>OY735237.1:19875603-20008103 GCA_963457665.1 Thysanoteuthis rhombus
ACTTGAAGTTATGTTTTTATTTTATTTCGTCTTTTTTCTTTCGAACGCCTGAACATTAAATAATCTGAAAACTTTTGACTGTAATTTAATATTTCATATACACGGTACATTTTAATTTTACTCATAGAAAAATTATTTATTTTTTCATTCATGATCGAAATTTCTGCGATTTTTTGCTGATGAATTATGCGATATTATTTTTTTCCTGAATTTGAACACCACTCTTATTTCACGTATCGATTTTATAGTAATTGATAAAATTATATTTGTTGAAAATTTTAACGAATCTGAAATGTGATGGTCCTTAATCATATGATAACTTTATAGTTAAGTTTCATCTCACATCATCTCTTCATTCATTTTGGCCTATAAACTGAATGTAATTGAAGTAGTCTAATAAAAGTTAGTCAAAAAAGCGCCTTTCATTAATTATACCTATAATCAATTCTATTGGTTTCTTTTTTATTCCAAGGAAATGTAGATCACGGGTCTGGTGTTCTACGTAGATTACCATAATCATTTTCTCAATGATGGCTTCTCTTGAAACAAACCAGAATTAAGAATATACGAACAGCGTGTATTCACCTTTTTGTAGTCTTTAGATATTGGTCTCCTTTTTCTCTTTTGCCTTCATCCTAATCAAACAACATAACGCTGAAATGGTCGGAATAAATTCGGGGACAAGTAAACTCCTGATCGGTTATGAAGCTTTACTGGTGAAGTGGTATTAGCAGCTGGCATAAACATGGCTTTGTTGATGGATGTCAGTTTAATTCTTACTGAAAGATAAATCTATATACCCGGCAACACTGTTTATTCGTTCCTGTAGAAACGACTGCCCGAATTGAAAGTTGTACAAAAGCAATTGAAATTTCAGATTTTGGTAAATAGTAGTCAAAATATTAATTTCAAACTCAACGTTATCCTGGTATTATTAAATCAATGATACGTCTATCTTATGAAAAACTGTTATAACCAAACATATATACAAAAAGGAAAAAAAAGATACACTTTTAAGCATTTAAACAAAGAACATTTTATTCAAATATCCGTTACAAAATAATGAGTTTAGGTGGACAAATGGTCGTTCTATTTGACTGAGTAATTGTCAAGTTTTAAGGCCATTATTATCACCATATTTCTGATGTATAATACTTCAATCAAAGGCTGTGACGATGCCAAGCCTCTGACGACTGTACGTATTCCCGGGTGATTTTATCTTGCACAGCAATCTACCAGTTGGTGTTGGAACGCTTCTTCAAGTAATCCATGATCTTGGGGTGGGAAGCAACTCGTTTGTACATGGCCATCAGTTTGGGGTATTGCTGGAACATGGCTTGGTTCTCCATCATCGGGTTTTCCAAGCAACAGTAGCACATCATATCACACAGCATCATCTGGATAATAGAAAAAGATTACTTATGCATTTGATTTGATTCTAAATCCCAAGAACATGGGGGCACACACAACAAGGGGGCAAAATATGCATATGAAAGTAAATTGGAATTTCGATACGAAGAACAAAAAGTTGTGATTTAAAACTGTGCCGTGTTCAAGCTTAACTGATAAATTAATAAATGAACAAGATTACTAATTCCTAATTTCACTGTTAGTTTTGCCGCAATTTATGTTCAGCCCATTAATTTTGTGAAGTTCAAAACCAATGCAGTGATAAGTCTGCTACGAAAAAACATTACAAAACCTTTAGTGAGTGCCTTAAAAAACGATACATCTGTACGTTTCAACAAAGATTCATGTATATAATTACATTTTTCCGATAGTAAAATAAGCAGTCGAAGTTAGCCGTAGAACAAAATGGCCAAGAAAGATTGCATTACACATTTCAGTGATCAAAAATCTTGCACATTTAATAAGAGTAATACAATAATTGCCTGACTGCTTTTTAAAGGGTAATATTTCCATTTCCAAAAGTGAAGGAATTTACACGGTTTTCAAATGGTATCGGAACGGTCTCTGTCGTTACGATGATAGGAAGATGAATACCAAATCCGACACTTGATTGATTACAATCTGACACAAAACTAGAATAGCCAGATCTACAATGGAAATTCATGCATAGACACCTACTCAATCAAAGTGTACATGAGAGACATTTATGTCGGTTTATTTGGTCTTCTCCGTCCATCGCCCAGAATGACACGGGCTGTTACAATAAACATTGTTGTATCTGACATGAGATCATTATATTACAATGGATAGGACTCAATAATTTCTTAACGGTATTTTAAAGGAAATACTTAATATTTTCAAGACTGCAAGAAGTTCGTTGGCTTTCATGAGACATTTAATGCTTGTTTTAACGGGGCTACTTAATTAGACCATCGTTATAACGGCACTTTTGTTTTATATTCTTGCAATGAATTCATCTAATATAACCCACTCGTTATAACAGCGTAATGTATTATAACATCACTTCTTAAGCGTATCGTAATGATGGGAGCCTTCTACAAAATGGAACATTTACCCTGTTCTTATGATAAGAGATAATATGATTAATGAAACAAAATAAGATGTACAAACCAGAACGTTTGTTTTTAAACATCATCCACTTGAATTAAGACTGAATCAATAATTTGTTTGATGATTAGATTTATTGATGCAGCTTCAAGGAAAATATATCCATACAAAATAATTGCGTGTATTTTACCATTGACTGCTCTAAGAGGAGAAAGGCACTTTTTTCCAGATTCAAAGACAAGCCAAATAACTGTTCAAATATTGCAACTTTCAACGGGTAGGGATATTCAGGTCTCCCTGTATAAACAGAATAGTCATCTCCAGAGATCAAATATCCATCATTGGAAGTGAAGTTTTTAAAAATATCATAAATTTGTCAAGCTTATGAAAATTCAAAGGATATTTCGTTACAGATTTTGAGTTTTTTCAGCTTCATCTCTTATTAAGTACATTCCATCACTACAAAGACCAAAACCTGATGGAATAATTAGGGCTTCCTATCATTCTTACATTGAATGTAGAGTATATAAATTCAATTTTTGAGTTGTCGGTCTTCATCAGGGGCCTAGTTTTTTTCTGTTCTTTTTTCTCAAATTGCTCTGTTTAGTGGATAATTTAATGTTATTTCATCGAAACTATAAGATCTACGTACCTGGTCTCCCATGAAGAACTCTTTTCCACCATTTTTCATTTCCAGAGTTTTCTCCAAGAAAGGAAGAACTCTACGGCAAGTTTCCATGAATCTGTGTTGGGTGTAAGGCTGAAAAACGAAAATAAATAGTATATATTTTGGAATGATTTTCACTAAGACTCTTCACTATTGTATTACAAGCTTACCTTTAACGTCCAAAAATGAAGGTAGGGTTAAAAACATTTTGAAATCGTAAATACATAGAAGCTTACGATATAAAGAGAAGGTGGGGAGCTAATTCAAACAGAAAATTGTGGGAGAATTCCAATATTACCGTGTGATATCATCTTACTTTTATAAATAACGAAATAATGAAATAGTCTATCTGTAGTTACAATTGCGAAAAAATGTGACAGATCTTTCTCTTTGACTACTACGGACAAGTTATAGACCAACACTAAGTATATCATATAAGTTGATTACAATTCGTACCCGATTTCATCAGTGTTTCTTTTATAACAACACTCTTTATAATGCTATCTTTTCAATTCCAGTTCTGTTATTAAAAACCAGTGCGAAGTCAGGAGTTAACACATGTTTTACCGTATCAACAACAAGAACAACATTCACCAAAATGACGGATTGGGACTGATACGTAAAATACACATTCACCTACCGTGATTTGAACTCACGACCAACTGATTGAGCTAAACTGACAAATCTGAGATAGAAGCTGGAATGTATCATACAGATATAGACGGGATATTTTCATTCAGATATTTTTTTTCCAATACTTTCTCGCTTCTTACAAAAGTTGCAGAAATTATCTTCTTTTGGAGGAGAAGCTGGGGCTAAGTTCAAGCCGGCAGCAACCAGGTTTGTTATGATTATTATTTCACATTCAGTTGTGGGGAACCATAGAAAATGGAGTGTATGAATTACAAGTACAAATAGGATTATTTTCAGAGAAATAGGTGAACGAAATTTTGTGATACGGACCTAAAGATCAAAATTGTTAAAAAAAACTCTGAATTAACGAATATTGGAACAGTTGTCTTCTTAATATTTTATGCAACGTCATATCTCTGGAATATTTCGTCAGCCATCACAGCAACGAAGATTTCCCAGGCATTTATTTCGAGTGAGTAAAAATTGTTCAAATTTCAAAGAAGAATAACTTAAGAATGTTTAAATCAATACTTACGGTGATTTCAGAAGGGTTCATGGTGGATCCAGATCCAGATACATTCTCCTGTAAAGAACAAAAAACTAATTTAAAAATTATACAAAAGGTAGCTATATATATATATATGTATATATATATATATATATATATATATATATATATATATATATATATATATATATATATATATATATATACACATATATATACATATATGTGTGTGTGTGTGTGTGTGTGTGTGTGTGTGTAGAAGCCCAAACAGGACGGAAACATAAACGTGTTTGTGTTTGTATTGCAAATCCTTACTCAATTATGTGCATATATATATATATATATTGCAAATCTTACTCAATTATATATATACATATATATATATATACATGTGTGTATGTATATATATATATCCTTACTTAATTATATATATACATGTATCTACACACACACACAAACTCACACACACACACACACAAACTCACACACACACACTCACACACACACATACACACACACACACACACACATATATATATATATATATATTTGAGTAAGCATTTGCAACACAAATGTGTGTGTGTGTGTGTGTGTATCAGATGTTTGAAAAGATTTGCTTATACACCTACTAGAAAGATGGAAGTAGGGATAAACTAGATATCTCTTTTGAAAGCGATTTGAAAATCAGAAAAGCACTGACAGTGTATGCACACGGGAATAAATCCATGGAATAAAAATACTCCAGATAATCGAACTTTATTCCGTAGAATCATTATTTACAAAGCACTCAACACACGTCTCAACGAATGTTTTCAAGCATTAATGGTAATTTTACGGTAGCTGATTTTCTAACACATCTCTTTTCGCAGGATATTGAAAGATGTTGACGTTGAATGTTTAGCTTTGAAATAAAAAGTGCATTCTTCCGCTTAAAGAACCTTATGTGATCATGCATGATTTCATAGTAGCAATCATTGTTCAAGAAAAACATGCCTTACGTAACATGTCTCAGTGATATTGATATTTCTAGTATTTTTTGTTTTTTTGTTTTGTTTTGCTTGTTTTGCTTGTCCATTTAGATAAATAGTTTGTCAAAATATTTAGATATCAAATGTTGAACGGACTAGAAAAAACAACTTACCATGAAGCGACCGTTCTTGGTGTGGAAGTACCTCATGTAATCGTGCATGATTTCATAGAAGCAATCACAGATGTAATCAATTCTGAACATGTCCATGTTGTTCTTGCCATAGAAACCTAGAAGTAAAAAAAAACAATTTATCAAATAACAATACACACGATATCTATCATTACATCGTACCAATTGAGGTTTTACACCTGGGTTATCACCCTTTAATGAAGATTAAGTGATTACTAGTTTTCTCAAACTATTATTCTTTGATCAGTATTCTATCTAATGATAACCCCTTCTCTTCGTTTAATCATTTTAAAGGGTTCCTCAGGACTGTTCCAAGAGCAGTTATAGCAATGGATGCAAATGTCATAGTTTCTTTTGCTTTCTGGTTTTCTTCCTGCTATTCATTTTAGTCAAATTCGTTGTTTGATCATTTGAAACAGCGATATTTACTATCAGACTGACCACCTCTTGTTTACGATGTCTCTACGACAGGCTTCATGGTTTGGATTAAGTGATCCATTATGATTTCAAAGTGGCATAGAATTGTGAGTCTGAGGTGACTCGAAGTCTTGTTTCCCTTTATTATCCCTTCAAACGTGGGTGCAACTTCTATTCCACACACACACACACACACACACACACACACACACACACACACACATATATATATATATATATATATATATATATATATATATATATATATAGTCTTAAATTTAACGCTGTAACTGAAAATGAATTTTAGTTTTGTGACTTCGTAATTTTGATGCAAGCAGTTCACTAAATTATCCCCCGATCAGTTAAGTTGCAGATCAGTTAATTTTCAGTTCCTGTTAAGGTAGTATTTTCGAATATTCTACGTTGTACACAAATGATGATATCTATCATCGTTATTTTCATTCCGATAATAATATTATATGATGAACAGTCTAGTAGGTATCAGCTGTTTTGCCACGGGCTTTTCTCAGGATTTAAAACCATGTTCTGCCCAAGCTGTGATGACTTCCCTACCGGCATTTAACTTTAATATTCAATTTAAATTACTTATATTTTCCTTCGTGTGACTTCCACTCGTCTATAGTTATTATATTTGCTTTTATTCAACTGCTATTTGATTTATGAATCAGGTCCTTGATTTGATTGTAAGGTAATTCATTTGAAATTGCTATTCATCCAACTTCGTTTATTTTGCCAAATGAATTCCATAGATCATATTGTAAGACTCTATTCGATTAAAGTGGACCATTGATTGTCATGAAATTTACACGTTTGAGAAACCATAAACAGAAATTCTCATCAATAAGACAAAATTTTTCTATATTTCAATGGTAAAATAACTAGATACATTGAATAATCTGAATATTTCAAACACACGCACACACACACACACACACACACGCACATATATATATGTATATGTAGGTGTATTCGTGCGCGCATGTGTGCACGTGTGTATAGATAGTCTGGAAAACCTTACAACTTTAAACAGTAAACAAATGAGAATATTTTTTCAAAACTTTTTGGTGACACACAATCACTAATTTCCTGTTAATGTGATTTTTGTAACGTTTCTGATAGTTTTCTTTTTCATGTTTACACGTAATTTAATATCATGGTACTATGTGTAGATTTTTTCTTATTTGAAATCACCAGTTGTTTACCATGTAACAGTTCCGGGGATTTTGTGTGTGTATATATATATATATATATATATATATATATATATATATATATATATATATATATATATATATATATATATGTCGGACACATGATATACAATTTTTATATAGCATTATAATACATTGACATAATTTGATGGCACACATAGGAATGTATGTACACACTCACACACACACACACACACACACACACACACACATATATATATATATATATATATATATATATATATATATATATATATATATATATATATATATAAATATATATCTTCTCTCAAGTTTGCTTAGGTTAGTTATCGCTTTGCATTAAGGCCATACATTGAAATAGACGCGAATTGTAATAAAAAAAATCTTACCGTTTTCTCTGGCCAAGTACCTGGCAATGGCCATAGTTTCGGGCATCTTGTTCTGGCCATCAATGTCCAAAACAGGGACACACATGCTGGGCATATCTGAAAGGGGATTCAGGGATTAATTTTAGTTATTGCAAAAATAACACCATTTTTTAATATTTCACATGATATCGGATTGAAAACTGTACTGTTTTGATTTGGTTTTGCTTTTTTTTAACCAACTTCCTCTTTGAAGTCTCTATGATAAGATTGTGCCCATTAACTGACTGAAATAATGTCACGTAGACATAGTGGTAAATAAGTTCGTATCGATAATAGGATTATTTTTCTTTGGATGCATATTTAAGAGAAACATATTGAGACAGAAGATAGATGAAGCTTGAAAACAAACTGACGATCAAGTACAATGTACTATCAAGTCATACTTAGTACTTAGTGGTTAAATATCATTATCATCATCATTATCAATTACATCAGCAGCAGCAGCATCATCAGCTCTTTGCAGAGAAAGGGAAAACTTCTTTTATCATTGAAAACCAACCAACACAGTATGCTAAAGTTAAAATCACTACTCTGGGAAGAATTCAATCGTGGACAATAATTAAAATGTATTACATGACGTAAAAGTGGGGAAAACGGGTGATTACAAGAACCTTTTACCCCACTCCAGTTCAGATTTTAGTCATTTCTGTGCAAAGAGCTGACATTATCTTTTAAACTCTTAATCAATAACAGACTGTTAATCACATACAACGTTCTTTCCAGCCGAGAGCAGGGCTTTTCTTCATGCAGACTGTCAAAGGAAACTCTAAGGATTTATGTTAAGTGCTGAACTACCAGTCAACACAACACAGTACATCGGATATTCGAGAGGCTGCGCATGATAAGTATCCAATGAACCATCTTTGCAAAGAAGATATTTCCTTTGTTTTTAATTACAATTCCGATTTTGTTTTTATTTTGAAACTTTAAACTCTGCATTATGATTCAAACAGCGTTTAAAATTTCAAAATAAAAAAAATACCTGTAGTTCTAAAATTAAGGAAATTGTCAACTTTTTGAAAATGATTCGTCGGGCATATATCCTGGGTGGCCACTCATGAAGACTTGAACAAATACACTTCTGTGATCCTATATATGTACGTTGTCATTGAATTAAAATCAAGGGTAGTGATGCTCCTTTGAACAATGTCAAGACATGGTAAAGCCAACAGCAATTGACGTACATAATATTGATCTTCGTCAACATTTTGATCGATATTTTTTTGTAAGATGACCTATGACTATTCTGATCTTTCCAAGATGTATTTTAAAAGAGCTAAATGGTGAACGATGTTTACGTGTCGTGAGGATGGAAAATAAACTTTCAGGCTACATGTTTTCACCGCCTTCATTATAATTTCGTTGTAGAGAGAAGAGGCATGTTTTATTTTTTTATCATGTTAGTGCATTTAGACAATTTATTTTAAATATCGTCAAAATATCAAATGCTTTCCACTGACACCAACAGAAAACTATTCATCAACACAGCACTTTTTAGCACGTTTCCTTTGTGCAGACAACCTAAACTCTTAAGATTTATATCAAGTGATGAACTAACAGTCAGCACAACAAATAGAAACGAAGATTCGAGAGGCTGCTCATGATAATTGTTCAACGAACCATTTTAAAAGTAGATAGTTTCTTTGTTCATTTAACTAAAATTTTCAGTTTGTTTTTATCTTGACGTTTGAGCACTCTGCATTATGAGTCATACAGCGTTTAAAATTTCAAAATAAAAGAAAATACGAATAGGTCGATACGACCAAGTATATTCACTTTCTCGTGAGATTAGAGTTTATATGACATAAAAGATTCTGACCGTGTGCATCGAGACTGCGAATGATTTAGAATGAGTTGAATCCATTTAAGTTCTCAGTCATCAGTACTTTACATGAATTAACAGTGGTTTTCCGCAGTTAATCACCATATAATAAGAGACTACAATGAAAGGATCAAGCACTTGATGGTACGAGCCGAGTTCAAACAGTTCAGACACTTTCTGTTCACTTCGAACTATTTCCTATGTCCATCCAACCACAAGCAAAAGACCAGCGTGGCAGGGTAAGGCATAGTCAACCATATATCTCAGTTGGTGTGGCCTATGTCAAACGAGATATCTTAAAAAGTTGATGCAAAATACTAAATTTGGCTTTCAAGACATAATGAGACACAAACTGGATGAGTTAGCCAAAAGGCTCTCACGGTATTCATCATGGCCGATCTAAGGACATTCGGTTCTTTTTGGTGGTGCTATGTGTGAATTTTTCTCGTTGGGATCATTTCCATCAGTTCTTTTCAGGATTCAATATATATATATATATATATATATATATATATATATATATATATATATATATATATATTGAATCATCCACTGACAGCGGTTTCGTTGTATTTCAACTCTTCCTTGAGGCTATAGACTATTCAATATCTCATCCAGTACCACGAGGTTGGATCAAAACCTTTGATTCAGACCCAGAGGCTGGGATTTTACTCCTACCCTACGTAGAGCAGGACGTTCAGTAAGACGGAATTCAAGCAATATAGTTACGTACGCACAATTCCCGAAACATTCTTAAAGGCTATATATTCCCTTTGTTCATTTAACAACCATTTTCAGTTTATTTTATTCTAATCAGAGTGCTCCATTCCAGATTTGGGAGAACATTGCTATGTAGCTTATAATGAACGAGTTGCCTTACTTAAAGAGAGCTCAACCTTGAAGAAGTAGTGATTATATATTTATACTCTAACAAGAATGAGCTGAGGTAATTTCCAAGAATAAGAATAGAAATGCATCTTTGAGAAACTTTCCTCTGGGTTACATTTCAATAAAACAAGAATTCTAAGATGATGCAAATATTCTGTCGTTAGAAAGTAGCAGTCATGTAATGATACGTACCTAACATGTGATAACATTCAGCATTCCGATATTGACATGAGTAATAAAGAACGCAGTCAGCCGTACTAGAGAGATTTGAATTAGAAAAGTGAAAGACTAACAACATATCGATTGAATTGAATCATTCAATTAATAATTGTGAGAGAGACAGGTGATGGCCATCCTTGGCCTTTTTAAAAAATGATTTTAGTAGAGATACGTTAAGCGAGAAAACAAGCTGATAATCAGCGAGAACGTCCTCTCCAACCAAGTATATAGATGAGACGTTAAATATCTTATTTATTTATGGAAGCTGATGTATAGATTTTCTCCCGACGATGGCTAGAGAATTAGACAATCAAAGTAATACGGTTAAAAACTTGAAAACGTTAGGAGAGCAGAAGAATGCATCAGCTGAGATTGAACAGTTTATATATAATGCAAGAAGCTATAGTAAAGATCTTACCATTCCTGTATTTGTCCCATTCATTGAATTCAAACCTCTTATCGGTATATTGGACACCGGCAGCGGCCATCAACATACGACAGATCTCGGCACGTCCACGACCATTGAAGTAGTACAGAGTGTAGTTAGGCATGGTGAAGTATTGAAGAGAGATTCAAGACGAATTGCAGACAAAGGTGATCCAGCTGTGATGATGTTCTTCTGTTGCACAACAAGGTTTTGCAAATTCTTATATAGAGGCATCTGACGCAGCAAAGGTGATCTCACGAAGATAATGATCAGGAATTGGCTGTAAAGATGGGTGAGTTGTCACTTAACGATGTCAGCTTGATTCACAGTAATTAGATGAGGTGCTGCTTGCTAGATTATAGATCTCACTAGTTAACAGACAAGACTGCGATGAGTTAATTAACAAATAATTGTTAACATTGGTTAAACCAATCTCTACTGCATAAAGATCAAGTTTTTTTCTTTCAGAACGATATACAGCAGCACCTCGCTTTGCGTTGCCGAGCTGATTATCTGTAGCCTACAGCCTTTTCAGATCTTTTTTGTCATAAATTAGATAATGTTAAATTTTGAAAATGAATAATGAATGATAAAAGACAGCATCATAGACAGTCTCCAAAACCTGAGTACACTGTGATTTATGACCCATGTATATTGGTATAAACAAATACACTTTAATTTAATATGTATCCACATTAATTGACACTTGGCGATATTTCACCTACTCAGGAGAGTAGCTACCAGATTAGATACACAGGACTAATCCATTCCATATTATTGACTCTCAGGAGAGACATTATATAATCCTAAATGATTACAGGTGGAATATTTTCAAAAGAATACTAATATGTACATTATCTTGCTATAATGCACCAAATGTCAGTCAGTATATCTGTGATCGTAGAAAGCTAAAACGGTCAGAGCTATGACCACCAAAATTTCTGTGATTATTAATGGGATTCCAGAGCAAGTTCTTAACGACTCAGTCTTTTTTTTAAAATGCCCTCTTTTGAAAGATTCTATCTAGATGGTGATTCATTTAGTGATGAAATTTCTCATTTACCTGGTCCCTTAATTTGTGTCTCACCACAGTCATAAGAGACAGACCCATAAATTGAGAACCATGCAACGTTCACACGAAAGAATAATGCTGGGCCTCACTTGGAGAGACCACAATACAGCACAGTGCATCCGATGAAAGACACGAGTCAGGGACATCGTAGAATCCATTTAAAATCTCAAATGGCAGTGGGCTGGCCATGTTGCAAGAATGGCAGACAACTGACGGACATCGTGACTCACGACATGGATCCCCCGAGATCACATGCGCAACCGAGGTCGGTAGGATATTAGATGGAGAGACGAGCTAGACAAGTTCAGAAAGTACTGGCCTAGCGACACCCATGATATAGAATTGTGGCGAATCTTGGAGAAGGTCTATGTCCAACGAGGGACGTTAAAAGACTGATGATGATGATGATGATGATGATGATGATGATGATCGTTGCCAATCGGTAAACAGCGAGGAAAATTTACTCAGTGATTCACATCGGTCGAAACTGACCCTAATGCTTTATTTTCTACTTATTTTTGACATTTATTTTCTGTATCCATGATTGTAAATTCATTTGTTTTTCAAAAATCATTACCCTAAAAAAGTTGTTGTGAAAGGTTCAATACACAATAAGTAACGTTCATGCCATTCTTATGATTCCCTATCTTACTATACTTTACAAAACGTCATAGAAATTGCTGCAGGGTGATCAATTAACAGGGCAGAAAATGGACTTGGCGATTCTACTTCCAACCCGATTTACTGGTACGTGTTTTATGTCAAAATATGATTATGTCTCCTCCCCCATAGTCTATAGATGAAAAAAGGGTGTTCAAGTGAGCAACGACACTTCGGGTGTTTATCACTAGGGAACTATTTCACTCATGGCAGACATCGAATAAACGTCCGAGCCAGATATACATATGAGATGCTAAGCTTGGACAGATATGCCTGAGGCCGTAGCCAACATTAATGACGCCATTTTACTCTTTCGTTGCAACTAATCCTGCGGCAGGTTCTTTTTAGCGAATTAGTTTTTTAACAACATTCAATCGGACTGAAATCAAATATCTTCCGTTTAACTATAAAGTCCCCGTGGTTAAATGGTTAGAATTAACCAGGCGTATAAACCAATGCATCCTCCCAATAGTCACTTATGGAGCTGAAACATGGAACTTAACCAAGAGACAGACCCGTAAGCTAAGAACCATGCAACGTGCACACGAAAGAATAATGCTGGGCCTCACATGGAGAGACCACAAAACAGCACAGCACATCCGGGAAAAGACAAGAGTTAGAGACATCATAGAATGCATAAAAAATCTCAAATGGCGGTGGGCTGGCCATGTTGCAAGAATGGCAGACAATCGATGGACATCACGACTCACAACATGGATTCCCCGAGACCACATGCGCAACCGAGGCCGGCAAAATGTTAGATGGTGAGACGAGCTAGACAAGTCCAGGAAGTACTGGCTCCGTGACGCCCATGATAGAGAAGTGTGGCAAATCCTGGGGAAGGTCAATGTCCAACGACGGACGCTAAAAAACTGATGATGATGATGATGATACTGGGCCCTATTTGGCTGATAGGTGAGAGTTTGAATCTGATCGTGTGCTCGCTCTTTTTTTTCCAATTATGTTGTTTGATCATTGCCATAGGATTTATGCTTGATTCAAAGTTATGATAAAAAAAACTGAAAATTAGGATGAATGTAAAAAACAGTCAAAATTAATTATAACGTTGCAATACTTTATCCCAGAATAAAATTAAAGTATCGATGTATTAGTTTTTCAACCCCCTTCACAAAAACTTTTAGTGGAGGTTTGAAAGTTTATGTCCGGCAGATTTCACGATAAACTAAAAAAATAGTATCTTTATATAATTTACCAAATGCCTGTCCGTCTGTGATAACCAAACCTTAGAACAGCGAAATGCAGCAACCAGATGTTCCCTGGTTACTCATTGGAGCCCATTGTAGTATCTTATCGTTAGATATTGAACATCCCACTTTCAGATAAGGTCTCGAGTGAGACAATTCTGTATCTAGTAGTATTAACGCTCTGCTATAATTACTGAAACAAACTATATGAAAATGAGTTTCTTTTTAGCAACATCAAAATTGTTTATCGCACTTATGTTGTGTTGTTCATCATAAGTATGTATACCGCCATGAGCGTTTTCTTTTTTTCTATTCTGGGCTTTCTTGGTCGATTTGTTGGGTACTCTATTTACAATGAAAATCATGCTTTTCAACCATCTAAAAATCTAACTACACCGAGAGGAATATATGCAAATGAGCTCATGCATTTCCTCTGCACATTTTTTTAACGAAATAAATGTTATCAAGCCTACGTTGTGTTTTTCATCTCCCATTTTATTTGGGGTGTTTTTTGATTCTAGGCTTTTTTAGTCGACTCATAGCTATAGTTCTGTTTGCGATAAAACCTTTACTGGAATGAAGCACATGTTGCAAACATCTAACATGACGTAAATGTGACATGAATCGCGTCCCTAATGATTTCGAAAAAGAATTTCTGCGTGACACGAAGACAATTAAAGCTTTGAGATTAACACTCTGCGAAGAGGGTTTTCCCCCAAATGCAATGCTAAACGAATCTGCTCAAAGAATTCTGTTTATTTATTCATTTATTTATTATAATAACGATCCAATCCCGAGTGGGTTTTTTCCGTAAGGCAACACATTATCTCCAAAAGTTCTCAATGAATTACAAGGTAATTTTCTGGAAGGACTCGCAATGGACTCACAGAGAACTGTTTGCATTTTGTGGCGGATCCAGGAAATTACAATGGTCACCTCGCGTGCACCATAGCCATACATACACAGCAGTATATCTTTGAAAGCTCTTAATGAATTTCAGTGAAATCTCGTCGAAGGCTTGGCAATGGTTAAAGGACCCGATGTTTAAATCTTTGAGTGAATCAAGGAATTTGTTAGAGTTATATCCTTGCATCGCAGCTGTATGGTTACAGCGCGATATCACAATGAATTCAAGTAAATTTTTATGGTAGGCTGGGCAATGGTTTGCAGCAGAAGTGTTTACATATTGGGGCAAATCCACGAATTTTTTCAGAGTTGCCTCCCCTGCACCGTAGCTATATGGGGACTCAACCATATCTCCGAATGTTCCTTATGATTTCAATTTTATCTGGGGGAAGTGCTCAATGCGCTACGGAAAAACTGAGGCAAATTTTATATATATATATATATATATATATATATATATATTGAATATTTCTTGTCAATAAAAGATGACATGTTATATCGTTTTGCATTTGCATGAAATAATTTAATAGTTAGCACACATAATAATAACAATATGAAATAGGCTATACACATTCAAAAGCACACACACATGAACACACGATGACCATTCAATAGCATAAAAAAGTCTGATTTTTCGAATACATAGACCAACTTTTCGTTTAGCAGCTTCTTCATAATTTTGAATTCTTAGCGTTTGTCCTCATGTGGTACATCGTTCCAATTACAATTTCTTCTCTGTGCCCCAAGGCGAAAAATGTTAGTATGATATACTTGATTGAAATACTACTAGTGTTTGCTTGATGATATGTTCGCATATATCTATACTTCTTCAAGGGGTCAAAAATGGAGAGGAACTTATTCCCCTTTAGTGGGTCAAAACTGAATGGAAATTATCCATCCGCCTGACAAGATAAAGGATACTTTCTCCTCTCTAAGGACCGGGTGACACGGTGAAGCTTTTAGGACTATAAGAGGTCAGAATAGATTGAAAACCTTTTTTTTTTTTCTAAGCCTGAAACCTTTATTGTATGTTTCCATTCCTTGAATATATTGTGCTGCAAAGATGGATATTTCAGCTAGTGGATAGAAATTATTGATTACTATAAAATTATATAACAGAGGGTTTTGGTATCAATTTAATGTTTTCACATCTTTTATTTATCTTGCCATAATTTTTTTGGTGATTGAATAGTTTGATATTTAAAAACGTTTTAATTTTTCATACTCCAGTGGGTAGTATACAATTTATAACCTCTCAAGTTAGAATTATTTGCATAGATTATATTTATTGATATTACTCTAGTTTTTTTTTCCATGATATTTTTTATCAAAAAATCTTGTATGAATGCATTCTTCAAGTAAGTTAGAGTTTAGATTTTTTTACCTATCTCATGTAGTTTTATTGTTTTATATGTTTTATATACACAAAAAAAAACATATAATACGTATCATGATGTATACCTGTTTCCTTCCTCTTTTCTGTATCTGTATAGACAAAAAGCACTCAGACAATGTTGTAGGATTCTAAGAACCCAGAGCTAGTCTCATTGTAGAACTTTCTCTGTGGTACGCACTTATCATAATTAAAATTTACATCCCCTTCACAGTCATCCAATGAGGGGATAGCTATATTCTTGACACGACTTCGATTCTATATAAAAAATTTTTTAAAAAAGCTGTAAATATTTCAATATCATTTTGGAAGACTTTAATGATCAGGTAGGACAAGGAAATGAAAGTTGCGTCGGCGAGTTTGGATACAAGATGCATAAGCAAACAAGGTGTTGATTTCATGAATGTTGAAACAGCAAATGGATTCAAAATTATGAACCTTCTCTTCAAGATGATACCTTATAACAAATGGACATGAAGAAGCCTCAGTCACTAAACTAAGAATGAAATCGACTACATCCTAGCAGACAAAAGGAGACATCGTCAAAAATATCAAGGTCCCAAATAAAGTAAGTGTAGGAAGCGGCTACCGAATGAGAGGATGTAAAATCTAAATTAACACCAACAAAGAAGAAAACTATAATACAATCACTAAATGAAACAAAAGAATTAGTAGACCCTTCAGGCTCAAAGTGAGAACAAATAGGATCTTCTCACCGATTCAGAAGAGAACCATATCGACATAAACGAGATTAACAATAAGATAGCAACTGCTCTGGTTGGAGTCATCAAAATGTTTGAAACCAAAGAGCAAACAAACCACCGTTAAAACCTCAAAAGTGATCAAATATCTCACAGGAAAACGCAGAAATCTCAAACGATCGGCGACAGCTGCTGAAAGACGTTGGTCACGTGACATTTTCAATTGAGTGACTTACCAGACATGTCTATTTATTCGTTCATTTATTTTGAAATGAGAAAAATCTTGGGCTTTTGACTTGACTGTTCATGATGGTCAAATAGGTGAACCAACAAGTGACAGTTTTTTTTTTTTTTAATCATTCCTCGTTTTTAATAGATGTAGTATTGTAAACCAATAGATTTTTTAAAAGAATGATTATAACTACTTTTTACCTCCATCTTGACACCGATATAATCGAAAAAATAATGGATGTGAACAGACTCCTTTTTAGCCATAAACCTTTTCTGGTGGAATGGTTATAGAAGCAGTTGTAGGCTGGGCTTCTCTCGTGTTGAGAAATGTAAGCGCGATTCTTTCTGGAAGCTAATTTTTTATTCCCGGGCGCACTGTTTATCCGTTGACGTAGGAAGGACGGCCCGAATCGAAAGTTGTATTAAAGCAAAAAGTGAAAATAAAGAATAGTCTAAATCATTTTTTGAAGTTCACAGTGTTGTTTATACATTATCGAATTAGTTATGTTTCATGAAAATCTATTAAAACCGAATGAAATGTATAAACTATACACAGAAGGAAAAACATACACATCATGTTTTTAAACAAAGAATATTTTATTCAAATATTTGATACAAAAAAATGAGTCTAAGTTGCCAAATGGTCTTTTTATTTGACTGAGCAAATGTCAAAGTGTTAAGGTCATTATTTTTACCATATTTCTGAGGTAGAATGCTTCAATCAAATAAAAGCTATGACAAAGTCAAGCCACCGGAGACTGAATGGATCCCAGGATTATTTCATGTCGCACAGCTATCTACCAGTTGGTGTTGGAACGCTTCTTCAAGTAATCCATGATCTTAGGGTGGGAAGCAACGCGTTTGTACATGGCCATCAGTTTGGGGTATTGCTGGAACATGGATTGGTTCTCCATCATGGGATTCTCCAAGCAACAATAGCACATCATATCACACAGCATCATCTGGTCAGAAAAAAAATAGAACAAATACATTAGATAAATGATTCTGACCTTGGGGGGGCAATTCACAAGGGGGCAATTTTGATACTCATGGAGACAATTGGAAAGTTCGCAATGAAGCGCGGAAAGCAATCTCTGGCTAAAAACTAAGCCATGTCAAGGCCTAACTGATTAATTCCTTGTATCACAACCCAATTAATCCCTGATTACACATTCCTGTTACTAATTTCACCATAGATTTGGAAGTGATTAATGCTTAGCTCATGGTGAGGTATAAAAGCAATGAGGCAATTGAAGGAATATGCCTTCCTCAGCCGTCGGATCCTTATCGCAGCTGCAACACAGCGGGGTGGGGACGAAAAGGGTGTGGTGGGAATCAAAATCGAGCCTTCATGTTCCTACTTCGGCCTATCGAAAATACGGAGATAGACCTCGACTGAAGACTTGACAAAATCTCCACTAAGGAAAAGAGAGAGAAGGAGAGAGAGAGACAGAGAGGGAGATAGAGAGGGAGAGAGAGAGAGGACAGCCTGCGGAGAGGGAGGGAAAGAGAGAGAGTTCAATGTCTTCCTACTCCGAGCAGCCAAGGCTAACGGTCAGGGCAAAAGCCAGCGCCGGCCCGTACGTCTCTGCTTGCCTGCTCATTCTGTCTCCTCAACGCAGTCCGATTGGCGACCGACATTTGATGTCTTTTCCAAAGCCAAGGGTCACTTTTCTTCAGCTAATTTTTTCATTGAATTAGCTTGCCCCCTTCTCTTTCCTGATACCAGAACTAAGTGATCATCAAACCTTATCTTTCCTATTTCTCCCCTGCTTCCTTCCGTTTCTTACGGACCTAAATTTACAATCGATATTTCATACTCCTACCGTTAGAACCCCTATACATTGTTCTTTTCTATCTCTCCCTTTTCGCTTTCTTTCTCCTAATGTATTTTTAACTAGGTAGTTGTGGCTTTCTATCTGCAGATGTTCAAGTTGACCACGTTTTATCTTGTCAATAAATCTACTTACGATGTCTCTATAGTCCTTTTGGCGTCTGAGAGGGTTACTCTGTAACTTCTTATCTTTGATAAAATATTTTAGTATACTTCACCTGTACCCACACCAAAAGTATCTTTAACAGATTTTTTTTAAATAAGATGAAATATTAAAAAATAAAATCAAATAATAAGTTAAATTGCACCATCAGCCCTTATGTTATAGCACAATTGCTTTGTAATTGAATTTCACACAATAAATAAATGGCCAACATTTTATAATTGCCCTAGAGTTCATAGAGTGGCATTTATTTTACAGAAGATTTGACACATGATAAGTAATAGATGATATGTAATATTTCCCATATTGAAAGGGACATGTTGGTCGAGAAACAAAAATAAAATCAAAACGTTGCTTTGGATATACTAGTATTAGAAAAATTCAATATATTATCATAATTTAAAAAAGATATTGATTATTCTATGGGAGCAAATTGCATATTTCTGTCAACTTATTCCGTCCCAAATTTTCCGTCCAACAACCAGAAAGATTCTGGCCGGCCAAAAAACTTTACTGTTTCCCTATCGAACTATTATCGAGCCTTGAACAAGACAATAAGAGAAACACAATAACTGCTTGACTACATTTTAAAATAAGTAATCAATATTTCCAAGACTACTAAAAAGTCGATAACTTCCATGAAATAGATTTGATAGTGAAACCCGTTGCCATTGGACTATTAGAAGACACATGGGATCTGACAGCACTTCATTATAGTAATAGTATAGCTGGATAATATAACTTTTTCCGTGCAAATTAAAAAGTAAAAAGTTGCTTGCTGCATTAATTGACCCGTTGTAACGGCAGATTTGTTATAATGGGATTCCCATAATCGTAAGATTGTATCGATATAGATTCAATGAGAAAATATAGCTAGACAAAGTGATCAAAAGTAACATATGACAACACTGACGACTAGCCAAGGGGATGCAACCCTATGAGATACTTTTTACCTTTATGGAAATGTCCAACAACCGTTAGATTATTAAACGGCTATCCCCTACTGGAACAATAACATAGTTCTCCATTCACAAACAGAACGATCATCTCCGGTAATTGTATATCCGGCCATGGGTCATCATCAGAAATCTAGCTTTCAATATCTTAAATCCACTCAGTTTATGAAAAAAAACAAAGGTTATTTTATTGAAGATCCCAATTTTTCTCGATTTGATCTTTCATGGGAGATTGGTTCCAAACGTTGCATCCGAACAAAAACCGAGATCTTGATGAAATAATTTGGCTGTCAAGTTATCTATGTATAGAATAAAATTAATCTATCATTTATAGTTCTTCAGTAGGAATCTAGATTTCAAAATAATTTTGTTCAGGGAAAAGTTATATGGCATTTTTTTCAAAATGTGAGTTCTATTTACCTGGTCTCCCATGAAGAATTGGTTTCCGCTATTTTTCATTTCCAAAGTTCTTTCCAAGAAAGGAAGAACTCTACGGCAAGTTTCCATGAATCTGTTTTGGGTATAAGGCTGAAAAATAGAAATAAATAGTGTGTATGTTGGAATGTTTTGACAAAACATTTTCACCATAATGTTACCGTCGAAAATGACAGCGACATATGAGACATTTTGCAATTACAAATACATTATCATTATCATTATCATTATTATTATTAGTAGTAGTAGTAGTAGTAGTAGTAGTAGTGCACCAGTTGCCTAGTGGTCAAAGCTGGAGGCTGAGTGACAGCAAGTATCTTCGAGTTTTCAGCCCTCCACTCCACTCTCACACAGTCCACAACAGTGCTGGGGTTTCCAGTTTCACACTGGTTGCCCAGTGGTTTTCACTGAAGGTTGAGTGACTTTCCTCAAGTCTTCAGCTCTCCTATCATCATTCCCTCACCGATCACAGCAGTGCAGTGGTTCATACCTCTACAACCATTTGTGTGTTCATTATTATTATTATTATTATTATTATTATTATTATTATTATTATTATTATTATTATTATTATTATTTCAATATTAGTCAGAAAAAAAACAGAAAAGCTGGTTTATTCATAAATTATGCATATATATAAATCAAACAAACGGAAAAAGAAGACAAAAATTGTAAAACAAATATACAAAGAAATTTAGTCGTGGATCAATAAAATTTTGTGATATCAAGAAGGTGAACGACGCTAAAATTGTTCAAGTTACACTGAAATAACAAATATTGAACCACTTGGGATGTTATTTTTGTAACTTAATATTTATCATAAATATCTTCACTCACAACGAGCATAAATGAATAACTTACACTTATAGTTAAAGTAATACTTACAGTTATGTCAGAAGGGCTCATGTCAGATCCAGATACATTTTCCTGAAAGAAGCAAATGAACATATTCAAACTTATACAAAATTATACACATGCACAAACGTATATGGTCTGGAAAGCTTTGCAGCTTTAAATGCTAAACATAGAAATACTTTTTCATTTTTTTTTTCTCACTGAAGTCACTTTTTCCCGAATATCTGTCAGTGTTATTTATGTAATTTTCTTCGGTGTATCCTTTAGGAAAAATTCGAAGATTGTAAAGTTTTAAAATAGTTGACTTATCCTGATGTGTCCGTTCTTTGAGTTGAAGTATCTTATTTAATCATGCATGTTTTCGTATGAGCAGTCATCATTTACTAAGCTCACGTCACTATTATTAGCTCTTAGCATGATTAGTATTTCTAGTATTTCTTTTTGCTCAGGATTTTCTATGAATAGTGTGTTGAAAGATGTTGAAAGATGAACATATGAAATGTACAGCAGACTAGATAAATATCATGGACGAATTTGGGGGGGATTTATATATATATATATATATATATATATATATATATATATATATATATATATATAAATATATATATATGTGTGTGTGTGTGTGTGTGTGTGTGTGTGTGTGTAATGATAAAGAAAACTCCTTTTCAAAATGATTTGTAATTCCAACAATATACTTGATTCAAATAATCGAGCAAAATTTCATAGAATCGGTATTTACAAAGAACTCAACACTTGTCATTAGCTAATGTATTTTTGTATGAAGGGTATTTCTACAAAAGCCCCTCAATTCCGTTCTTCCATAGGTAGTTCCTCATGGAATCAACCATGATTTCATAGAAAGAGTCACTATTCAAGTAATGCATGTTGAAAGATGTATATTTGAAATGTTCAGCAGACTAGAAATATCTAACTTACCATGAATCGTCCGTTCTTGGTGTGGAAGTACCTCATGTAATCGTGCATGATTTCATAGAAGCAATCACAGATGTAATCAATTCTGAACATGTCCATGTTGTTCTTGCCATAGAAACCTAGTAGTAAAAAAGTAGTTTATCAAATAATATTGCTCACAATATTTATCAATACTTTTCATTCATTGCGTTCTTGCCGCGGATATTTGATCCATTTAGTGAAATAGGCATTGAGTAGAATTTTTACAAGTTTTTTGGTAATAGTTGGTCAGGGAATGTTCATCGTTATTCCAGAATGGCCAGTCAACTAACGGCCACTCTAGATGTTGCTCAACTTCAATGTTCTCTCAGGAAAAGGGGATTTGATTTTTTTATTCACTCGGACCCTATCAGTATTGTGCAAATAACATTGGTTTTCACGTTAAGATTCCAACTTTTTGCACAGATCTCATTGGATCATCTTCTGTATCCAGTCAGTTATATCTGTATACTTTGGATATAATCCGACGATACCTTCCGTATTTATTAGCATTCCTTTTTTTTTTTGTATGGAGGTCAATATGCTATGTTCTGAAAATAATACATTAGGATACAAATAATATATTAATATTGGCTGCATTCCAGTCATCCTTGCAACCGTATAATTATGTAGACCTATTTGCAACTATATTCCTGACTACTAATCCAATCTTTTTTCTATATCATCATTGTATATATATATATATATATATATATATATATATATATATATATATATATATATATATATGTGTGTGTGTGTGTGTGTGTGTGTGTATTTAATTTTATACAGGATTCAAATAGTCTAGGATAATTTAATAATGCACAAAGGATTATGTAGATATATATGTGTATATTTGCTATCCAATTTGCTTTGAGAGTTGGACCCAAAAAATGAATACAAGGATTTATTATCGTGTTGCCTTGAGAGTACACGCTGAAAACGATGCAAACTGTGGTTGAAGAAACTTACCGTGTTCTCTGGCCAAGTACCTGGCAATGGCCATGGTTTCGGGCATCTTGTTCTGGCCATCAATGTCCAAAACAGGGACGCACATGCTGGGCATATCTGAAAGAAGATACAGAAATAAACTTCAATGCGCAATTTTAGTTATTGAAAAAAAAAACAATTCTCCAATAATTGAAATGATATCAGATTGTTTACTATACTGCATATTTGCCACTTTGATCTTTGGAGGGTCAAAAGATTCTGTTAGTTAACCGGTTGAAATAATGTGTCACGTATAAGGTGTTTAGTAAGTACATATCAATAGTGAAGACTTTTTCCCCACTGGAAAGCAAGACATATTGAGATATAACCTACATGAAAAACGTACTATCATGACAAGCCCAGTACTCCACCATCATAATCATCATCACCCTCCCTTTGAAATGAAATGAAAACTATTATTATTAATAAAGCAAATAGAGAAAGATCGATTGATGATTGGTTGCAAACGAACCAACCAGAGGCAGGGTATTAGTATTTAAACATTACTCTGGAAAAAAATTCAATCGTAGACCATTTTTAAAACATATCGATAATAACCATTCATTCGATTGAAATTCCTAATGAGATAATCGACGACATTCAGAGTTGGTTTTCAAATTGTTTTCAATACTTTTATTTGTTAGGCGACTTTATATGAAGTGAAAGTAGGAGAAACCTGATAAGCGCATTGAACTTTCTCCCCAGTCAAGTTCGGACGTCATAATCTAATTGCAGAGAACCAGCAATGTCTTTATAAACGTATCTACTAAATTTTCAATCGATAAAAAACTGTTAATCATATAGAATATGATCCATCATCTTCTCTGTGAAGACAGCCGAGACTCGAACAGTCAACACAACATTTAGCAACGAATATTTGAGAGGCTGTGCGTGATGAGACATAAAGAACGGCTTTTGAAAAGTTGATATTTTCGTTATTTTTAGAGCTACAATGTCTGCTTCGTTTACTATCAGAGCGTATATACTCTGAATTGGGATACATACAGAGTGTCCAATAAGTATAAAAAAATACTGAGGGTACAATATATATATATATATATATATATAAACTGAGAATTGTAGCTCTAGATATATCAAAAATGTCAACTCTTAAAAATAGTTCGTTAGGGACTTATGCGCTAACACTTATATAGATTTAAACAAATACACTTGAGTAACAATACATATTCACTTCGTCATTGAATTGATACCACTGGTAGTTATATTTTTTTAACTTACTTTTTATCATCCCAACAAATTCATCTGTTATTGTTAGTGAAATAAACTATGACCTTACCAAACGCTCCAATTTTGATTTTTTTTTTAATTTGAATGGCGAGGACCTTGTTTACGTATCGTGTAAATAGAAAATACACTTTCATAAAGAACGTGATCAGCGGCCATGCTGAAGGCTTTATTATCAATCCTTTGCAGAGAAAAGTGTCTAAATATAATATTTCTTTATCATAGAACAATGTCACCGGGTATTTAAAAGCCTTAAAATGTAAATGTATTTGTTCAGTAATTCCTAAATCGTCGAAGTAGCAATTATTACGCGTCAACTCCCTCATAAACACGGCATCCAGCAACATACATAGAGACATACGATGGAAAGAATACGTCTACATAGATCCACTTTCTCTTGATATAAAAGTTTCATCATCATCATTATCCTTTCAACGTCCGTCGTTGGACATAGACCTTCCCCATCATAAGCGTCTCAGAGCCAATACTTTATGAATATGTATAGCTCGTCTCTCCATCTAATATTCTGCCGGCCTCGGTTCCGCATCAGATCTCGGGGGATCCATGTCATGAGTCATGATGTCCGTCGGTTGTCCGCTATTATTGCAACATGGCCAGCCCACCGCCATTTGAAAATTTTAATGGATCCTATGATGTCCCTGACTCCTGTCTTTTCCCAGATGTACTGCGCTGTCTTATGGTCTCTCCATGTGGAGCCCAGCATAATTTTTCACGTGTACATAGCATAGTTCTCAAACTGCGGATCTTTCTCTTGGTTAGGTTCCATAAATGACTATTGGGAGGATGCATTAGTTATACATCCTTCTTTTTAGGATCAATGGGATCTTCTTATTTTTGAAGGTTCCAAAAGAGCACGCTCTAGTTAAAAGTTTACTTGATATAAAAGAATCTGATGTTGTACAAAGAGGCAGCTAATGACTTAGAGAGAGTTGGATTCATTTCAACAATCTGTCATTAGTACTTTTGTGAAATTAACAGCGGCTATCCTGAGATAATTAGCATAAAACAGGACGCCAAAGCGAGGTAGTCGAGCACTTAACATCACGAGTCGAGGTCAAACAGTTCAGACAATTTACATTCACTTTGCATCGATGCCCTTGAGAAAGACATGTATCCATCTCTTCCCACCACCCAATAGCATTACATGGCCAAGCGTGATAGGAGCAAGTCCAACATTCACGTGTCTCAATTGGTGGGGTTGGCAATGTACAATGGAGTACTTTAAAAAGTTGATGTGTCTAATCGAAACAAAAGCTGGACAAGTCGAACGAAAAACACTCCCGTTGATGGGGTTAGAAAATTAACTCACAATTAGGTTAAACGTTCAAAACATCGAAGCAAAGGGCCTTTTCATCTTCTTTTTCAGAGAACCGAAACCCTAAAGATGTTTTTTGACGTGATAAAGAGAGTAGTCAGTAAAAGTAAAAACATTAAAACGAAAAAGAAAGTAATTGACACACAACGTATTGATCATTACCAATCATTCAATCAATGATTGTGACTGAGATAATCGAAGACCATCCAAAAACTTTTCAAAATGTTTTTTTCTTTAGCCTACGCATATTAGACTATATTTTTAGTTTTGTGAAAGAAAATAAACTTAGAAATTAGTAGAACTCCTTGTACTAAAGATCTTATTTACCTATCAAAGCTGATGCATAGATATTCAACTGGCGATGGCTGACGAAGTCAACAACATAAATATTCTAATGGGCAACTTGGAAATGCGAGGAAGGCAGAAGAATGCATCTGCTGAGATGAAACAGTTTATACAGGATGCAAGAAATTAGAACAAAGATCTTACCATTCCTGTATTTGTCCCATTCGTTGAATTCGAACCTCTTGTCGGTATAAGGGACACCGGCAGCGGCCATCAACATACGGCAGATCTCGGCACGTCCACGGCCATTGAAGTAGTACAGAGTGTAGTTAGGCATGGTGAAGTATTGAAGTGAGATTCAAGACGAATATCAGAAAAAAAGTGATCTTGCTGTGAGACTCCTCTTCTGTTGCACAACAGGGTTTTGCAAATCCTTATATAAAGGCCGATGACTCAGCCAAAGTAACCTCACGCCGATAATGATCAAGTATTGTCTCTAAAGATGGGTGAGTAGTCACTTAACGATGTCAGCTTGGTTCACAGTAATTATATGAGGTGCTATTTGCCAGATTGCAGACCTTCGTAGGTAACGAACAAGAATAGGCTGTGTTAATTAACTAATGAGAGTTGACATTGATCAAACCAGTTTGTCTGTACTGCATAATGATCAAGTGTTATCCATTCTGTTCTTCGCAGAATGATATATTGTAATACCTCACTCAGCGTTGCTTTACTAATTCGCTATAGCTTTCTTCTCAGACAATCTTTGTAATTCATTTTAGTAGTGTCAGATGAATAATGAACGATGAAAGATACAAATATTGGCACTATCTAAGATAACTGTATAATGTACACTCTGCTAACTTCGCTGTGTGTAGTGGAATAAATAAGTATTCATCAATTCATCATGTAGTGATTTTTTATGACACTTAGTAATTCTTCATCAGCTCCGGAAAGTCACTACAAGATGAGATACACAGCAATAATAAATTTCCTATTGCAGATGCTCTAGAACGACATCATTTGAGGTGATTTCAACCAGAATATTTTCAATAGGATGTACGTTATGACAATAGTATATTATCTTATTGTAATAAACAAAATGCCTTCCATCCGTCCGTATGAGACAGCCTAACTTGAAAACTACTTTACATAACCCTATGACGTTTCTTTTGAGTTCTTATTTGAGGATTAGGCATGTTTTCAGCAAGCTAGATTTATAAAATGGCCCCAAAATATTTCCAAGAGAGGGGTGTGTTTGATTCATATTAGAGAATCTATTATGAAGCAGTCACAATCTTTGTACTAAAGGACAGTGAAACTTCACTTACTAATGGCTTGTTTAGCAATTAAAACAGTGGGGGTCTTATATGGTTTCTACATAATGGAATAGAGTAATTGGAAGGAGGTTAGTTGGTTCTAAAGGATTGTCTCTTTCTCTTAAAACGTCAGGATGATGCCAGCATTGAATTTTTTCATCTTCCATCACTCCATTCTCTAAAAACTCTGGTTCTTACTTTGTCCCTCAACATGAAAGTGAAAGACTTGTGTTTCAATTATTAATGATAGATCTGCTGTAAATAAAATGTGTTCTCCAAGAATAGATGTATTCACATTGAAAGCATACAGACATCTTAGAAACAGCAGCACTTGATAAGAATATTTCTTTGAAGAAAAATATTTGCTTTGAACAATTGAATTAAGTTAATAAATCAAAATGAAACAAATCTTTCGTATATCTCAATTGATGTTACTTCCAATTCTATAAAAGACCAATAAAATAGCTTTTTATAAATGTTGTGTGTGGAATTATTGTATAAAATCTCTTCAATTCTTATGATATATCAAATCATTCTTGATACATATCAGCTCCAGGCTGAAAATTCGATTAATATACTTTTTGTTTATAGTTTTAGAAATAACTGACGTTTCAATCGTGAAGTTTCACATCCTCACTATTAAAATCAATATTAAAAAAAGCACACTAATGTTTAAAAAAAAACAACAATTTGATTAATTAAAAACGATAACAATTCTATTTTGTTTTATTTTTATTTATCTAATTAGGTGAAATGAGAAACATATTTTTTTCTGCTTCTTTCATTCTCATGGCATCTAGTTGTTTTTATTCTTTTGTCACAAATTTACTCATGCTGGGATCCTCTCAGCAGTCAGTGAATAAATTGAGAGCACGAATAGGAATAAAGAATCAGCTCCATTTGTGAATAAAACCCGCAATCATCTATGCCAGAGGGTGGCAGGCTCAATGCTCAACTGTTCTTACCGACAGCAAAATAAAGAAATATCATATTCAGACGTTTTTTTTTTTTTTTCTTTGCAAAGATGGGTTAGGCCAATTCGACCCAGGGAAAGATTTATTGAAATCAGCCAGAACTTTATACCAGGATTTTACGGGAAAAGGTTACGGCATTTGTATGCAATGGCCATAGATAACCTTACCACGCAATTTCCTCCAATTGAGGATGTCTTCATGCAGCATACTCAGAGTCAGTACAGGTCATTGATCTAATGTCCAAGTCATGTTGCTAAACCTGAATTGGAAGACCCAAGCAATTGCAGATTGTTCCGTGACATTTGGACTGTACAGATGGTGACTGCAGACAAGGCTTCCGTTTTGGATATGTTCTTGTAGGATTCAAATATATTAATCACTGCAACTGTGAAAACTGTCCAAATTTGCCACCTTTTTTCATTGGATTTGAATGACTTATATTAGACGTTAATATTAGTAACAGATGTACATATAGTATTCATTTAGGTTGTCCTATGAGAGAAATTACGACTAAACAGTGGGATACAAACACTACTGAGGCATAGAGCTGTATAAAATGTCGATACCCAATTTTGAAGCAACTCACAAGTCTTTGGGAGAAACAGAGTCAAATGTTTATATCGTTTAGATAAATACAAAAACGGCGTGTTATTGAAAACATAAACAATGGTGTTTAAACTTTATTTTAGTTATTATTGAACTGCGAAAAGTTTTACATAAATCGAATTGAGTTTAAAATTAACCGTTATTAACTTAGTATCCCTAGTAGTTAACTCTTTACTAAATTCCTTTGATAAAATAAAAACAAACTTCACAGAATTTGATAAAATCGATTATTCACTGAGACAGGGGCGTAGCTGGAGATACCTGGGCTATTGGGGTAATGGGCTGAGGAAGATGTGTTTACATTTTGGGGTGGATCCATGAATCTTTTAAACCCCCTCCCTGTATCGTAGGTATAACTACATAGCACGCTGTCTCCAAAGACCTTCAGAGAATTTCAATGAATTTTCTGTTAAAAGGGGGTAGTTACATTTTAAACTGAATCCGAGGGACCATCCATCCTCTGCATCGTAGCTATAGTTGGCTATGGGTTATGAGAGCAATGTTTAATTCCCAGAATTTCACAGTCACTTTCTGCATCGTAGCTATGTGTAAGCAGCGCAGTATCTCAAAATGTTCTTAATGAATTCCAACGGGAGGGTATGTAATGGCTGAAGAAAGAAGTATCTATATTTAGGGGCAAATCCAAGAATCTTCCTCAGTTACCTTTGGAATATTTTCTTAACAATGAATCACAACAAATAGATCATTTTTCATGAAATTAAAAATTAAAAGTTAAAAGGGGGCAGTTATATTTCAAGCTGATTCCAGAGGATCCCCACAGCCTGCATCGTAGCTATAGTGGGCAATGGATTCGGTAAACAATTTCTAATTCCCAGAATTTCACAGTCGATTCCCTGCATCGTAGCTATAAGTACACAGCGCACTAACTCAATATTTTTTAATGAATTTCAATGGAACGGTGTGTGATGGGTTATGGGAGAAGTAACTATATTTAGGGGCGGATCCAAGAATCTTCATCAGTTACCCTTGGAGTATTTTGTTAACAATGAATTACAATGAATAAACCCATTTCCGTAAACACGAAATTTAGAAATCTCAATGGTAGGGGTTCCATTTACGATCTTTACATATACAACTCATCTGGACCCTCTCTTTTTGTCAATCGTCTGAAACTGCAGCTGTGATTTATTGTGATTAGTTAGGGTTAACTTTATTGAGAATTCATTATTCCAAAACTCGAACGGCTGCGGCATGGTGCATTCCATATGGCTCTGAAATATTTCGATGACTTATTTTCATCTTTTCTGATTTTGTTTTTGGGCTGTATCAACAATATATATATATATATATATATATATATATATATATATATATATATATATATATATATATATATATATGTATATGTATATATATATATATATATATATATATATATATATATATATATATATATATAAACATAGACAATCATTCGCCTGATGAGGCCTGAAGAGGGCAGAAGCATGAGCTACTTTGTGTAGCGAATCCACATTCTACTATTTATTTCCAGCTCTACTCTAAAACAACTCAACTTCATGAGTAAAAAGTTGTATGTATCGAGCACTCTATGTAATAAATCCATTGCATTTCAGAAGTGGCTTTATATTATTGATGTATTATTATATTATGTTACACTGCTAGCCTGATTTGTACCATATATATATATATATATATATATATACATATATATATATATATATATATATATATATATATATATATATATATATATATATATATATATACATATATATATATATATATATATATATAATTTGTAAGATTACAAACAAACAGAATTTGTAAATCTATTGTTGATTAAATTAAATCCCAGAGCTTAACATTATCCAAAATTAATATAGCTATCAATAATTGATTACCTCATATGGATAAAATGTCTGGCAAATGTTTACATTTCATAACTGCACGACCTGCAGCGCCGGGATGTATTTTGCTATTGTTATTGTAACTGGAACAATACAGACCATCATGAGTTCTTTTTTTAGATTTGTATTACCCAATTAGAGTTTATTTATCTTAAAATCTTTCGTAAAATTTGCGATATTCAATTCAAAGTCTCTGAAGTATCGAAATTAGTCTGATCTTGATTTTAAAAGACGAGAATTTCAGACTTGAATAACAGTAAAGGTAGAAAAGGAAGAATGATTCCATGATACAATCTCGTGTCGACTAGAGCTCCGAGTTCACGGTATTTTTTTCGTTGTTTTTTGTGAACATTGAATTTCTGTCATGAAAAATATCATGTTATTTTTTATATGATGACAATAATGTATATATATATATATATATATATATATATATATATATATATATATATATATATATATATTGTGAACATTGAATTTTTGTCATAAAAACATAATCATATTATTTTTATATGATAACAAATGTATCTAAATCTAATTCATTTATCTTCTCAGCGATATTTACCAAGCTATTAAAAATGCCATTAAAACAGTTGATATAATAACAGAACCATTAAACAATATACAAACCTGAGAATTTTAAAAAAGGCATCAGATATCCGTCAATGGTTTTGAGGTATTTGTTTGACTATTCTATTTGTAAGGTAAATAAATTACATATTTTAGAAGTGTTTCCGTGACACAGTAGTCCAGGGCATTCTGCGAGTTATCAACAGATTTTGGGATCGAGTCCAATGGGTGCAATTTTTTTTTCTTTTTCCTTGTTTCGATATCAGCGACAGAATATCTATAAGTTTCAGTAGTCCTCAGCTTTATTTCATGCTTTCAACGCTCGTGTCAGATTAACCATTTGGTTAGGTAGGCTTTTAAAAATTTTATTTTGTCTAACTCTAGCTGATGAGTACGCTAAACTTATGACGAACTAACTCCCACCTTCAAAGCCCAACTCAGGTTGACTTGTTCTACTGAAGTTACTGAATCCCATTCACACAAACTATTTATAAATGTGTTGAAATGAGATATGTGTTTCTCGAACAATATTGTATCGGGATATAAATTCTGATTTGTTTACTTCTTTAGATTTTAATGAAGAGTATTTTGCCTTGGCACAACCAAGCATGTATATCATATTTTTTTCTTCTCTTAATAACTGAACACTGAATTAATTGAAAATTTGGGATGTTTCAATATATTTTATATTTCATCACACATCTGAATTTCATTCCTGAAAAGAATCAATTTTTGCTGTCTGTAGACCTGATTCTCGTAAGTAAAATATCTATTATTTATTTCGTTCCAGGATTTCTGTTTCGTAAATATGAATTCTACAATGGTTTATTTATTCATATTTATTGAAGATTTTAGCGAACTAGAAGTGTGATGGTCATGATATGTGATAGTTTTGAAGTTACCATGAATTATCTTTCACTGCTCTGTTTATTTGGCTTTGTATTCGGTGATTAACGTAGTAATAGGTATAGCATTGAAGATGTGTGACAGCATGTATTTATCACTCGAAATTTTTGATTATTCGTCTCCTTTCTCCTTCGATCAGTTTACATGAAATAAGAGTACTAGTCTAGTCTTCAACATTTTCATATACTTTTTCCTAGTAACGGTTATCTTTGAAATAAAGCAGATATATCATTAAAACTCTAAGAGCAGTATGCATTTCCTTTTTTTTTTTTTATGTTTATTTCGCTTCTTCTTAAATCTTTGTTATTTACAATTATATGGATTTATTATAAATTGGGAGTTATTTTGACTTATTTCAGATTTTAAATGTTAGGATTCTTGAGTTTTCGTGGCAGCGACTTTAAATTGATGAAATGGAGAGCGTAATAAATTGTTGTGAGACGAGGAGATGTGGGTTGATGTGTAGCGCGCTGGTCCTGTTCTTGGGGAGGGGGGAAAGAGATATTAGGAAGTGAATGGAATGCGCGCCAAGTATGAAGTTGGACGCGCATTGAAATATAGAATATAAAAATGAGGAATGAACACATACAAGTATTATGGCCAGACAAGAGAAGTACGTTTAATACAAGAATGAAGATGAGGTACAGATAAGGATAACATAAATGCGATCGATCGTGAGAAATAATGTTAGGAGAAGAGATAGAAGAAAAGATGGCGAAAGGTGGGAGCTTTCTTGTTTTGGTAGTACTGGCGTTGGTGTCGGAGCAGAGTTTATCTGAACTGCTTGGATTCCGTATGGTTGGATCGCTCCAACATAATACGTGGAAACCAGGTTCAGTGTGTAAGCCTTACTGGTAAGTAAATGAGTTAACTTGGGGGCTATTCTCTGACGCTGATAGACTCTCGATGGACAGACCATGAAAGACAGAGAACATGGAGTTTTATCCATGCGTGTTTCCCGAAGTAAAGATGTTCAGGAAAGATAATCGTGACTATCGGATAGTAGAAGGACTTTGCCATTTCGTTCATGAGAGTGAGAGTTGATGGTGAAGTCACGGTAGCGTAAATGCGAGGCTTTGCGTATGTGTGAGGCTCGATATCGCTGAAGAGAAATGGGCATAGTTAGTACAGAGATAGGTCACGGTGGAAACATGGTTAAGATCGGATCGGCAAAATGATAACGATCTTGGGGAGACGGGGAGAGAGAGATAAACAGAGTGGAAAAGTAGCCACCTGCGAAGTCCGGGGCCAGAGGCATGACCAGCTAGGGGTCCTGGCGCGCATGAGCATTGGACCAGGGAGAAAGAAAGAGAGAGAATGGCCGGCGGCAAAGGCCACGGCTAGAAGCGTAACCAGCTGGAGGTGCTGGAGCTCGTGAGCCTTGGACCATGTGCGTGCAGGAGTTTTATAGGGGTCGTCGGAGAAAGTGTCGTCTTGGATAACGAGTTAAAGGGGCAGTTTCGTATTTAATTCCTATCTAAAAATAAAGGGGGCACTATACTTGTTTCTATACAATGTGAGGATGATTATGAATCAAGTGATGTTAGTTCCATTATATTAGACTGCAATTAACATTATGGATTAGAGTTATTGTTTATTACAGAATGATAAATCTAAGGGGATGGTATCAACTTGGGTGAGTATTTATTTATCCATGATATATTTCAGTTATCAATTGGTTTAATTCTTAATTACTTCCTAATTGTTATACTATTGGTATATAGAAGATTTATTACCTATTTAGTTATTTGCATATAACATTGCTACCAATATTACACTTATTTTTTTCCCTCAATGATGAATTTTTTTAATGGCATTTTTAAAATTTGAGAGTCCAATTTATGATATTTTTCAGTTATCAATTGGTTTAATTCTTAATTACTTCCTAATTGTTAAACTATTAGTATATAGAAGATTTATTACCTCTTTAGTCATTTGCATATAACATTGCTATTGATATTACACTTATTTCAGTTATACATTTTTTTCCTCAATGATGGATCTTTTTTAAATGACATTTTTAAAATTTGAGAGTCCAATCTTTGTGGGTTATCTTATGTAAATTTTTGTTCCATATTTTTTATATGTATAATTACAATTATGCATACCTAGGTTTATGCCAGAGATTCTCTCATTCAGCACTTTTTGTGGGTTGGGTTTTTTTTAGTTGTTTTTTTTTCTTTTGTTTTTTTTTGGTTGAAATTTATTTATTTGGTTTTTTTTATTGAAATTTATCCATTTGTTAAATTTTTATTGAGTTTAGTTCGATCTTCTGTTAATGGCAACATTCGGCTGATATCACATCCCTCTGATTCCACTAAACGAAAGGAATGGAACTTTTTCACTGATCACGCTTTTTCACAATATTTTTTTTTTATTCTGGATGATACGTAACACTGAAGTAAAATCTAGTCGAAATCAATGAGAATGTTACAATACAATAATGTTATGGTAATGTAATGATACTATAATGCTACGATATTAGTACAGCACTCCACCCAATAATATTGAAAGAAATTTAAAAACAAAAATAAAAGACTGCTAGGTCTAAAATATAAACACCAACGACAGTTGAATATTAGGTGTAGGGAGTCAGGTTCGAAGTGTAAAACCAGCTTTGTTTGATTACTATGTACCCGGGACAGAATGATCAAAGCAGCCGGGTGCGTACTGAACTCTCTCTGGCTAGAGGGTGTGAGTTAAATTCTCACAGTGGGCTTACTCTTTCCCGATTATGCAGTTTACTTCTAGAGTTACCGTTCAAAGTTGAAAAATATGATGAAAAAATCAACTGAAAGTCAAGACGAAGGTAAAAACTAGAGAAAATCGATAATCAAGTCACTGTAAATAATTATTCATTCTCCTTATTATAAGTATTTTAATCTAATAGTTTTATTGATTATAACGATTTTTTTTTACGTTTATCCTAATCGAACGATTGATATAGTTGGAATAAATGATGTGCAAATTCAACTTATTTGGCTATAAAACTTTCTCTGGTAGAATCGTTATAGCAGCATGCGTCAACTGGACTGCTGCTCGTTAAAGACTATGTTTGGGTCTCAACTTAATTTCATTTCTTTCAGATTGACAGCCCGAATTTACAGATGTACAACAAAAACTGAACATTGAAATAAAAGTGAAAGGTAGTCTGAATCAATTTCTATTTAAAATCACTAGGTATTGTTGAATCGATGAAAAACTGATAGTACCAAATATATGTATAAAATATTTAAAAAGGAAAGCACACTCTTTTACACATTGAAACAAAGAACATTTTATTCAAACATTTGTTACAAAACAATGAGTCTAACTTGTCAAATTGTCTTTTTATTTGACTGAGTAATCGTCAAATATTTAAGACCTTTGTTGTCACAATACTTCTGATGTAGAATACTTCAATCAAATTGCGGCTGTGTACAATATCAAGCTGCCGGAGACTGAATGGATCCCAGGATGATTTTATCTCTCACAGCAATCTACCAGTTGGTGTTGGAACGCTTCTTCAAGTAATCCATGATCTTGGGGTGGGAAGCAACGCGTTTGTACATGGCCATCAGTTTGGGGTATTGCTGGAACATGGATTGGTTCTCCATCATAGGGTTCTCCAAGCAACAATAGCACATCATATCACACAGCATCATCTGGTTGAAAGAGAAAGATTACGAACACATTACATCAATAATTCTGAACGTGGGAAGCTCGCCCCACAAGGGAGTGATTTGAATACGTACAGGCTGTTCCGATATGAAGAGCGTGAATCATTCTGTGGTTTGATCCAAGTTGAGGCTTAACTGATTAATTCCCAATTACACAATGCTATTAATTTCTAATCCAACAATGATATTAACTACGAATTCCACTATGGATTTTATAGTAGTAAACGTTAAATCCATCACCTTTTTGATGTATATAAGTGATGAAGTTATTGTTTTGACTCTATACCTCACGCAATAAAGATATTGAGACAAATTGTAATAAGTATCTTTAGGTTCTTATATTAGTATTAATTAGGGATTTGACACGTGATATATTATAAAATCATTTTTCAATAACACATTTACATAAATTTTTCAACGTAATCATAGAACAGAATAGCCAAAAAACATGATATTAGATTCAATATCAGAAAATCTTGCATATTTCGAAAGAATAATTTGATAATTGTTGCCCCCTCTTTTTAGAGGGTTTAAAATATATTTTCAAAAGTGTAGGAATGACTTCAGATTTCAACTGATATTTGAACATTCATTTCATTGTTCTTATGACTGGTGATAGATGTTTACTGAATCCGATAACCTAAGTACAGCCGAACACAATACTAGAATAATCCAATCTATGATGAAAAATCATACGATTGGGTATGATATGAATTTTTCGGTCATAGTTTTGACCCGAATTCTCTGTAAAACGTCGAAAAGGACACTGTCTCTCTCTATAAACTTTGTTCTATTCCATATGGAACCATTTTAGAATCTTATATGTTACAATAAACGTGAGATAATTACAGCTTGACTACATTTTAAATGAAGTAATCAATACTTTCAAAAGTGCTAAAAAGCTGATAGCCTTCATAACACAGTTACCACTTGTTTTAACAGAAAGACTTAATTGCAAAATCGTTCTAATTACACTATTGTTCTTTATTCTAGCAAGAGTATTAATGGAGATTTTAACTCGTACAGTGCAAACTAAAAAGTGAATAATTTGTTTGCTACATTTCTGTTCAATTTACTAACCCATAAAACAGCAGATTCATAATAATTACACACCATAAGCTTGTCATAATTGTAGTTTATTAGACTAATTAGACAAATTTACATATTAATTGAATACATAAGAATATTATAGTATGTACAGATCAGAACGTTCTTTTAAATATTATTCATTTGAATTAAGACTTGATTATTAATTTATCTAATACAGTTCCAGGAAATTATAACCATCCAAAATAGTCAAATGTCCAATGCATTGAACTAGCAAAGGGGTTGACATACAATGATGCTTTTTTCACATTCAAATACAAACCCAAGAACTATTCAATTATTACAACGATACTCTGTAGCAATCAAATATTCTTCATTGAAAGTTTAGATTTGAAAATTCAAAGTTTTATTTACTTGTTCTCTCCTTGGGGTCATTCCATCCAAGCAAGAACAAAAATCTTTATATTCTGGGTCTCAAGTTATCAATGAATAAGATACATAAATTTGATTTTCAAGGTGAAAGACTCCAAAGGGAGTTTTTTTTCAATATATTTGCTATGTTAAGGGAATAGTTAAATGTGTTCTGTGGAAAATGTAAGCTTTCTGTACCTGGTCTCCCATGAAGAAGTCCTTTCCGCTATTTTTCATTTCCAAAGTTTTTTCCAAGAAAGGAAGAACTCTACGGCAAGTTTCCATATATCTGTTTTGGGTATAAGGCTGAAAAACAGAAATGAATATTATGTATGTTAGAATGTATGTGACAAAGCATTTTACTAAATAGCGTACATCTACCGTCCAAAAATGACGGCGATATATAAATTACATAAAAGCTGAAGATATAAAGAGAAAGCAAAATGCTAATTCAATCAGAAAATCGACATCATCCTCCTTTCATAAACAACAAAATAATGGAATAGTTCAATGGAAGTAAGTCTTGCAGGAAAAAAGTGAAAGTTATTTTTCTTGGAATGTTACTGACAATATTGATAGACATACGCTATGCATATTTTATAAAGAGTTCACAATCTTATCATAGTCACTTTTGTCAAAACACTCTGTTTCAATATTTTTTTCACAATTATATTTTTATTAACGTAACTTTGAAGTCTAAGTAATACTTACAGTTATTTCAGAAGGGTTCATCTCAGATCCAGATACGTTTTCCTTTAGAAGATGAAAGGAACAAATTTGAAATTATAAAAAAGCAAACAATATATATATAACAGATGATTTCTTTCAGTCTATATATAGTAGGTTAAAATATATGTTTATAGACATGAATTTTCTAAAAATGCATGCTTATTGCAACAACAGCAAAAAATGAAAAACAGAAAATCTTCATCAAAGTTATTAGACTATCAATCGATATGCACTTCATAGAAAAGCACTAACTGTGTAATCAAACACGAAAGGTTAAAATATAAATAACTCAGGTAATAAAAAAATGATCTCATAGAATCATAATTTACATAACAGTCGACACTTACGTCACCTAATGTCTTATAGCATTAACAGTTATTTTTTTCATAGCCCTCTACTAATTCATCTCTATAGGTTCTGTCTTGAAATATGTATATGTAGAATGTTGAGAAGATTATAAATAGTTGACATCGTGAAGCACCTGTTCATGATTCCATCGAAGCAGTCACTAAGTACAAAGTGCAATATTATTGGTATAACTAGTAACACTTTTTGCTTATCCATTATCATCTACAACTTGTTGAAAGGTATAGATATGAAACGTTGAATAGACTGAAATAAAAAAAATATCTCAGATAATCGACAATGATTCCATAAAATCATTATATATAAAGAACTCAACACTTGTATTACCTAATGGATTTCAGTATCAATAGTCATTCTATTACAGTGCTTTCCTTAATTGATCTCTATAGGCCGAATGCTGGGAGTTGTATACGTGGGATATTGAGTCTCCATTCATCCAGTTGAAGTACCTCATGGAACAACCATGGTTTCATAGAAAAAGTCATTATTTACAAATCACACAGCGCCCGTATTAGCTATTTTCTTTAATCATTGACATTCCTAGTATAGCCTTTTGGCTAATCCATTCCCATATTTGTATGTATGCAATGTTGAGCGGACAAAAAATAACTTGAGATTCGATCATGCACAAACAAAGAAGTGTTAGTACTGTTGGTTATTTTAGTCTTCTTGTTAATTTATTTCTGTACGTACTGTGTTGAAATATGTAGATATGAAACGTTGAGAAGACTAAAAATATCTGACTTACCATGAAGCGACCGTTCTTGGTGTGGAAGTACCTCATGTAATCGTGCATGATTTCATAGAGGCAATCACAGATGTAATCAATTCTGAACATGTCCATGTTGTTCTTGCCATAGAAACCTGGAAGTGAAAAAGCAATTTATCGAATAACATTGCACACAATAAGTAGACCCAAACTTGCCATATTTTCCTCTTATTATTTTACCTATTGCTCATTCATTCACTTTTGATTCAAATTAATTTCTTGACTGGTCCTACGTATACTGTACCTCCCCCTAACCTTTAATCCTTTCTAATTTCTATCAAAACTGTAAGCAAGTGTTGGGCTTTAAAATTTCTGAATGTACATTAAATTTGATTTTAGTATTACTCTAAACCCCCAAAAAGATAGATCTGAAAGCAAAACAGAAAAAAAGATGGAAAAGGGAGCCACATTCAGCTCCCTTCTCCCCACACACCCTTCAATCAGAGCAAGACAGACCATGAAAAAAAGAAACTAATAGATTCAAAGGCAACACCCCAACCATCCAAGTGATAGATTCTTGCTGCTTGTAGCTGGGGTGACCAATGAATTCTTTAATCAAGTAAAAAAAAAAATTGACAACCAGTCTCCTCAAATTGTTCTCGGTATTCTAGCTAATTTTAGTAAATGATGTTGTATAGATAGTTTTAACCCCTTTTATTACATTTACAAATATTGTAATCATTTTTTGAGATTCTATGGGACTGTTCCACGTGCAAAAAAAATAGTGACAGATGCAACTCTCACCTCTATTTATTTTTTGTTCTTTGGCAAATTTGTGATATTTTCCTGCTTTTCATTTTCGCTCAATTTCTTTCTGTTGTCTATTAGAACAACAACATCTACTCTATTACCCGATGGATCTTATTCTTGTTCACATTGAATACATCGGGTTTTCTGGCCTAGAATGAGCGAGCCGTTTGAATTTCAAAAAATCTTGGCTGGCCCACCGTAGTGCAAGGTTTGGCTTTTGCTTTTACTATTTAAACCTTGGAAGGTGTTGGGGGCACAACACGCATCCCTCGTCCACCAACAATTTACCTCTAATCATATTCTTCATCAGAGAGGCATTGAGTACCATTTTTGCAGATCTTTGGTATTACTAAATCCCAGATTCGTTCCTGATATGCACAAACAGTCACTCATCTAAAAATCAACGTTGCTGAACTTCGGTAATCATATAGAAACCGTTGTGTCCGAAACAATTTGACAAAATACACGGAATCTTATTCTAGAACACATTCAGGGTTTGTTCTCATGCCTAGATCCATAACTTTAGCACGGATCTCAATCTTTTGTATGGATCTGAGTGGATCCTTTTCACTACTCAGTAAGTTTTACGTATGTATTGCTTTTGATTGAATTTGCTACAGTCACTTTTTTTTTTATTTGTAAGTGTCATTTCTATCTTCGTATATAAGTTACAATCCCGTTTTTTTGTCCATCGGGACCTTACTATTTTTCTGGGCCATCATTAATGGTTTCAGTCCTCCTTTCTGCCACATTCATATCAGCTCATCCATATATATATATATATATATATATATATATATATATATATATATATATATATATATATATATATATATAACAGGATTACATCGATGAATGTCAACATTACGTGCCCAACACACACCTACTTTTCAAATTTTTTTACATAGCATTAAAATTGACAAAAATAATCAAATGCAAAATTTACACGATAAGTCATGTAGAATGTCCCATGATATGAATTCTATCTGACATTTCGTTAGCAAATTATTTGAAGGGTTTATGTAGCTAACACATATAATCACATTCATTTGTGGAATTTTTCAGAGGTAGACCAAAAAGGATGAATGAAACAATTTTTCATTGGGTTGTCTATGTGCAGTCGTTGAAAAAGATACAAATTGCTATTAAATAATCTTACCGTGTTCTCTGGCCAAGTACCTGGCGATGGCCATGGTTTCGGGCATCTTGTTCTGGCCATCAATGTCCAAAACAGGGACACACATGCTGGGCATCTCTGAAAAAGGATTTAGAAATAGATACAATGTTTTATCGAAAAAGAAACACAATATCCAAATACTTGGAATGATATTGGATCGATTGCTTTTTTATATTTTTTTTTGTCATGTTTTTTTCTTAAACCATAAAGTGCTTATATTCAGATTTTGCCAGGGTGAAATAATGTCTCACAGTCATTGCTGTCTGTAAATACATATGTACATATGTATAGTAGGGACCTTTCCCGACTGGACGATTATTCAAGTAAGACATCAGGTTTGAAAATTGCTTAACGGTGGGATGATCTATTTGCGTGTCCCGAAAGTCAGAACAATTTTGATGCTGCCATCTTTTTTTTCTTTACAGACAGAAAAAGCTACAAATTTCATTACTGTGCAAAAAAGGCTTTAAAATGTAAATGTATTTGACCGGTAGTTCTCATATTGTCAAGGTAAAAAATGTTATATAAATATAATATGATAAACGGCTCATCAACACAGCACTTAGCAACACTCTAATACAAATAAACAGATACATCAACGTATATTCACTTTCATATGATAATAGAGCTTGCTTGACATAATTCGTGTCTAAGTAGGCAGTAATTCATTTACAGCAAGTTGAACTTATCTGAACAGTCAGTCATTGGTACTTCAGAGAAATTTACAATGGCTATCCAAAGTTATTTAACATATGATTGGAGACATTTCGACCCAGTGTTAACCTTTCACACATCTTATAAGTTTGATATGATATCTCAAGTTTGGCTCTCGAGATATATCAAGACAAAAGCTGAATGAGTCGAAGGAAAAGTTCTCACGTAATAAAAGTTAGAAAAAAAGCTCGTGATTTGGTAAACCATACAACGTTGACGAGGTAAAGTTCCATAATCCCCTGTATCAGAAGAAGTAAAGAATGTAGTCAGTCCTGATAGACGGATTCAGATAAAAGATAGTAACTGACTCAGAAAGTACTGATCATAACCTATAATTCAACCAATAATTGTGAGCAAGATAATCGAAGACCATAGTGATTTTTTAAAAAAGCACTTTAGTCTACATTTGTTAAGTTATTTGTTTTTATTTTATTAGTATAAATCGACTGATTATTAGGTAAAACGCCTTCCAAAGCTAAGATTTCACATTATCTGAACAGAGAAGAGACGCTAGAGAATTTAGTTATTTAAGCTGATGTAGAGATATTCTGTTGATGATGACCGTCAAGGTGGACAATCAAAACGTTCGAACAGACTGCTTACAAACTTGAGAAGGGCAGGAGAATATATCAGCTGAGTTGAAAAAAGGTTTATATAGAATGCAAGATGATAGAATGAAGAACTTACCATTCCTGTATTTGTCCCATTCGTTGAATTCGAACCTCTTATCGGTATACGGAATACCGGCAGCGGCCATCAACATACGGCAGATCTCGGCACGTCCACGGCCATTGAAGTAGTACAGAGTGTAGTTAGGCATGGTGAAGTTTCGAAGTGAGATTCAAGACGAATTTCAAACAGAAATGATCCAGCTGTGATGTTCTTCAGTTGCACAAGTTCTGCAATTCCTTATATAGAGGCTGCTGACTCAGCCAAAGTAATCTCACGACGATAATGATCAAGAATTGGCCGTAAAGATGGGTGAGTCGTCACTTAACGATGTCAGCAGGGATTAAATGAGGTGCTATTTGCCAGATTGCAGACCTTCCTAGGTAACAGACAATAGTGCTAATTAATTAATGGTGGTTGACATTGGTTAAATCAGTTTGTCTCCTTACATAAAGATCAAGTGTTGTCCATCGTTTTCATTTTTTAACAATTTACGATAAAACCTCTCTTAGCACTATCCAGATGATTTACAATGTTTCAGATATTTTTGTAATAAATTTGGGATTTTAAAATTTTCGAAAAAATAATGTATGATAAAAGACAGCGTTATGGACAGTCTCTGAAATAACTGTACACCGTACACTTTAGTTAATAACACAACTGTTCTCATCACTGGACGACTAGAACTCACTGACAGTTGACAGTCTGATTCAAACACTCAAATCCTAGATCTTTTAAATGATGGATGATAAAAAACAGCATTATGGACAGCCTCTGAAATAACTGTACACCGTACACTTTACACAACTGTTCTTATCACTGGACTACTGGAACTCACTGACAGTTGTCAGTCTGATTCACTCAAATCCTAGATCTTTTCTGCATCATGTGTGTTAGTAAATGTTAATTCAGCTGAATTCAATTTTATTTCATTTTCATTTATTTCATTGGATGAGGTATTGTAAAAGAAATCTTATCAGTTTTCTGGGTACGATTCCCTTTCATCCTGAATGATAGCGAGTGAAATAGGATTGTTCTTTATTCCGATCCGAGCTGTTCGTTCATTTTCTTACCGATGGAAGGTAACCAGCCCAAGTTTACTTATGACAAAAAGTAAACAGTAGAGGGAAAAATGATAATGGTAATATAGTTTAAAATGATATATCTACAATTTTTTCTTTCATTTCTAAAAATAAAATGCTTTCTTATTTCTATCAATCTCTCTCTCTCTCTCTCTCTCTCTCTCTCTCTCTCTCTCTCTCTCTCTCTCTCTCTCTCTCTCTCTCTCTCTCTCTGTTTTTCGAATTAATTCTCTGGACATCAATTCATATCGTCCGTTCGGAGGATGGTATTCAATCTAGTGATGATAATCTCACGGGAGCATGTAGAGGAACTATGATTTACATTCATTTATAATCCCACTGGAACCTCTTTGCTGTCAATCCACAGACCTTCATACAATAGCATAACAACTTAGTAAAGATGTTCGTCATTTTTTGTGATCTATGCATGTTTTGACTGTTTGTGACTTCACTAAGTCTCTATTTGGAATAGGAAGAAATAAACTCTATTAACCTATCGCTGCTACCTTACTGAAACTAGAAGTTCTTTCCCTGGGCAGGGCTAATTTGAGTAGGGGATGATTTGTTGAGATCAGTCAGAAATAGAACTCTACAGGGATAAAAAAAGAAAAGGTTTTGGGCACTAAATTACGGCATTTGTATACAACCATCACAAATAACTATACAGTACACTTGTCTCCTTTTGATGATGCTTTCGGGCAGCATGCTCACAAAGCCCGGTACCAATTATTGATCTGGTGCCATAAATATGTTGCTAAGCAAGATTTGGAAGACAAAAGCAATTATGGATTTTTCACATGTTTAACAAAGTGTTATTTACCCAAGAATCAGCACCCACTAAATCCAGGTATCTTTCATTTGCATTGTAAAGATATTCTAGCAGGACAGACTCAGGTGCATTGATGTCTGCAATTGTGAAAACCTTCCTAATATGATATATAATTTATTAGATCCAGAGGACTGAGATGAAACCATGATAATAGTGATAGCATTAAGCATGACTATCGCTTATTGGGGGAAATTATCATCGTGAAGTCAGGTGATAATATGGTTATTTTTAAAACTACTACATGAAGTAGTTCCAGGTATGTAATTCTTTATTCCTTTGATAGAAGACAGCGTGAAAAAAAGTGATGGTTATAACCTTCAATCATCCCAAACCAACATTTTTTTTATGATTACTCCTCTCTGTTACCTGACGTTAACGAATCGATAGGCTTGTATCGCTTATTATCTAGCCATTATAGTATAATTGCACAACATTGTTATGTATCAAATATTCAGTTTGAACACTGAAATACGAACAGTATAGAAAAGGGCAAAATTTCAATATGAGATTTGGAAGCAACCGATGACTCATTAGGAAAGAAGAGAGTAAAAATGCATATTTGTAGAGTGTTTAGATGAATATAAAAAGTTATGCTGTTGAAAATATAATTGAAGGTCTTTAATTCTCATTTTAGTCATTATTCAACTTTGAAAAGTTTTCGCATTTACAATTTTTTCTTCCAATTTAACCGCTACAAATCTAGTGTTTCTACAAAGTTACTCTCTACTAAATTACTTTACATTCTTTAAACAAAATAAAAAGGTATTCAATTATATCTTTTAAACTCTGATACACGACATAGCTGGAGATTCTTAGACCATGAAGACAACGGACTAAGGAAGAAAAAATACAGTCACCTCCCCTGAATTGTTGCCATAAGAACACAGCACAATATCGCCTAAAGGACAACATCGAATTTCCACTGAATTTTGTTAAAGGAAATAAGATAAATTTTGAGCTGGATCTGGGAATTTCACTCGGTTATCTCCCCTTTATCATAATTATGGTGGGAAATTAGCCAATGAAGCAGTGCACTAATTTATTTACGAGTTATCTCCCCTACATCATAGCTATATCTACACAATACATTACCATTGGAAGTTCTCAACATATTTCAGGGAAAGGTGGACGATGGGGCGAGGAAGAACTGTTTATATATACAAGCGGATCCAGGGTTTTATTTGTCACAATGTTCTGCATTGAAAAAATCTTTTTTATAGAGCGCACAATTTCAAAATTTCATTTTTTGCGAGGAATCTTCTTGCGATATATATATATATATATATATATATATATATATATATATATATATATATATATATATATATATATATATACACACTGCACCACTTTCTGCCCATTATACGGAACTACTGCTGTAAGTCATTGTGATTTTTTCCATTGACTTCATTCAGAAAATACATACATGATGTGACTATGCTGCAAATCTGTACCTTCTCTTTCTGACATCGTGCTATTTTTCGATTACTCATTTTTACTTTATTTCACATTGTTTGGCAAGTTCTCTTTGTGATATATATTTATATATATATGATTGAATATCCACGTAAATTTTACTTTATGTAATGATAACTGTATTTGTTCAGATAAATTTTGAACAGCGCAATCAAATGTCATCAACGATAAAATTTTCTTATTTAACAGTTTTGTTAATTGTGTTGATTTAATTCCTGTTTTGTTTTTTTTTTCACTTTTATACTTATGTTTCACTCTGAGATTTAATTGGGTGTTTAAATTTTAGTTTCAAATTGTCTTTGTAATGGCATTTGGCTAATATCTATTTCCTCTGATTTAACAGAAAAGAAGAAATGTAACCTTTTCGTTGATAACCCATTCCACAATTTTTTCCTTGATCATCCCCAACTCGCGAAAAGACGTTGGCTTCGTGACGATTTTACTGAGTGACTTACCGACCGGTTTAATTATTCAGTCATTCATTTGAAAATTCGGGAAAAAAATCTCAGTATACTCGGGCGTATATTGGTTCATTTCAGTTCGATCATATTGCATCACATTTCTTCCAATAAGATACACAACATATCACAATGTTTGTTCAACGATTTATTCTTCTAAGTAATGAAACCCAAATCTTTCAGAAATTATGACCTTGTTTTTTACCTTCATCGTATTCAAAAAATATGTAAGTCGGAATAAATGAGGGGTTACAATTGATACCTTAATTCCCGATCGCGTTTTTTATTCGTTGCTTTAGAAACGAAAGCCCGAATTGAAAGTTCTAAAAAATCATTTGGGTAAAAAGTAACCAGAATTTTTTCTCTAAAATTACAATGTTGTCCAAGCATTGCTAAATTTGTGATACACCTATTCCATGGTAAACTATTAAGACAAAATATCAATAAAAATATTCAAAGAAAAAACTATACATAGGTGGATAGATGCATTGGTTGTACAGCCTTTTTTTCAAGACCAATGGAACTTTCTTGTTCCTAAAGGTTGAGCTTGTCCTACCAAGAGTTTGCCATCCTTGGGTGATTCTCCATGTGATTTCTTCTTTCAAGGACTTCATGGTGATCATTTGTCCTAAGTAGATGAAGTGGTCTATTTCTTCCAGGTCTACATTTTCGATTCTTATTTTTGCCCTTGTTCTCAATGTGTTTGTTGTACATGAAATTCATTCTATTGAAGTTCATATGAAGACCCCCTTCCTGTCTTTGTTCGTTCAGTTCGTCTAGCATTACATGGAGATGGTGATTTTTTTTTTTTTTTTTTGCAAGAAGGACAATGTCGTCAGCGTCAGTGGCTCGGTGGTCTAAAACGGTCTGCGAGACACAAATAGATCTTGGAATCGAATAATGCAGTACATCCTATTTATTTATTGAGGACCATCAATCGAATCAATCAATACAGGTTTCTCCAGTGTCTACTTTGATCTGGCTGAATTACTATCTATATATCGATTGTACATGTCATAGCAATGAAGTTAAAGTGCAGAAAATCAAAATATTCACTCATTATGGCAATAAAAATATCTTAGCTTTTTTAAAATCCCCAATGTTATGGGATTTTAGTTTGAAGCTCAAGTTTTGAACGTCAGTTCACCTGAAATAGGACTTTTAATTCGTATCGTATGGTGTTTTACACTAGTCTTTTGAAAACTAAGACTTTTAGTCGTCACAGCCCATCTAAAGGTAAGAGGAGTGACTTATTCATTGATTAACCCCAAAACAACCTTCTATCTAAAGAAGTTGGTCATGATACTATTTCTATTCAGTGACCAACCACCACTGTTTGTCATCCATTTGAAATGCGATAAAATAGTACAAACTGGCTTTTAAATTTATTGGACTACTTTTCATTCTAAGAATGGCCTAGCTAGTCATAGTGTTTTGTTTTTTTTTAAATTATTTATTCGTCTCAATCGATGAAGTATTGTAACTCACTAGTATTATTAATTATGACTCCTTTTCCCTTTCCTTTTGATTAAACAACAGAGCGGCGATACAGTCGGAATGAATGGTGAGTGCAAATTGATTATATTTTGGCAATCAAACTTCCCTGGTGGAATAGTGATAACAGCTGGCATGAACTGGGCTTCCTTCAGGTTGAGTTCGATTTTCACTGAAAGGTAATTCTTTATTTCCGATAGCTTTGTTTGTTTATTGATTCAAAAATGATGGGTTGAATTTGAACTATCATAAAAACAACTAAAAATCATGATGATGATAACTAGTACAGTTTTTTTTTAATCACTGAGGTCTGGGTATTATTACATCAATGATAAACCTATTTCATGAAGAATTTCCATAACAAAATATTTGTACGTATCATACGAAAAGTAAAACAAACACTTATACACATTTAAACAAATAACACTTTATTCAAAACATCGTTACAAAACAGCCTGGGGTCATGAAAGAATCTTCTCATTTGATTGAACAATTGTCAAATACTTATAGCCATTGTTGTCACCATATTTCTGATATAAAATATTTTGAACAAATTAAAGCAGTGACAATGTCAATTTGCCGAAGACGGTACGTATCCCAGGATGATTTTATCTTGCACAACAATCTACCAGTTGGTGTTGGAACGCTTCTTCAAGTAATCCATGATCTTGGGGTGGGAAGCAACTCGTTTGTACATGGCCATCAGTTTGGGGTATTGCTGGAACATGGCTTGGTTCTCCATCATAGGGTTCTCCAAGCAACAATAGCACATCATGTCACACAGCATCATCTGGTCAAAATAGAAATGTGACGAAAACATCAGATTAGTGATTCTAAACTTTGGGCTTCTGCCTTTCAGGGGAGCACATAGAATAAATATGGAGAATAAATTCAATATAGATTCTCAAGCAAAAAATGATCAACTTATTATCTTAGTGAATTATAATAGCGACGGAGTTCTTGTTTGTTTCAAGATTTCATGCAACACGGAGGCTACAAAATTATAGTAGCAGTTGATATTTGGGTATTAATTTTACGAAGAATTTACCACATGATTCATAAAAAAAGATTGTGATAGTAAAAAGGATATGAATCTTTTGAGCGGTCGATGTTTGTCATAGAATGAAAAAGTCTGGGACATATGATTAAATATATGAATATCACATTTATATTACATTAAATATCTTATTTATCATATTAGAGTAATTCAATAAATGCTTCATTGATTTTCAAAGGATTAAATCTATATTTTTTCAAAGTTTACGGATGACACCAGATCTAAAATAATAGGGACGTTCGTCATTTGTCATTTCAATAGATGTATAAGCACTGAATCCAACGCTTCGTGAACTACAACCCAATACTACCATAGAACAAACCGATTTACAATGGAATATCATACCTACTCGATCAAATCACGAATAAGATGAATTTTTCGGACGGTTTATTTGGTCTCGGATTCTTCGCCCAATGTCCAGAAAGACACTGCCTGTTCTCATAAACTTTGTTTTATCCCGTGTGAAACTATTATCGAACCTTGTATATTGCAATAAGAGGAACTGTATGTTTCCTTTTGTCTCGTATTTCTGGAGATTGAATCTTTTCCTGCGCAAATTAGAAAGTAAATGATTCGCTTTCTGCATTGTTCAAAATTATTAGTTATGGCGGCAAATTTGCTATAATGGCACTCTTACGTCGTGTTGCAATAATTGAAATCTATTGTGAATTGGATACTCTTTCCTGTCGTTATTATAGTAGATTAAATGATTAAATAAATAAGTTATTAGTATATTGGGTACAAATACGAACGTTCTTTTAAATGATATCCATTTGAGTCGTGACCAAGTCATTAATTTAATTGATAATTGGGTTTACCGATATGGTTTCCAGGGAAATATATTTATATAAATAATCAAATTTCCTCTAAGATATGACTCCTCTAAACTAGCCAGTAAAGTAAAAACCCCTTGACACCTTTTCCACATTCAATAACGAAGCCAAGAACTATACAATTATTATAATGACGACCTCTTGAAGGAAGAAATAGTTTAGGCCTCTCTCTATCAACCGGACGAACATCTATAGTAATAGAATATTCTAAAAGTCTGTTTTTTAATAAAATCTTAGATTTGCACTGCTTCTGAATAAGTAAATGGATGTTTTGTAGGAGTTTTTTTTTCTATGAAATCCACAGAAGAAGAAAAATCAAGCGGAGAATCACCCTAGGATGACAAGCTTTTGGCGAAGCAAGCTCAACCTTCAAAAACGAGTCGATCCCGGTAATCCTAAAAAGAATAGAATACAACCAATGCTTCATCCTGATAGTCACTAATGAAGCTGAAACATGGAACATAACCAAGAGACAAATCTCAAAATTGAAAAGCATGCAACGAGCGCATGAAAGAATCATGCTAAACGTCACATAGAGAGATCACAAGACAGCACAATATATCAGAAAGAAAACGGGGGTCAGAGACATCATAGAATCCATTAAAAAACTCAAATGGTGATGGGCTGGTCTTGTTGCGAGGATGAAATTCAACTGATGGACATCATGACTTACAACATTGATCCCCTGAGACTGCATTCGAAACCGAAGCCGACAAAAAAATGGTGTACAGATGAATTAGACAAATTCAGAAAATATTGGCTCTGCGATGCCCATGATGGTGAAATGAAGCAGATCCTTGGGAAGGTGTATGTCCAACAATGGAATTTAAAAGACTGATGATGATTTGATCTTTAATTTAAGATCTTCCATCCTAACAAAAATCAATAACCAAATCAACTAATTCGGTTATCAGGTTATTGATGCATTACAAGTATAGTTTTATACATTTGTTGTAGGTTTCAAAGGAAAAATAGTTTTTTTATTTTTTTATTAAAGATTTGCTCAGTTTAGGGAATATTTGAAGGGTGTTTTATTTAAATTGTAACTTCTTTACCTGGTCTCCCATGAAGAAGTCTTTTCCACCATTCTTCATTTCCAGAGTTTTCTCCAAGAAAGGAAGAACTCTACGGCATGTTTCCATGAATCTGTGTTGGGTGTAAGTCTGAATAACAGAAATAAATCGTATGTATGTTAGGATTTTTTGACAAAGCATTTTTACCGTTATGTTACAAGCTTTGCAGTGAAAAAATGTCGGCAATATTCAAGATATTATGTAATTGCAAATACGTAAAAGATGGTGGGAAGCTGATTCAATTGAAAAAATATCACCAATGTTGTGATATCACTGTGAACGATAATCTTTTTTTCAGAGATAAGGAAATAACGCTATAACAGAAGTATCTCTTGCGAGAAAATGTTAAAGTTATTTCTATTGGAGTATTACAAACGGAAAAATATAGACATATACCAGGTGTTTTATATAAGTAGATTACGAGTTTTACACCAGCTCATTATTGCTGCTTTTATTACAAAAATCCAAATCGATATCCCTTCATAATGTTATTTTTTATTGATTGTTTCATCGTTAAAATCCAGTACAATTGTTGAAAAGGTGAAATAATACTTACAGTTATGTCTGCAGGGTTCATCTCAGATCCAGATACGTTTTCCTTTAGAAAGTAAAGAAACAAGTTTAAGATTACACACAAGAGAAACATATACACACACTCATATATATACATATATATATATAAGTGTGTGTGTGTGTGTGTGTGTTAAAAAAGTGTCGCCAAATGCTTCTAGTGAGAATACAAAAACTATCCTTAAACAGGAAATCTTTTTCCAAATAGTTTGAAAATCAAGCAGAATGCGCTTTGTAGAAAAGCCTGAATGTCTATGATCCCACCAAGAGTTCCTAAAATGAAATTAGCTCATATAATCGAATGATTCACAGAATCCTTATTTACAAAGCACCGAACACTCGTAATAGCTAATGTACATTAGTATTTAAAGTCATCCTACTTTAGCCACTAGCGAATCCATTTTTTGAGTTAGTATATGGCACGATGTAAATGAGGGATTTTGAAGAGATTTGAAATAACTGACACCCTGAAGGGTCCATTTGTCCAGTCTTAGTACCCCAGGTAATAGAGCGTGATTTTATTGAATCACTTATTATTTATAAAGTACAAGTTACTCTCAGTAGCTGATGTGTCAATCAAATGGTCATTCAAGGCCAGACGGACGCAAATGTATTGCCATGACCGGTTGGGTTTTTATCTCAAGAAGCCTGGTGTTGTTCTGTGTAAGCAAGATCAGGATTCGTCCGTAGACCAAAAAACAGCGCTTTTATAATTGCAAGGACTAGAAGGAATTTTCGCTGATAGCCCTCACGTGTTTGCATGTGATATCCCACATTGAATCGAATGTGCTTCAAACTATGTTCTAGTCAGAAATCAGACAAAGAGATTAATGTCTCTTTGTAATATTGATATTTATCCTATTACTTTTTTCTTCTCGATTTTTATAAATTGTGTGCTGAAAGATGTAGGCATGAAATGTCGTGTCGATTAGAAATAATTGACTTACCATGAATCGTCCGTTCTTGGTGTGGAAGTACCTCATGTAATCGTGCATGATTTCATAGAAGCAATCACAGATGTAATCAATTCTGAACATGTCCATGTTGTTCTTGCCATAGAAACCTAGAAGTAAAAAAAGCAATTTATCAAATAACATTGCAGACGGTGTGTATCCTTTTTTGTACTCATTGCATTTTTACATCTGGAGTATCTGACCCCTTTTTGATGGGGATCAAGTGACAACCAGTCTCTCCAAATTTTATTTTAGATGATTTTAGTAAAATGTTTTGTCTTAGTTGATCAATGTCTTTTTTCTTTTTTTTTTTTTTTTCAAAATGTCCTTATCATTTTGAAAGATTTTTTGGGATTGATCCGGGTGAGCATATGATGATGAGTGTAACCGTCACCTTCCATAGTTATTTTTGTTCTCTAGAACTCTACCAGTTCCTTATTTTCAGTCAATCTTGTTCTTAAACAAAAGCAAATTTTACTGTCATCTGCCATTTGTATCTAAAATTTTCGCTGCTACCCTTTCAGGTATAGGTGGCCACAACTTTATAATCAGTAAGACACTAACTGAGTACCATTTTAACGAGTCTTTGGTATTATTTGAACAGGGATTGATATTTTGGAACTGCCACTCATCTAATGACCACGTTTGACGTTGCTTAACTTGTGTCTATACCACACAACTATACAAGTAGAATTTTAGATTTTTATTTTCATGGCACTGTCTGGATTGTACTTATACCCTTTGGTTCAAGTGCCAAATACCAATCTTTTGCACAGATCTTGGTTGATCACTCCTCCTATTTGGTCTGTTTCATTTATATTCTCTTTGAGTTAATTTTCTGCAGTCACTTATTATGTTTGACGGTGCCATGTCTATCTTTGCATTGAAGTCATCATGCCGTGTCCATTCTATCTCCACCTTACTATAGCCTGTGCTTATAGACTTGCTCTGGGCCACCGTTGATAGGAGTTCCATTTGTTGCATAATGAGCTACTGTGAACGCTGCAGTAGTTTATAGGTTGTACCCGTGCATTACGTATCTGTAGTAAAGACGTGAAAAACAATACAATGCCGTGGTTACAATTTAGTACCATGGTTATTTCTCTTTTTTCTCAACTTTGGGGTTCCACGGCTCTTATATGATTTCAGAAAATGCAACGTCAAATCCAAGGCACAAGGCGTGGAAAACTGATGGTAGACGGAAAAGTCGATTGTGGTGAGAGAAGTGGACAACCCTTCCTCTCTGGGTGAAAGTAACGACTGCTGCTCAACTCCCAGTGTCCTGTTTTGACCACGTGAACGGCCTTTTGTGGGGCAGATTCGGTAATTGATAACATACGTCGCAGATCCAAGTTATTGAGCCATGAAGATAAGCGAATGTTGTTTCTGGCGAAAAACACTAATTAAAGACAATTGTCCAGTCTGCAAAAATTTGTCGTTCAGCAAAAAGCTTATCATTTACTAAAAAAGAGAGCAGCAGTATATAAAAGTACGAGTTTTCTTAGCTGTGTGTCTGGAATATTTGATTGTTCTCCGGTGACATACCACTGGTTCTCTAAAAAAGTTCAGCATTTTGTTACGACCAATCATCGCTGACCATACTAAATCCATGCAGTACACATCTGCATTTCCAAAAACATCCCCTTTGCTGCTATATTCTTGTCAACTCATCCACAATATATATATATATATATATATATATATATATATATATATATATATATATATATATATATATATATATATAAAAAAATATATATATATGTGTGTGTGTGTGTGTGTGTGTAAGTGTAAAGAGTGAGTCAAAAAAGGTTATTTTAGTTTTCAAGTAATCCTGGCTGGCTGGCTATGTATGTGTCGGTGTTAGAGACTATGCTAATTGTGCTAAAGGGCTGAAATTTTAAACATTTACTGCTAATTATACCAAGAAGAGGAGGTGTCATTTTTTTTTTGTGGGGGGAACACGATAAAGTCACAACTGTTTAGTTGACGGTTCAACGTATAAGATGAGTGGATACCAAATTGGTACCTCAATTCGTATTTAGTGGGGTTCACGCTTGTTTTTCCAAAAAGAGTTTCAGTTATCACTGCTCAACAATCGCTAAAAGAAATGATTTCTTCATTGCGACCTCTTTTTTCGCTTTTTGATTGATTATCACCATCATGTCATCCTGCCAAAAGATGTTGACTATGTGAATGCTTCCACTGAGTGTCTAACCACACACACACATGCATACATATGATACAGATCAGGTTAGCAATATCATCATCATCATCATCATCATCATTATCATCAATCTTCCAACGTCCATCGTAGGACATACACTTTCTCCAGGATTCCCCACAGTTCTTCATCATGGGCATCGCGGAACCAGTACTTTCTGAGTTTGTTTAGCTCGTCTCTCCATCTAATGTTCTGTCGGCCTTGGTTGCGTTTGTGATCTCGCAGAATCCTTACTGTGATTCGTGATGTCCACCATTCGTGCAACATGGCCAGCCAACTGCAATTTGAGATTTTTAGTGGATTCTATGATGTCCCTGACTCTTGTCTTTCCCTAGATGTACAGTGCTGTCTTGTGGTTTCTCCTCAATTTTACATGTGCACGTTGCATAGTTCTCAGTTTGCGGACCTGTCTCTTGTTTAGGTTCCCTAGTTAGCAATATAGTATGATATAAAGCAATGTCTAACATGTGATGGATTTATTTCATAGAGTTCTCGATACATTCTACTTTATACTTCGAAAGTCAAGTTGTTTAAGAGTACTGCTGGAAATATATAATAGGATGTGGATTCGCTTCACTAACAAGTTTATGTGTCTGTCCTCTCTCGACCTCATCAGGCGAATGAGGCCAAGAGTTTGCAAAAATATAAACTTGTTTGCGATGCAATCCTACTAAATATATATATACACACACACACATATATATACATATATGTGTGTGTGTGTGTGTTTGCGTGTGTGCGTGCGTGCGTGCGTGCGTGCGTGTGTGTGTGTGTAGTTTGACATAAAAGGATAAATAAGAACATTTGTCATTTTATTGTCTCGAAGTATTCCGTTGGAAAATACGCAAATCATAGTTGAAGAATCTTACCGTTTTCTCTGGCCAAGTACCTGGCGATGGCCATGGTTTCGGGCATCTTGTTCTGGCCATCAATGTCCAAAACAGGGACACACATGCTGGGCATCTCTGAAAGAGGATATAGAAATAACTTCAATGCGTAATCTTAGTTATTGCATAATAAACTCAGTTCCCCAATATTCAAATCGAAATTAAATTCAATAATGCACTACATTTTTTTCACCATTTGTTTTCCTAGTCCCTGAAGTGCCTATAATAAGATTGTGCCTGATAACACTGAAATAATGTCTAACAGACTTAGTGCTTAGTAGGTACATATCAATAGAAGGGGCTATCTCCGCGTGAACGAGTACTAAGGCATCACAATAAGGTCAGAGCTATAAAAGTGATAATTGTGTAGAATGCACTATCAATCGATGCACAATGCTTCTTCGTCATCATCATCATCATCTCTTTTCTCTGAGAAAAGAAAATCTTATTTCTTCCTCTAAGCTTAAAGAAGAAACACCAACTGGGAGAAGAACAAACCAGTCGGAAGAGAGTGTTCAAATTTGAAATAGCACTCTTGAAAATTTTCTTTTGCAGAACTGGTTTGATTATTAACATTCATTCGATTAGAATGAGGTGGTGAGTTGAGCGTCGATATCTTGAGCTTGATTTTCAAATCTGATTATACACGTTAAGCAACTTTATACATTGTTAATGTACGGCAAAACGGACAACTGCATGAAACTTCCTCCCAAGCCAAACTCAAATTATAATCTCGGTTTAGAGGGCTAACAATGTCTTGATACCGATATCTATTAACTTTTCGATCAATAACAAACTGTTAATCACATTGAACGTTCTCACCATCTGATTACAGGGCTTCATCACTTTCTACGCGCAGACCGCCGAGACTCAAAGGATGTTATGTTAGACCAAGCGGTAAACTAACACTTAGCAACGAATATATCAGTAGTGTTGTATGCTTCTTTTCCATGCACCATTTTTAAAAAGTGGATATTTTCAGTATTTTCTAGAGCTAAAATGTTCGGTTGATTTTTACTTTGAAGCTTGAACTCTTTGTACCATAAATCATAGAATGCTTTAAATTTCAATACAAAATTTCTCTGAGAATTGTAGCACTAGATATAACGAAAACATCAACTTTTATAAAATGGTTTGTTGGCCACGTGTATAGACTCAAGTAAATACAATTATGTAAGCATACATAATCACTTCGTCCTTATATCAAAACCGACGGAGTTGTTCTCTTTTCATCAGTCATGGCAACGAAAACATCAATTGACTTACAATATATTGGTATTAATCAACCATTTAATCAATGATTATTCGTGAAATAACTTCTGGTCAGGGTAATCGTTTCAAAAGTTCTAGTTTGGTGAGAGATTTGTACATAATTCATGAAAGAACGAAATAAATTTCCAGGTCGTTTCAGCCGGCCATGTTACGGGCTTTATTGTCATTTCTTTACCGAGAGAGGAAACTAAATATTGTATTTCCCTATAAAAGAACGATGACACCAGGTCTCGAAAAAAATTTTAAAATAAGAATGTTTTGGGTCATTTTTTTTTTCATATACTCAGAGTAAAAATCATTGACTCTAAGGAAAGACTACTCATCAACACTGCACTTAGCAACACAAATATAGGTTCATACAAGCAAACATGTACGACAGCATATAATTATTTCCTGATTTAAACTCTACTTTACATCTAATCGTGTGCAGAGGGACAACAACTGACTTACAGTGCCTTGAATTTATTTAAACAGTCAGTCATTAGTACTTTAGAGAAATTCAAAATGCTTATCCTGAGTTAATCAATATATAAAAGGAAGTGAAAGCAATTGTGTTAAGCATAGAAGACCAGAGACCGGGTTCAAACAGTTCAGACGGTTCACCTTCACTTCAAACTGATGCCTTTGAGAAAAGCATGTATTCATCTATTTCCCCCACTGCCAACATGTCATGGAGTAGCACGGCAGAGTGAGGTCTATCATTGTCTGGTAGCACTTGGGAGATGTCAAACAAAATACCTGTAAAAGGTTGATACAATATCCTAACTTTGGTGGTCAAGACATTGAGATAAAAGCTGAATGAGCTGACTGAAGATATACGAATAATCGGGTAGAATGTTTAACCTAACCAAGCAATGGGATTTGTCATGTTTCTGCAGAGAACGGAGTCAAAAGATTTATTTGGAATAATAGAGAATGTAGTCAGTCTTGAGAAAAAGTTATAAATCAAAAACGGTAACTGACCCACTATGTATTGATCATAATCAATCATTCAATCAATACTGAAGTATTGATAAAGTGAAGCAAGCGATGACCGTTCTGAGTTTTCCACATTATTTTCTAGTCTAGATGTATTCATGTTTTGAGGGTAGAATACAGAGTGATAAATAGTTATATCGTCCCCCTCAGCTGTACAGAGAAGGAACGCTTGAGATTTTGTTAATTTATTTAAGCTAATGCATGAATGGTCTCCTGGCTATTACCTGGAAATGGACAATCTGAATACTCTAGAGGGCAGCTTAAAAAACTTTGAGGTATTGTAGAACGCTGAGACAAAACTGTTTATATAGAGACCTAGAGGTTAGAATTAAAGAAAACCTTACCATTCCTGTATTTGTCCCATTCGTTGAATTCGAACCTCTTGTCGGTATAAGGGACACCGGCAGCAGCCATCAACATTCGGCAGATCTCGGCACGTCCACGGCCATTGAAGTAGTACAGAGTGTAGTTAGGCATGGTGAAGTATTGAAGAGAGATTCAAGACGAATTTCAGACAAAAGTGTTCAAGCTGTGATGATGTTCTTCTGTTGCACAACAAGGTTTTGCAAATTCTTATATACAGGCTGCTGACGCAGCAAAAGTGATCTCATGAAGATAATGATCAAGAATCGTCTCTAAATTTGGTTGAATAGTCACAACGATGTCAGCTTGATTCACAGTAATTATATGATGCTATTTGCTAGATTGCAGGCGTTACTAGTTAACAGACAAGACTGTGATGTGTCAATTAACTAATAATAGTTAAACTTGGTTAAACCAGTTTGTCTTAACTGCATGAACATCAAGTTTTGTCCATTTGGTTCCTTCTAGAAAGATATATGATGATATCTCGCTTGGCGCTTCCCCTGTTGATACGCTATATAACCCTTTTCTTCGGATATTTTCAATCATAAATTCAGAATTAGTAACTTTCCAAAATAAATAAAAAAAATGATAAAAGACAGCGCATGAAGAGTCTCCAAAATCTACACTGTTCTCTTTGGTTAAAGTACCTAGTGCGTAGTACTAAACGAATGCACAATAATTTACAGAGTAGCGTTATTCATTGAGACTATTTGATATTACTCCAGCTCCAGAAAGTAGCATAGAATCTTCCTCTCAAGACTGACTACATCCTATATTATTCTTAATAAATCTTTAGATCCCGTTCTTTGCAGAAACTATGCCCCTGCTCTAAGGCACACCGTTTACACTTCCCCTCAAAAACAGGGAAAATAATAATGAAATATCATATTATGGTGAAAAATAGAGCATTTCTGATGAAATAAATGATAAAGATCCGTGATCGGTAATGAGTTAAAATCATCAATATGATACTTCAACCCTCAGAGTGTTTTATTTAACTTCTATGATAGATATCTATGCTAAACAGAGGAAAACGAACATCATTTTGGGACAGAACAGGGCAAAAAGCCAATATATATTTTGGCATTCCACAACTCATTTGGGATAGAAAGCAGTTAAAATGAAGGTTTATACAGCTTTTAGATAAGTACGAACCAAATATTCCATTAATAAACTCTGATGCCTTTCGATTGAGACAGGTTTCATTTCGTTTTACTGCCGGGAGGGATGGGTAATTTTTCATCTCGTTGTCCGCTGCACTATTACTGTATGAAAGAAAATGGCCTAATTCTTGGTATCCCAAAGGATATTTAATTAGATCAGCTTATTACCATTCAACTCTGATTGGAAAATATGGAGCGTGGCAGAATGTGATAAGCTAATCATCCAGACGGGGAGGCCCTGCCTGTCTAGAAGCATTCAGAATCATGGATTATATTAATATGAACTCGAAAACCGACCAATGACAACCCTAAGAAATATGTGGTGTGTTCAGAAAGTGTATATATATATATATATATATATATATATATATATATATATATATATATATATATTGTGTCATCCACACACAGCTGTTTCGATGTATTACATCTCTTCAGTGTGGCTATAGACTTTCCATTATCCCATCCAGTACCAGAATTGAAACCTTCACTTCAGGTCCGGAGGCCGATATCCTACCTCTGGACTACGGAACTGGACGGTCAGTAAGGCTGAATTTAAGCCATATATCTATTTACACAGAAATTCCTCACCCACCAGAGTGCTCTATTCATATATATATATATATATATATATATATATATATATATATATAATGATTTCTTGAGAACCGGTCCGGTAGATATTTAGTAACTTGAGGAACAATTAGACATGACTATACTGCGCATACGTGTACAGACTCTATCCTAGATGGAATCACTATTGAAGCTATTGCATACAGTATGACTGTTGTGGTCTCTACTAAGTATAGGACGGTCAACATTAAAGGAAGGACCGCCACATTCATGCTATTTCGTAGTTTTTCCAGAGTTTGTATATTCCTCTTGCACTGGGAATGCACACGTGTGTCAATACAACTCTTCACGACAGAAATCCCGTTGTTTTTTCACAGATCGCTGGAAACACTGTGACATCCTAAAGACGTCTCCAACCACTTACATGTCTGCTATGTTGTTTTTGTAAGGTTTGCACTTTTTGCTTTGGCTGCACTATGCACATGTGCCTATGCAATTCTCCACTACAGAAAGGCTGTTGTGCTCAAACAAGTCACCGGAAAGATTGTAATAATTCTACAACCGAAATGCTGCACCTGGAGTGCAATACCTTTTGAGAGATGCAACCTACTCTCAGACGAACTGTCTTTTTCCATTATGAGGCAGAACATAACTTGTTACTATCATCCATATCAAAATGAAATGTTTGTCCGTCTGTGGCTTCAAATACAGGTTGGAGCAGAAGAGGTGTACAATTGTAAACATTCATGTATTTTTTGTTTTAATAATTTTAAAAAATTGCTTTTGATAAATGAAAATATAAACAAGCGAAATGTGAATAAGCCACACACTGGAAATTATTTCTTTCAAATGCACGCCACTTTTAACCTCGAAAATGTTAACTTTTTCAATAATATCTTGCTTAACAATTCGAAAGATATCTGCTTATTTCTTCACAGAATATTAATTGACGTGTTAGAAGAGACCCCATTGTTCAAATAGACCAAAACTGAAAAGTCAACAGCTGTTAGATTCGGCGAATTCTCGACTCAAATGGCGATGTCAGCAAATAACGGCGCCAATGTTATCAGCCGATGGTATTCAGAGTAAAATACAATTGTTTCAATTCATTTCTCAGTTGTTAGCTTTTCTATGATGAATTTTTAAGATTTTCTTTTCATATCTATTAAAATATCACCTCTCCTGCGTTGTAACTATATGTACAAAACAGAATATCTCTGAAAGTTCTGACTGAATTTTAGTGAAATTTTGTTGGAAAATAGCCACTTACATTTTCTTGTGGATCGAGGAGTTTTTATTGTCAACCCCGTGAGGGAGTATTTACTGTTTAGGGTAGATCCAGGAAGTTCCAACTGTTACTCCTCTTATGTCATAACTATATGTACAAAGCAGAACATCTCTGAAAGTTCTCACTGAATTTTAGTGACATTACGTAGGAAAAAGGGCGTTTACATTTTCTTGAGGATCCAGGAGTTTTTTGCGGTCACCTTTCATGTAGCATAGCTATATGTACACAGGGCAATATCCGTAAAGTTCTCAAAGAAGATGAAATTCTGTCAATGTGGGGGGAATCAATTCATTTTTAGTTGTATGTGGAAATTTCTAGTTGGATCTGGGAACTTCTAGCATGATCTGGAAACTTCTAGCAGGATCTGGAAATTTCTAGTTGAATCTGGGGATTTCTAACATCGTAGCTATTGTAGGCAATGGTGAGAGGAGATCCAAACAAATTCAACATTTCCCTCCCCTGCATTGTATCTATGCATGCACAGCCCGATATAGCTAAAGGTTTTCAATGGAATTCAGTGAAATGTTGTACAACAGAAATGTCTGAACAACAAGGGTGTATCCAGGATTTTTCATGGTCACCTTTCAAGTAATTGGATGAAATGAACGACATTGAAAAAATATTTTTCTAAATCACGAAATCTGAATACATTTGTTCATTTGTGAAGGGTTCTACTCATGAAGAGTAAATTCAGCTCAGCTGGACACCATTTTCCATCCATCGTACGAAACTATAACCTCAAAGTGTTGTAATCAGTTCCCTTGATATTTTTTAGAAATCGTTATTAAAAAACACCTAATTTGGTGAGGGCTTTGTGTATTACTCGTGTGATGTAATTATGCAGATATGCTAAACTATGTCTCCGAAGTATTTTGCTAACTTATTCATGATGTTTTTAGTGAATAGTGAAAAAAATTCATTAATATGTAACACTACGAAAAGAAATATAATTTTCTGTCTGATGTTGATGTTATTGATCCAAGTATCAACCAAAGGAAATTGAGCCATCAATTAATTTATCATATTTTTACAAAAAAGGTGCCTTTCATTATTGTAATTGTAATCGACAAACAAAGCATCTCGTGTTATTTAATTAACGCATTTTATATCATCCATTTAGAGTTGATTGTTTTTTTCTCCCTTTTTATTTAAACTTAACATAACCGTTTTTTAACATGATGATATTTCTTTCAGTTCCTATTGTGTTTTTTTAGTATCTAGAGCTTATGTTAAGAGAAAATTTTAGATGCTTTAATCATCATTTGTAATCATATATAATTACATCTTACGTACTTTTTAATATGTATCGATTGTGCTTAAATTTACGATCGAAGTTTTTGTTGTCAGTGAATCAAATTTTCGCAATTGAACTATTCTTTTGGCTATGCTGCGAACTTTGTTTGACTTACTTGGCAAAAATTGATACCTTACGAGAAAATGCGTCAAAACCGTATAAAACTCAATGTTATCCTCGGAATCTTAGCGCCATTATCAAGTTGAAAAATGGGTGAAAAGATAAAAAGGGGTTTACATCTTACGTAATTGAAGATATATAAGGAAAAAAAACAGCGTAAATTACAGAGACAACGTAAATAAAGCGACCCCATTAGTCATCTGCGTTGCAGAATTTCTCCAATTTTAGACTAGTAAGTATACCTAGACTTGAAATAAATACTAACAATAGGCTACTTGTCGACTTTCAATAAGATTTTCAGTACTTATCGGATAAAGAGTGGGATTCACTTTACTATCAATCGATTATTCATCGGATTAGAATAAGATTTTCAGTACATATGTAATAAAGAGTTGAACTCACTTTAAATAAATTCTTATAAATTTCAGAAAAAACACATTTTTTTTTCATTGTGATTACCTACTTAAATTCGAATTGTTTGGTGATCATTTTATTGTATAGTAAATGCAGTTTATGAGTTTTGGGTAAATGAAAGTTAAAACAATGGAAATATCAAATCCGTTCACTATATTCAAAACAGTTCATAAGGGGTTTCGTGATACAAAGGTCTCAATTACGGAATCAAAAAACTGAGAGAGAAATGAAATAGAGCTATTATTGTCTATATTGTTCATTCATTATGGTTTATTGCTATATCCCGCAGAAAAAAAAACTCAATTATTTACATCAAAATCTTTCAAAAGAATTTTATTCAGATTTATTGGTAATTTGATCATTTTTTTTTTTTGATAATCAATATTTTTATCAATTCTGGAACACTATCATCGACATTTTGTGAGGATATTGTACAGAGGGTAGGAGGTCAACCGTAAATATATATGAAAGCAAATTGTTTATCGGGTAGGGGTGGGGTCATTTATCCATTTTTTGTTGCTTTCAGCTAATTAGTTGATACATTTCTATGAAGGGCCACAGGACACCTGACTGCTATCAATATTTTTCCTGATGTTCAAGAGAAGAAAATTGTATTAAATGTATTTGCTTGCTTCCGAAGGTAGCCTGCAGCTAATTTGTTGGCAAGAGTTTTCAATGGTTGCAGTCATGACAGGTGGCTGTTTTTATTCTAACCCAGGAACTTAAGTTTGAACAAAAGATATTCATCGATGAACTTGAAAAAAAGGTGATATTTTTGCTCAATTTTGTTCACTTATTATAAAACTAAGTATTTATGATTTAATCAAATCTATTAGAGCAATAGTCTATTTTCAGTATTTTTCTTCTAATTACAGAATTGGATTTTTTTAAATTTTAAAAAGTTAGTTAAAATGGCATGCAATTCGTATAAATTTTGTATTATCTATTTCTAAACGTAATATTGACTGCTAAAGGTACAATTCTAAATTGAAATTTTGTCTCTTTTGTACGGACAAATCTAGTGAAGGAAAATTTTTGGATAAGGGTTTTGAAACTTTATTTTACGTTTTAAACTTAAAAAGTCTGCAGAGATGCTCACATTATTTGTTTCCATTATGTTTGTACCATATAATTCTTCTAAATATCTGAAAACTCTATCATTAGTTTTCAAAAAAATAATTTCAAAATTCCAATCGCAATAACAAAAAATATCAGGGCTTGTGCAGGTATGGACTGTTAACATTCCTTTTTTCCATTATATACATATGGTAGGGATATGATGAGGACAAATAAGGTTATATGTATATATATATATATTTATATCATTATTATTATTAACTCTCCCTTATTCAGGTTTGAGCAGTGTTTAAGTAAGGTAAATCGTTCATTATAAGCATAAGTAATGCTCTTCCAACTTAAGAATAGAGTACTCTGGTGGATGGGGAACTCGTGTGATCAGCCTTCTTGACCGTCCAGTTTTGCAAAGGGCAGATGTAAAATGCCAGCATCTGGGTCTGAAGCGAAAGTTTTCGATCTACCTCGTAGTATTGGATGGTGTATTTATTCACTGTTCCACCGCAGTGAAATATGACACAAGGTCGAGCTTAACGTGGGGAAAATAGGAACCATCCATCCAAAAATAGCACCAGCCGACGCAGCTTTGGTTTGCTAAGCAACCGAAGCAACCTCCGTCGAAAAAAGCGTTAGGACAAGTTCCGACCTGCTCCCTTAAGTGCAGTGCGCTGCCTCAGTATAACCTCATTGGCTGACGCACCGGTGCACTTGGTCTTGATACCAAGCACAACCCAATCTCCAGCCCATTCGACAGGCAGGTGTCAGTACCAGCGCCTTGGTCTCTGCTGGGAACAGTTACCACACATTGATCCTGCCCAAAAAGCCAGAAAAAGGGGGGTCTGTTTATTTGCTGCCCCACCACAGCAAAATGTGACACAAGGTCGTGCGTAACGTGGGAAGAATAGGTAACCCCTTCCAAAAATGGCTCCAGCCGACGCGGCTACGGTTTGCTTTGCAACCAAAGTAACCTCTGCCACGAAAGCCTCCACCAGAGGACCTGCTCCTTTAAGTGCAATGGAGCAGTGCTGCTCCGGAGAAACTGACCCCCTGCAGCTGAGCCGAGTAATAATAGGAGAGCCGAAGGACGAGTCCAAAGGCTCCCCGATGCGCTTAGCAATGCGTAACCTCAGTAAAACCTCATTGGCTAACGCATTGCACCGGCGCACTGACACTTGTCTTTGATACACACCCTCTCCGGCCCACTCGGCAGGCAAGTGTCAGTACCGACTCCTCGGTCTATGCCGTGGAACAGATACTACACTTTGATCCTGCCAAAAAAGCGAAAAAAAGGGGAGGGGTTGGTGTATTCATTCGCTGTCCTACCACAGCAAAATATGACACAAGGTCGAGCTTAACGTAGGGAAAATAGGAACCATCCATCCAAAAATGGCTCCAGCCGACGCGGCTTTGGTTTGCTAAGCAACCAAAGCAACCTCTGCCACGGAAGAAACAAAACAGGTATATCAAGTGTTTATGAGAGAGCACCCCTTTTCATTTATGTTTTAAAATATACCTGATGTAATTTGTTATTTCAAATTATTTCAAATATAGTATTATTTGAATTGTAAATGAATATTAATCTACATTACATATAATTAAACTTTTTGAAACAGGGCTTACTTGCGTACGTCACCCTAAATACGTTTTTAACGATGGGGATCAGTGAGTATAACAACACAACTGACTTGCTGTTCATATCACTTCCATTAGGTGTTTACCCATGTGTCTATTACATCTGTTGTGTTAGTTTTAAATTCAGACTGCATGCAAACTAACCTATGATATAAACCTTAAGAATACTAATTACATAGAAAAACTTCTTCATGTTTATTCTTAGCAACATATTCAACCGAAGAATTTGACAATTTTTCCCACGAAGCTTAAAGTTCCTTTTTTTGTCGTCATATTCCATCAAACGTCCATCATTTTTTTTCACTTCTAATCATCAATCTTAATTGAAAATCTTACTAATTTCGCCGCATTGATTGACCATTCTTACAACGAAAGAAATGATATTCAGTATAAAATCGATAAGTCTGAGAATTGCCCCAGCTATTCTCAAATATTCTGATAAAATTCTTCGGTAAAATATAAAAGACGAAATACCACTTGTTCTAAAAAGTATTTGTACGATAAGAAACGGAAATAAATCATTTCGATTATCAAACAATTTGTAGGCAAGTAATCTATCCTCGATTTTAACATCTAAATGTAGAAACGTTGCTTACGTTTTAATTTAAGATCCTTAGGATACATATTACTACATGATTTATTGAACATACATTTGTGTCTATGTATATACAAATTTTCATAATAGTGGGGTAGGATTAATTTCCATAGGGATATCTATGATCCGATATGGTACTCTGTTGCCTATTACGATGCAATATTTCCCAAAGATATGACTAACAATCACTTTAAAGGTAGATCATGTAGAGTAAGTCCCATTATTTTTCAATATTTTACACCAGAAAGCTTTGGAGATTGTAAACCCAGCCCGCAAATTGTATACCCAGCGCGCAAATGCCAGATCTACTTTATTCAATTCTTTGAAAAAATTCTCATGCAGATTTTTTGTATTGAGTGTACTAATATTGTAGCCCATGGAAGATTTAGCCTCTTTACTGGTATTTATAAAATATAATTTTGTTTTAACGGGCATAAAATTATCTAATAACCCAGAAAATTTAATTCATTATAGAATTCACATTTATCATGGAATTTCTGCAATTGATTTTTAATTGAAAAATAAAAACTTTAGAAACAGTTTTGCTTAGAGGTTTAGTACTACAAAATCTAGAAGCTACAATAAAGCAGATTGCGAAAAACACGATTTAGCGCATATAACCAAAATAAATGACTAGACAACGTGTTTAATAGCCAGCGAAGACAGTCTTCAAGTGAGTCCCTATGATGAATCGCTTCTCATTAAAAGATGTCTGTGAAAAGCTTAATATAAAGGCATCAGCAGCTGCAGCAACAGCAGCAGCCTTTTGGCGTCAGTATATTTTGCTTGCCACAGTTTTGCATATGAAGTTGCTAGTTGTGAGGTCCAGCTGCTGTCAGACAATCTTGCAACATAACCAGCCCATTGCCATTTTTTTAATGGATTCTATGATAACCCCAATTCCAGTCTTCCTCTGAAATACTGTGCTGTCTTATGATCTCTCCATGTGAAGTTGAGCACGATTCTTTTTTTGTGCAGGATGCATGCTTCTCAGTTTGAGGGTCAATCTGTTAATTAAATTCCATGTTTCAGCTCCGTAGGGAACTATCAGAAGGAAACATCGATTGCAGATCCTTGTTTCTAAGACTAAAGGGATTTTCTTGTTCTTAGGGGTTGAACTTGCTCCATCAAAAGCTTACCATGCTAAAGTGATTTTTTGCTTGATTTATTTTCCCTCCAAGGATATCATTGAAATTTGTTGTGTTATGTAAATGTTGGGGTGTATATTTTTTTTTTTCTGGATTGCATTCTCGATTTGGATTTTTGCGTTCTTATCTGCAAGATGTTCCTTGTATATGACATTTGTTTTACCGAAGTTCATATGAAGACCATCATTCTGGCTCTCATCACTCAGTCCGTGTAGCATTACTTTGAGATGTGAAGCATTTTTACAAAAAGGACTACGTTATCAGCGTCCGTCGGTCAATGATCAAGAATGCTCTGCAAAACACCAGTACATCTAGGAATCGAATCATGGAATATACCCAATTTATTTATTAGAAATCATCAACCAAAACTGTCAACATCAAATTTGGTATCTTCAGTTTCTACATCAGTCTGACTGGTTGGCTGGCTGTCTGGCTATTTACATATCGTGCGTACAAGCCAATGCAATTGAGTTAGAGAGTGGAAAATTAAGATATTTAATCATAATGTCGGGGAAGGAAATTCATTTGCTTTTTCACACACCCTCTTCCTATCAGTAGATTTTTGTGCAGGGTTCAATTTTAAAAGTACGTTCATGCTAAATTGGGCCATTAATTTGAGTACTGGAGTGTTCACGCTCTCTTTTGAAAACTGAAACATTTTTGTGATCACTGCCCATCAAAAGGTAAGAGAAATAATATATTCATTGGTCAACCCCAACATAGATGACTACCAAAAGTTGTTGGTCACGTGACGAGTTTATGGAGAGACTAAGCTGGCTTTTAAATTTGTTGCACTAATTTCCTCTCAAAAGATGACCCAACAAGTCACAGCATTAAAATATATATATTTATTCCCCTTGATAAATATAGTTTTGTAACCATATAGTTGTATCAATTATGGCTATTTTTTAGCTTCATTTTAATTAAACAACGCGGCAATGGAATAAATGTTTCATCCCAATTGACTAAATTTGGCAACGGGACTATCCTTAGTGAATGTTTACAGCAGTATGCAAAAACTAGGCTTCTTCCTGGTTGAGGTCGATTTCCACAGAGAACTAATTCTTCATACCTGATCGCGCTCTTTGTTCATTGGTTTGAAAACGACAGCCCGAATCGAAAGTTGTATAGAAATAACTAAAAGCTGAGATGGAAATGCAGGTACCAAGTAGAGCACATTCAGGCTTTCTTTTTTTTTCTTAATCACGATGTCTAGGTATTATCAAATCAGTGATAAACCTGTTTCATGAAGAACATAAGCAAAATATTTGTATAGATTTATAAAAAGTGAGACATACGATTTTACACATTTAAACAAAGAACATTTTATTCACACTCATTATATTGTTACAAAACAATCTGTCTTGGTCGCCAAAAGGCCTTTTATTTTTTGACTGAGCAATTGTCAAGTCTCTCCACCATAATTCTATGGTATAATACTTTAATGATATTAAGGCTGTGACAATGTCAAGCCGCCGAAGACAGCATGAATCCCAGGATGATTTTATCTTGCCCAACAATCTACCAGTTGGTGTTGGAACGCTTCTTCAAGTAATCCATGATCTTGGGGTGGGAAGCAACGCGTTTGTACATGGCCATCAGTTTGGGGTATTGCTGGAACATGGCTTGGTTCTCCATCATAGGATTCTCCAAGCAACAATAGCACATCATATCACACAGCATCATCTGGTCAAAAAAGATAGGTTACAAACACATTAATCTAGGGATTCTGAACGTTGTGAACACGACCGAGAAAGAAGTAATTTAAATACATACGGGGGTTGAATTTATTTATAAAGAGCAAAAAGCATTTTGTAGCTTACAACAAAGGCTTTATGATTCATAGAAACTTTTCCCTATCGCTATGATAAGAGTTAACATGAATTGATAAAACATATGATTGATATAGTATGTGCAAATCACAACGTCCTTTTAAAGATTATTTTTTTGGATTCAGACTGAATTTTTATTTCATTTATGATTAGGTTTATTGACACATTTTCCAGGGAAATATAAAGTGATCAAATGTCTTATTACATATGATTGTACCGTCATTAATGGGGATGCAGTATCATGGCTGCCTTTTCAAATTGATGGACTAACCCTAAGATGTTTTTTACAACGGCCATCTTCTACCGGAAGAAATAATTCAAGTGTGTCTGTATCGACAAAACAAATATATCCAGTAATCGATTATTCTTCATTAGAAATTGAGTTTTTAATGATATCTAAAATTGGCTCAGCTTATGAAAAAGTCAAAGAGTATTTTGATGGAGATTTCAAGTCCTTTTTAAGTTACTTGATGTCTCATGAAAGACTGAGTTAAAACATTCAATCCTTACAGAAAACAAAAACCTGAAAAAATTAGTAAGGTGTAAGGTTAATAATGCAGAGTGTAAACTTGATTTTTCAATCGTAGGCTTCTATTAGGAATCTGAGTTTTTTTTTTAATTTTTTTCATAAATTGCTCTGTTTACGAAAGTGTTAAAATGTTTGTTGCTGATAACATAAGCTTCCTGGACCTGGTCTCCCATTAGGAAGTATCTTATTAGGGAATGCCATACTAAAAATAAAAACAGTCTCAGGTTTTTAATGTATCAAATTTGCAGTATATAGATGTAAATTTTCAGTTGTATATCTACATTGGGAATCTACCTTTTCAAATATATTTTCACATTTGCTTTCTTTAGGGAGTGATTAAAATGTATTTCATTGAAAATGTATGCTTTCTGTACCTGGTCTCCCATGAAGAAGTCCTTTCCGCTATTTTTCATTTCCAAAGTTTTTTCCAAGAAAGGAAGAACTCTACGGCAAGTTTCCATGAATCTGTGTTGGGTATAAGGCTGAAAAACAGAAATAAATATAATGTATATAGAAATGTTTTTTTGACAAAGCATTTTTACTATTATGCAACTAGCTTACCTTTGCCGTCAAAAAATGACGGTGAGATTGGAGACATTTCGCAATGCAGCTATATAAAAGCTTTGAATACAAAACAAAGTGAGAAGCTGATTTAATTGAAAAATTATCACAGAATTCGAATATTACTGAGAGAAATCATCGAATATTACTGTGTGAAATCAAATTGCGGAGCACTTGCGAAAAGAACATGAAATTATTTCTTTTGAACATTATAGACCATAATGCACAGGGTGTATCATATGGATAGATTACTAGTTCCGCCATTTTCTATCATTACTGCTTTAATCTCAAAACTCTCGGTCAAAATTTCATTTACTAGTTTCATTTGATGCTGAAGTTGCTTTTTAACTCAGTTATCTGAGTCAGCGCACTCTTCATTAAAAACAGTATTATTTGGTTACCCATGACGTCAATAATCAAGTCATATATGAAATGTATGGTTATACATATTGAATTTTAAACACACAGTTTTGGAGATATATATTCAAATAAGATTGGAGAATAGCATTATGTTGACGACAAACGGGTGTTCATTATTTTTTGTTTTGTTTTTATTACTTTTTTCTATTTTCAAATCATTTTCGAATTCAGCAAATTAATTACGTAATTACAACATGAATAAATTTGCATCATTTTGGATTATTTGCATCATTTTCTGTGACAGGATACACCTGCACACAACTAGATTATATGTGTGAATCTATTACTTGATAAGGAAAACCAGACAGGCTAGAGTGGTTATGAATTATTCATATGAATGGAATTAAGCAGCAAGGAGAAAAAGATCATTTTTTTTTTCAAATATAAGGTATCTAGTCACAGTTGAATGGAATGTTATACAGGCCCAAAGTTAAATGTTTAGGAGCACTAAAATAAGGGATATTGAGTTACTAGGACCGAGAGGATTTCTGTGTCATATCACGTCCGCCAAGCCAGGTACGATGAAATTTCTTGCATTTATTTCTACTAAGCAAGAATTACTCAAAGAATAAATTTGAAAAAGAGTTAAAGTAATACTTACAGTTATGTCAGAAGCGTTCATGTCAGATCCAGATACATTTTCCTGTAGAATGCGAAAAAAATACTTTTTAAAATGTATGTTGAAGTAGGTGCTTATGTCAAGTTTAATTATCATTGCAATATATATATATATATATATATATATATATATATATATATATATATATATATATATATATATATATATATATATATATATATATATATATATTGTCTTTGAAACTTTGCATCTTAATGCGTTTTTGAACGTTGACGCTGTTGCTAAAAGAGAATGTGTCTCCAGTTATTTTTCAATTGCTATTAAGTGCTTTTTTTCAGAGTTTTAAGTAGAATTTGATTTTACTACTGTTATTTGAATTTTGAGTCCTAATTCTATGTTTACTTCTACAGTAGAGACAAACACTTACACACACACACACACACTCTCTCTCTCTCTCTCTCTCTCTCTATCTCTCTCTCTCTCTCTATCTCTATCCATCTATCTATCTATTTCACATACATACACACATATATATATATGTATGTTATGTTTTGAATGTATGATATATATGTGTGTCTGTTTTGTGCGTTTGTGTGTAAGTATCTGTTTGAAAAGATCTAAATATATCTGAAGACAGAAGAAATTAATGATGAAGAAAAAATATTTTTAAAAGTAATTTGAATTTCGAACGATGTGCACTTCATAGAAAAGTTAATTTTAACAGAAGAAAGGTCTTGAAATGAAAAAAAAAACCTAAAATATTTGTGCATGATACTTTTTAAGTATCATTATTCTCAAAGAACTTGATATTTGCATTATATCAATCATTTAGTATTAATAGCTTTCAAAATATAGCTACTTTTCCTGATCCATCTCTATAGGCAGTATCTTGAAATTCGTATGAGCTGAATGATGAACTGTTCTTTCGGTAGAAATTGATAATATATCATTATATTCTTTCAGTAGTAGTAATTATACATACTTTCATAGAAGCAGTCATTATTTACTAAACACACCAAACTGATATAAACTAATGTATTTTAATATTATTTGCATGAGCAGTATGAAATTTTTGCTAATCCATTCCTATAGATAGTACGTTGAAAGATGCAGATATGAAATTTTAAGCAGACTAAAAATGATTGACTTACCATGAAACGACCGTTCTTGGTGTGGAAGTACCTCATGTAATCGTGCATGATTTCATAGAAGCAATCACAGATGTAATCAATTCTGAACATGTCCATGTTGTTCTTGCCATAAAAACCTAGAAGTAAAAAATTAATTTATCAAATAACATTGCACACAATATTTATCATTACTTTTTAAACATTGTGATTTTAAATCTGGTGTAGCTGGTCCTTATTAAAGGAGATTAAATGACGACAAGTCTTTTCAAAATGTACCTTTCACACTGGTATTTTATCTAATCGTAGTAAATGATATCGTCTTGATTTTTATGAAGCATCATAGGAGACTGCGATAATAAATGCACATAGGAATAAGTAGGTATATATGTATATATATATATTTCTTATTCAGTCGGCTTTTAGAGCTGACCGGAAAGAATGAATCGAAAGATACGGTATTGGCTTGCTTGTTTATTGAAAGAGATGCAATTGAAATTTGGTGTATGGCTTTATTTTTCGCCAGACTTAAGATTCAATGCTAAATTAACGTGGTATTGAAAGTTACGTAAAAAGTCCCATGATATGAATTCCGTCTGACATTTCGTTAGATAATTTTTTGAAGCAATGATATAGCTAACACATATGATTGCATTCATTTATGGTAAATAAAAAACAGAAAATGCCGAGGATTTTTGTTAGTATATATATATATATATATATATATATATATATATATATATATATATATATATATATATATATATATATATATATGTATCATTATGTACGGAGGATTATGGAGATATATGAGCTTATATTCCTTATCAAGTTTAGTTTGGGTGTTAGACCCAATAGAATTAATAGGAAAATTTGTCATCTGTATCTTGAAGCAATCGTTGAAAAAGACGCAGAGTGTAATTAAAGGATCTTACCATGTTCTCTGGCCAAGTACCTGGCAATGGCCATGGTTTCGGGCATCTTGTTCTGGCCATCAATGTCCAAAACAGGGACACACATGCTGGGCATATCTGAAAGAGGATATAGGAATAAATTCAATGTACGATTTTAGTTTTTGATATTTGAACTGATTGCTGTCCTAATTTTTTTTCACAGCCTCTTTCTCCCTCAATCCTGGAAGTGGATACTTCAAAATTTTGCCTTATAATAGGCTGTAATAATGTATTATAGAATTTAGTGGCTTTTTAAGTACCTATCGATAGTGGGAGCCTTTTTCAACGTCCAAATATTTAAGCAAGACCTACTGAGATAGAAACTACGGGAAAAATCTGTTTCTTCATTAAGCCAACAAAAGAGACTTCAACTGACGAAGGCTGAAGAACACACCAACCGAAACGGAGTATTCAAGTTTACAACATTACTCTAGAAAACATTCAATCGTAGACTAGATTTGAAACGTATATTTAATATCATTTAATCTTCGTTGACAATATGACTTTGATTTTAAAACGTGTTGTTCTTTTTTAATGTTTAGACTTGGTAGGTGACATTTCAGGTCGTGAAGGTAACAAAAAGCAAATGACGTGAAACTTTCTCCCCAACTCAGATTCTTATCATCCCTGTGCAGAGAGCTGATAATGTTCTGATAGCATATATTCCAACTTTCTATTCAATAACAAACCGGTCATCGCATTGAATGTTCTCAGCAGCCGAGTACGGGGCTTCATCATCTTCTTTATGCAAACCACTGAGACTCTAAAGATTTCATGTTATGTCTAGAGGTAAACTATCAATCAATTTAGCACTTAGCAATGAATATTTGAGTAGCTCCGCATGATTAATGCCCACGGTCCACTTTTAAAAAGGTTGATATTTTCGGTATTTCTAGAGCTTGCGTTCAGTTGATTTTTCAGCTTGAAGCTGAAACACTCTGCATTATAATTCATAGAGGGTTTACAATTTCAGATTGAATATAGAACCCCAAGCATTGTAAGTATAGATGTAATGAAAAATGTCAACTTTCCAAAAATGGTCCTTTCGGCACTTATCATGCGCGGTTACTAATATTGATTCAATACATACACTTATGCAACCATGTATATTCATTCTGTCACTGAATTCCTACAGATAGTAATTATGGCCGTTTGAACAGTACCATGTCATGGCAAAGGAGACAGCAATATATACTGATCCTTATCAAACATTTAGCAATAAACGTTTGTCAGATGAACTATGACCACTTTAATCTTCTAGAGTGTTTTCAATACTCATAAATCTGTTAGTAGTCTTGTTCACGAGTCATAAAAGTAGAAAATAGACTTTCAAGCAGAACGTTTTCACCCACCATTCTGAGGCTTTCATTATTATTTATTTGCAGAGAAAGGAGGCTAAATATTTTATCGCTGTATTATGGGAAAATCGGACCAGGTCTTGAAAATGCATTTGTTCAGTAGTTTTCTGATTACCGAAGTCAAAATAGTCATACACGGACACCAAGCCGCTCATCAACATATTGACTTTCTCACGAGATTGGAGTTTATTTGATACAAAAGAATTTAATTGTGTACACTGAAACAGCAATTGACCTACAGTGAGTTCAATTAATTTAAATAGTCATTCGTTTGTACTTTAGAGGAATTATCAGTGGAATTCCTAAGTTAACTAGCATATAATTGGAGTCGAAAGCCAAGGGGTCAAGCATGAGCCGAGTTCAGACAGTTCAGATAGCTTCCATAAACTTCACACTAATGTCCTTGAGAAAGACATGTATCCATCTAACACCCCTGCTGTAACCTGTTCACGGCAAACGTGGTAGGGTCAGACCCTTCATTCCCATGCCTCAATAAAAGGAGGCCTGTGTTCAAAAACACCTTTAAAGCTTGATACGAAATCCTAAATTAGGTTTTCAAGATTTGTTGACATAAAAGCTGATGAGTCGACTGAAAGGCTCTAACGCTTTCGAATGTCGAAAATAAACTCATAATTGAGTATAATGTTCGACCTGACCGAGCTAAGGGCTTCATCATCTTCTTAGGTTTAGTTTAGACGTAATTAAGTGTAGTCAATCCTAGTGTAAAGATTCTAATTATAGATAACTGACTCACACTTTTTTTATAATAACTTTTGTTGGCTGTTTCTTTGGTTGAAACGAGATGCGCGAAGATGTTGAGAGACGACCGAGATAGCCGAGGATTTCGGATCCTTATGGTTGGACTGTGTAGCATGCGTGCGGCCCCGCAGATGTGGAAGGAGAAAGGAGATATTAGGAAGAGAATGCACGCCAAGTATGAAGTTGGATGCGCATTGAAATAAAGTGGAATGAACACATACAAGTATTTTTGGCCATACAAAAGATATCTGAAGGCAAATGAAGAATAGTTAAATGTAAAGATAACATAAATACGATCGATTGTGAGAAGTGATGTTAGGAGAAGAGATAGAGAGGTGAGAGCTTTCTTGTCATGATAGTAGTGGCGTCAAGTTGGAGCAGAATTTGTCTGAAATACTTGAATTCCGTATGATTGGATCAATCCAAGATAATCCGTAGAATCTGGGTTCAGTGTACGAGCCATACTGCCAAATAAATGAGTTAACATTGGGACGATCCTCTGACGCTGATTGTTTCTCGATGAACTGACCATGAAAGACAGAGAACATGGAATTTTATCCATGCGTTTTTCCCGAAGTAAGGATATTTAGGAAAAATTGTCGTAAATATCGAATAGCAAAACGACCTTGTCATTTCGTTCACGAGAGTGAGAGGTGATACACGTTTGTAGCACGTGGTGAAGATATGGTAGCATAGCTGCAAAGCTGAGCGTATGTGTGAGGTTCGATATCAATGAAGTGAAATGTGCTAAGTTAGTACCGAAATAGGTTATGGAGGAAGAATGGTCAAGATTGGATCAGCCGGTGGGTCGGCGAAATGATTATGATCTTAGTGAGAATGAAAGTGAGAGAAACAGTAGCCGGCTGCAGAGTTTGGGCCAGAGGCTTGGCCAGGTAGGGGTCCTGGTGCCAATGAGCATTGGAACATGTGCGTCCAGGGGTTTCAGAGGGGTCAGAGGAGGAAGTGCAAGTTCGACATCTTGCTAAAAGAAGAGTTTCGTATTTGATTCCTAACTAAAAGAATATGGGGCACTACATAACCAATCATTCAATCATCAATAGCAAGTGAAACGAATAACAAACCACTACAGATTTTAAAAATGTTTTTTAGATGTACTTGATTTCATGGTGCGAAAGTAAAACTAGACAAAATCTAGATAAACTAGATAGGTAGAATGTCGTCTCATCCAAGATTTCATATTTTCTGCACAGAGAAAAGACACGAAGGATTTTGTTTACTTATCAAAGCTTATGTTCAGATGGTAATCTAACAAATGGATAAGCATATATTTTATTGTACCCCTTAAAAACTAGAGGAAGGCTGAAGAATGCATCTTTTAAAACGGAACAGTTTATAATAGAATGCAAGGTTTGAATAAAGAACTCACCATTCCTGTATTTGTCCCATTCGTTGAATTCGAACCTCTTGTCGGTATAGGGAACACCAGCAGCGGCCATCAACATACGGCAGATCTCGGCACGTCCACGGCCATTGAAGTAGTACAGAGTGTAGTTAGGCATGGTGAAGTATTGAAGTTGGATTCAAGACGAATTTCAGACAGAAGTGATCGAGCTGTGATGTTCTTGTTCTGTTGCACAAGATTTTGTTAATCCTTATATAGAGCCAAATGACTCAGAAAACGTAATCTCACGACGATAATGATCAAGAATTGGCTTCAAAGATGGGTCAGTAGTCACTTAACGATGTCAGCTGGAATCACAGTATATGATTATATGAGGTGCTATTTGTGGGAATGCAGACCTTACTAGTTAACAAATAAGACTCAGCTTGAGTAATTAACTAATGAGAATCAACATTGGTTAAACTAATTTGTGTCTACTTCATAAGGATCATGTTTTGTTAATTTTCGATTCAGAGCAATATAAAGTAATATCTCGCTTAGCATTGCCCTACTAGTTTGCTGTAGCCCTCTTTTTCAAATATGTTTTAATTAGATCTAGTCGTGTTGAATTTCCGATATAAATAATGAATGATTCAAGTCAGCATTACAGATAGTCTAGAAAAAATACAACTCCAGCCCGCACATTTCGGTCATTGCATCATGTGTATGAGAATGAACACATACACTTTAATCTATCTTGTACCACATATATATTGAGACAAAGTGATATTTCACAAGCTTTACAAATAGCTACCGAATGAGATACACAGCATCAATCTTTTCCAAATCGCTGACACTCAAGAATGACATCTTGTATTTTCACAACATTGTCACTAGGATACCAATTCGTACATCAAGATAATATTTCATCCGTCCGTCCGTCGATAGGTGACAGCCTGCCATAAAAACTACTCGACGTAACCTCATGAGATTTTCTGTTGGTACTCTCGTGTGGCTTTAGGAATTTAGATTTCGAAAAATACCCCAAAAATGTCTAGTGGAGTCGGAAGTTGATCGGAGTTGTTATATTGAATAGTGTGCCTAATAATAGTGAAATTCGATTGACTGGTGGCTCTTTTATTGTCAAAGAGTTAGGAGTTGTTTGTAGCGTTTTCTACAGAAGGTGAGAGATTGGAAAGAATCTTCTTTTTCTCTGAGCCCCACGATGTTACCTGCAAACGAATCTTCTTTCTCGTACTGAGTCCCTTTCTAAGAACTTTGGCTTTTATCCCTCCCTCCCTCCCAATAAGGACGCAAAAGCTGTGTCTCTTTACTATTATTTTTTTCAGTCAAAATACATTATTATCGGTATGTTTGTTGTAATTAAACCTAAAGAAGAGATTTATCTACGTTTAATTTACATGAAAATATCTGAAACAGGAAGAGTTAGTGAGCATACTACTTAAAAGAACAATATTTTCTGAATAATTGAATTGAATTAATACATTTGAGTGAAACACAATCTATTTCTCACAATTAGCGTTATTTTCAATTCTATATATGAAGTATAAAATTGCCTGATGATTACATTTAAGGGAATTGTACGCGCAGAATTTGTATATAAAACCTTTTAAAAACTTAGTATACACTCAAATTACTTTTGATATATTCTAAATCTTTATTATATATTTATACATTTTAACTGTTTATTCATGATTTAGAAACAAATGATCTTTGCAATCGTAAGGTTTGACATCCTCACCCAATTTAGGAAAAAAAAAGGTGCACAAACAATAGAAATCGATAATTCTTTTTTTGTTGTTTATCTTATTAAATTAAGTATGGTAAATCATTGTGTTATTTTCTGGCTACTTTCATTTTGATTGTTGTCATTTTTTTTAATGCTACTAAAAAAATCCTGTAGTTTCCTGTAAGCAGTGAATAGATAAATTAACAGCATATAAAGAATAAATTCCACGTGATAATCGAATTCATAACCATCTATGCCGGGGACTTGCTTGCTGAACGCTCGATTGTTCTCAACACTGAACTATTGGAACTCAAGGAGATGGTTGCTCTCATTATCAAACTTTTAAACCTAACATCAATCTCTTTTCGTCATTTTTGTTATTAAATGTTACACCAGTTCAATGGAATTTTATTTGATTTCCATCTATCTTATTAGAGGATGTAATGTGAAAAATATATTTAATTCTTTTGCAACAATTTAATTTCATCTCAACGGATAGAGAGTTAGGTGGAGCCACTCTTTGCGATAGCTACATGCTTTGAATGTTTTCGACTGGAAAGAATTCCCCATTAACCAATCTCAGCAATTAAACTGAATTTCTTTCTGAAGTTCTTTTCTTGGGTTAGGCCAATTTGCCGGGGATGATTGGTTGAAATTGACCCGGACGTGTGTACTAGGAAAAGGGGGAAAGCTGCAAGACACTAAATTACGGCATTTGTATGAAACCGCCACAAATAGCCTTACCACACAGTTGGTTCCGACTGAGAGCACCTTTGTTCAGCATGCTTACAAAGCCAGGAATCAGTCATCGATCTGGTATCAAAGTCATGTCTCCAAGCCAGAATTTGAGATCCAATTAACTGCAGATTGTTTGTGGCACTCCAGGGCTTTGAGAAGTGATGTTTACCCATGAATCAGCACTCATCGAAGTCAGAAGACCATACAGATAGTGACTGTAGACAAGACCCCACAATTACATATGTTTGGGGATTCAAATGGATTAACTCCGGGAACAGTGAAAATCGTCCAAATGTGCAATCATGTTTATTTGATTTAGAGAACTGAAGAACCAGTGATATTTATCGAAAAAATTATGGTAAATTCAAGTGAATATATGATCAATTTAAAACGATTACATGAAGTGTTTGCATCGATATCTAATTCGTTAATCCTTTGATAAGAAAACAATGTCGAAAAATAATCGATTATCTCCCCCCAAACCAACGTTTTTTTATGATTACTCCTTTCGGTTACCTGAAGTCATTCAAATTGACAAGCTTGTATTGATTAGAACTCATCAACATATGAGTAACATATTTACTAAAATAAGTACCATATAGTATCGAATGAAGCCTTTCTGTGAGAAAGATGACGTCTTGAGGAATTCCATGACTCATTGGAAGAAAAATGATCAGATGCATGTTTGTACACCGTTGGGATAAATACAAAAACTTATTAGTTATTGGAAACACGATATAAGGTGCTTGAATCTTTTTTTAGCTTTTATTTCGCAAAAATTGAATTGGTTTTAAATTTAACCACTACAAACCCAGTGTCCTTATCAGCTTACTAATTACTAAATTACTTTGAATTCCTGAGATAATAAACAAACAAATTCAGAGTGTATTTAATATCTGAGAGCCTCCGAGACAAGTGGGCAGATAAAGAGGAAATAGAGCACTTCCCTGAAGTCTTTGACGAAGAAATCTTCTCAATTGTTCTGTAAAGGGTTAAAAAAAACCGTCATGAAATAATCAATGTGGAAATATAGCCCCCCTTTGTGTCTCCATTGAGTCGTTCTAAAATAGAAATCTTGGCTAAGCAGTGAGATACAAACATTACTGTGGGATATATCAATAAAAAATGTCAGCATAAGCTAGTATTTCATTAATATGCACTGATACCTTTCATTCAGGACCGGTTTAATTTTGTTTTACTGCCGGATGAGGTAACTCGTTCTACCCCTTTGACTGCTTCATTATTATCCTGTCATCAGAAGGGACATTTGATTTGATTGAATGGAATAGAGTAAGTCAGAATGTAATACCTTAATCATATTATTTTTTACCCAGGAATTCAGCCTTCAGAATTATGAATTATTTTCATCTGAACTGAATATCTAATCAATGACACCTTTGGGAAATACATAAGTCCTGATAATATCCGACCATTTTGTATATCTTGAAACCGGTTGCACAGCCTTCATGTAATTTGGTAACAAAATAGACTAATCTTTACAGCACTTGCAAGTACAAATTTTCCCCTACAGTGAGAACCTATTCAAGGAATCTTGCGATATATGCCAGCTACATTCCCTATGACTTGGAGGACAATGGTGGGTTCACCTGATTTTTTATGAAGGGCACACCAATACTCACGTTGTTGGTTATGTCGTAGTTTATCCCAGTGTGTGTGAATTTCTTTCATGCCCGCTCTATGCGCATGTGCCATGCAATTCCTCATTACAGGAAGCCCATTGAGTTAAAAATGGTTGCTTGAAATATTGTTACATCTGAAAGAGGTAGCCAACTCCTAACATGTCAGTTCCGTCGTTTCTTAATACGTGTCTCTATTTCTTTTGCACCGACACTGTGCGCGTGTGCCAGTCCAACTCTTTGCTATAGAAAGCCCGTTGTTTCCAAACTAATCGCTGGAAACGTAGTGACAAATCTGCAACAAAAACACAGCACTTAGAGTGCAATAGCCATTTCATATTAAAAACAAAAGTCTGTTTATAAAAGAGATAATCTAGTTTTTTTGTTGTTGTTCATTCTGTATAGAAACAAACGATATATATAAATTCAAAATGCAGTTTACTTGGCTAAATCCTAGAGCCAGTACCATACTCTCAGATGACAGGCGGCGTGCACTCACAATTGACCATTGACCATTACGAATCTCATTTTCTCTCTCATTTTCTTCCCTTTCTAAAATGCTTGTCGCTTCTTAAGTTCAGCTCAAATGTGTGTCGGCAGTTTTCTCAAAATGTGTGTCTCTATCGCTAATACACACTCGAACATATGCAAACATAACTACACGTGTCCGTAGATCGTATCATAACATGCATATATACTTACTTGCCTCAGGCTGCTCACAGTGACAACATAGAGAAATTGACTGATTTACACACAGAGATACTCGTTCAAACTAATCTCATGGCTAGCATTGCATTAATTCATTATAGATCAACCGATTATAAATCATGTTTCGCGCAGTTTGTTTTTTTCCACCGAATCACCCAGGTTTTGCAAGCTTCACCCCTACGGACCAGATTTAGCTCCCAGCAACCCCTGGCTTTTCCCCATGCTTTAATTGGTCATGGACGATATTAAACAGAATGCAGCAGGTCAGCCTAGGGTGATCACAAAAAAAAAACTTTGGAGATTTTTTTAAAGTCAAATTGATCTTGGGATATTTATAAGAGCCCCAAAAGGGATTACTTGGAATGGTACCGATGCACTTTTTTTCCTGGTTGGCAAATAAAATAACTGATTACTTCATGTAAATATCTCATATCCCCACCTCGATTCAGGGCTTAACTGGTCAGTGTTATCTATAACATACTGAAAAGTTCATCCGTTCAATACTTTTGCCTGTTTTTACTTCAAATTAGCCGAAACAGTGAGTTGTAGCAATATATTACAGTGTGGAACAAATGTTGAGGGAGGATTAATACATTCATATATCATGAAACATATAAACAAAAGAAAATTGATTAATCCACCATTTTGTTGTGCGTCATTTCCGATTTTAAAAATTCTAACTTTTTAAATTATATTCTGCATAACAATTCGAAGGATATCTAGTCATAGGCCATTCATTTCTTCTCGGATACCAATTCTTAGCTGTTGAACTTTTCTTGGCATATTGATATAGACTTTATGCCTATGCATATTTGAATGACCTTATTGAATGATGGTATTCAAAGTCAAATCCTACTATTCTAATCTGTTTCTTAGTTGTGTACTTTTCATGATGAATTCTTAAAGGTACATTTATATATCCGTGAAGAGGAAATATAAACATTATTGAAATAGAAAAAAATATGATTGTTTCGAAACATTTCGTGACTTTTGTGCCATCCTGTATGTAAGAATAAGGTACCCTCTGAAATGTAGAAAAAAATCTGTTTGTATTTCAACCTGATGATAATACATTGGGATCCATGCCCGCACTTATCCCTATAATAATGATAGTTTTCCTTTGTGTATATGTGTAATCATAACCTAGCAAAAAAAGTGCATTGTTGTAATAATCTTTCTAGCCCTGAATCTTTGGGGTGCTTTAAGAAAGAAATAATTCTAGATTTTTTTTCCCTTTCATATAATGTTTTGGTTGTAGAGTTCAATTTACTGTACAATTACAATCTTGAACTGTAACCTGAGTTTATTTCATATGTTTTGTTGTTGTGGTTAGGTTTTGTTTTTTGTTTATTTGTTTGTGGTAACACTTGTTTTCGATATTGCTTTTTCACCTGGGTTTTCATTGAATTGACATTTTGTAATTGAAAGTTGTATTTACCGGAGCCTATCTTGTGATGATACATTTTGGGGGGAGTTGCTTTATTTATCTGAGCTCATATATTGACAGCAACTCCTTGGAAATTGATTTTTTTTACCAATCCTATTATCCTGATAACATTTTGTACAATGATTGTTTTACCTTTCTTTTTTAATTCACACCTGAGCTTATGTTACTGTTATTTCCCCTGGAACGTAGCCATATACATACAGAATAATATCTCTGAAAGTTCTGAATGGATTTCAATCATATTTCCTCATAAGGTTGACAATGGGTCAAGGAAGAGTTGTTGTAAATTTTGTAGTGGATCCAGTAATTATTTCAGTCATCTTTCTTTCATCATCATACCTATATGTATAACTATAAAATATCTAAAGGTTCATTATGTTGAAGGGTGGACAGTGCTGCCCTAGGGCGCTGTATCCCCCGCAGCTCAGCCGAGTAATAATAGGAGAGCCCAAGGACGAATCCAAAGGCTCCCAATGTGAGTAGCATTGCGCAGCGTTAGTATAACCTCATTGGCTAAGGCATTGCACCGTTTTTGAGTAAATGTTATCCATGAATTAATAAATGATACACCTATTTCATGGAAACAATTACAAAAAAATCTGTTTGAATATACACGAAAGAAAAACACACTTTCAAACATTTAAAGAAAGAACATTTTATTCAAATATTCGTTACAAAATAATGAGTCTGGGTTGTCAAACAGCCTTTTTTGACTGAGCAGTCGTCAAATCAATAAGGTCATTAGTGACTCCATATTTCTAATGTGAAATAATTCGATCATAATAATGCTGTGACAATGTCAAGCCGCCAAAGACAGAATGATTCCCAGGATGATTTTATCTTGCACAACAATCTACCAGTTGGTGTTGGAACGCTTCTTCAAGTAATCCATGATCTTGGGGTGGGAAGCAACACGTTTGTACATGGCCATCAGTTTGGGGTATTGCTGGAACATGGCTTGGTTCTCCATCATAGGGTTCTCCAAGCAACAATAGCACATCATATCACACAGCATCATCTGGTCAAAATAGAAAAATTACGAAAACATCAGATCAAGGATTCTGAACGTGGGTAGAATACGGAGGCTGTTTTGAATTGTGTTATGAATAGCAAAAAGCAGTCTGTGTTGGGACTGAAACGAATAATTCCTAATTAGACAACATGAGTAATTTCTAATTAACGAATACTATTAATCACTTATTTCGCTCATGCTTAACTTATCACCTCCGTGAGGTATGGAAACAATGATTTAATTGCTTTGTAACTAAAATGCACACAATATAGAAACTAAACAAAATTATTAGCTCCCCTAAGCTTCATATATAAATATCTAAATTACAAAATATTTGTCACTGATATATAACGATATATCAATAGTAAAAGAGACATTTCTTTCTAAACTTTCCGTTTTGTTTATTGAAGGAAAATGTCAATAAATATTGTATGGTATTAAAAAAGTTCAAAAATGTCACTACTTTTTAATAAATTTTGTTATGTTCCACTTGGAAACATTCTCGAACCGTTTGTATTAAAATAAAAAGAACTTGGTAATTGCTGGACTATAACTCAGAAGTAATCAATTTTCAAGACGGCTAGAAAGTCAAAATATCTCATAACACAGTAAACACTCGCTCAACGATGCCGTTCAGTGATACCGTTTAAACGGCAATTTTTTGATATTCTCTCATGAGTGTCTCTGGAGATTATACCTCTCTCCGTGCAAATTAAAACATGAATATTTTGTTTGGTGAGTTTTAACATTAATCTAAATCTACTTGTAGTAACGGCACATTTGTTATAATAGAACTCCGACCGTACCATAATAATGGAAATCTACTAAAAATACAAAGTTTTACCTGTTGTTAATCAAACTTGACTAATTAAACAAATTATGAAATAGTATATTAAACTTTTGAAATAAAATATTTGTTTGAGTTTAGAATAAATTATCAATTCAATCAATTATTTGGTCCATTGATTCAGCTTCAAGGGAAATACAACTAAACAAAATAAGATATAACTGCACTGATAACTACCTAATGACATGACACCATTTTCATTTTCAAGAACAAACCAAAGAACTATAAGATCATCACAATGGCCATCTCAAGCTGAGTTAAACCCATGGCCAAAATTCCATATTCAAGAGCACACCCGAGAACTGCTAATTTAATACACCCCCAACTGAAAGAGATAATTTTGGCGTTTAAATATCAATAGAAGGGACATATCCAGCAGTTGAATTTCGTCATTTTTCTCCATTAGAAATATAGTTTGCCAGACCAGACCCACGTTCTTGATCCCCTCGGTAGAGCAAACACAACAGGAACAAGAAAATCCCATGTCTTTTTTTTTCTAAAGGGTCCATAACCAATGTATCTTCTTGATAGTCACCTATAGGGCTAAAACATGGAAGTTATTCAAAATATTGACCCTCAAAAAGAAAAAAATGAAACGTGCACACGAGAGAACAACACGGGGAGGACACTACCGCTGATCGTGATGGTTTAATCACCCATTAATGACGTTCGATTCTAACAAAAACTTTGACGAAATAATTGACGGTGTTGATGCAAATTATAAAATCCATTTTTTAGTTCTTGCTCTGCATAAGAAATCTAGTTCTTTTGAAGACTTTTAAAAGTTTCACTCTGTTTAGAGAATGGTTTGTCGGATACATAAGCTTAATGTACCTGGTCTCCCATGAAGAAGTCTTTTCCGCCATTTTTCATTTCCAAAGTTTTCTCCAAGAAAGGAAGAACTCTACGGCAAGTTTCCATGAATCTGTTTTGGGTATAAGGCTGAAAAAAAGAAATAAATGGTCTTTATTTCGGAATGTTTTTGACAAAGCATTTTTACTGGTAAGTTGCGCTTGCCGTCAAAAACGACGGCGATATGAGAGACATTCAGCATTTGCAAATACATACAAGCTTAGAATATAAAGAGAAGGCTTGAATCTAATTCAATTGAAAAAATGTCACATAATTCGAATACTACTGTGTAAAATCATATTTATCTTAAAAATAAAGAAATAAAGGAATAGTGTGAAGGAAGTAACGCTTGCTAAAAATATGGAAAGTTAATTCTCTTGGGATGTTACAGACAGAAAATATTGACGTAAACTAGGTGTATTATATAAGTAGCTCTCTATATCTACCCCATTTTATCATTGCTACTTTTATCACAACACTCTGGATCAATATGCTCTTCGTAGTGTTATTTTCAAATACTGGTTTTGTAGTAAAACACTAATACAAAGGCAGGAGTTGGATTCATTTCCGTACGGTAACAGCAACAAGAAAAAAACTCACCAGAAAACTACACTTTCTCACACTTCATATGTAAATTACACATTTTCACACAACATATATAAATTGCACATCCTCTCACTACATGTGTACATTACACATCCTCTCACTACGATGATAAGACTCACGACCAGCCGATTGACAGGGAAAAGTAAATTACTCTTTCTCACAATAAGTATGTAAATTACACATTTAACACTTCATACGTAAATTAAACATTCTCACAATACATATGTAAATTACAAATTTTCACATACGCATGTAAATTACTCATTCTCACAATAAGTACGTAACATACACATTCTAACATTTCATACGTAAATTACACATCCTCATGATACATTTGTAAATAACACATTTTCACATACATATGTGAATTACTCATTCTCACAATAAGTATATAAATTATGCATTCTCACACTACATATATAAATTACACATTCTCACACAACATATGTAAATTACACATCCTACTACGATGATAGGGACTCATGACCAGCTGAATGACCGGAAGATGTCTTACAGATTAAGTTAAATGAGAAAGTCTTATGCATTAGCGAAAACGTATCTTACATATGTGCTAAGGATTATTTCATTCTAATAAATAAATATATTTACACAAAAAACTAATTATATAATTTTTCACTCGTTATATATATATATATATATATATATATATATATATATATATATATATATATATATAATGTGTACTTTAGTGAGTGAGACAGACTCGGGAGTGAAGTTTCTGGTGGTAAGGTTTTATTAATCCTTATATGTCAATAGTCCATACATGTTTCGGGATTTCTCCCATCATCAGTGGTGCGTGTTGTGTGATTGTGAATTAAAATGTACCATGTGGAACCAGAGTCTACTGCTAGCGGCTATGCATTGTGGGTAAGTTTTGTTGTCAGGGCTACTATATATATATATATATAATGCCAAAGTTGCAGTAACTATTTACCGTCGGAATTAAAGTTGGAGGGGCGTTTGACCCCTTAAGCAGCTAGACTTGTTATTATTACTAATAGTATCATTTCATTACTAGTCAAGAGAAATCAGAGAAGATGGCGTGCGCATAAATTATACATATGAATAAAATTATACACATGGACTAAGAAGACGAAAATTGTGAAAGAAATATATTATGAAATTTAGTCGTGGTTGAACGAAATTTCGTGATAAAGAGCCAAAGGTAACTGACTCGAAAATTGTTCTGGTTACACTGGATTAATGAATACTGAACCAGATAGATATTCTTATGCGATGTCATATCTGTGGAATATTTCGTCAGTCGCCCCAGGCTAAAAGAAACTTTTACTTTTAAAGTAAGCAAAAGTTATTTAAAAGTCAAATAGAATAAATTTAGAGAAGATTTAAAGTAATACTTACTGTAATGTCAGAGGGGTTCATGTCGGATCCAGACACATTTTCCTGTAAAAAGCAAAAAAACAAATTTGAAACTGCACGAGAGGAAACAATATATATATATATATGTGTGTGTGTGTGTGTGTGTGTGTGTTTGTGTGTGTGTGTGTGTGTGTGTGTGTGTGTGTGTGTTTGTGTGTGCGTGCGTGCGTGCGTGTGTGTGTGTGTTGCCTGTGTGTGTTAGGGGGAAAATATTGTCGAATTCCCTGGTTTAATAATATTTCGGTACGGAGTTAACTCGAAAAGTGTTACTATATAATTAGTATTCTTAAAGGTGATATCATAAGTTTGTTTGCATGCAGACTGAGATTGAAACAAAAGCAACAGATTCAATATTCACATGGGTGAACACTCAATAGAAAAAACTCTAAAAGTTAGTCAAGTCTGTTGATTTAACATGGATCCATCATTGTTAAATATGTTTTCTAGTAACCTACGTCACAGAAGCACTGTTTCAAAAAATCGGGTGACGTGTTCAGAATAGCATCTATATACAATACATATATATATATATATATATATATATATATATATATATATATATATATATATATATATATATATATATATATAATGTGTACTTTAGAGAGTGAGACTGACTCGGGAGTGAAGTTTTTTGTGGTAAGGTTTATCAATCCTTATATGTCAATAGTCCATACATGTTTCCAAGCAAACGACGTCCGTCTTACTGGTGGTTGCAATTCATGCAATGATGCTTAATTCCATAGAAGCAGTCATTGTCCAAAAGCACATGTCACTGTTAGTAGGTAATGTCTTATTCGTAGCAGTATCATTGATATTCCTAGTAATGATTTTTAGCTTATTCCTCTTGATAAATATTTTGTTGAAAGTTATATGTATGCAATGTTGAGCGGACGAGAAATAACTGTCTTACCATGAATCGTCCGTTCTTGGTGTGGAAGTACCTCATGTAATCGTGCATGATTTCATAGAAGCAATCACAGATGTAATCAATTCTGAACATGTCCATGTTGTTCTTGCCATAGAAACCTGGAAGTAAAAAAAGCAATTTATCAAAAAATATTGCGCACGATAATAATCAATACTTTGCATCCATTGCGCTTCTACAACTGGATTATCTAATCCCTTTCAATTGAGATCAAGTGACAACAAGTCTCCTCCATCTGGAGGTCTCATCTCATAATTTAAGATAATTTCAGTAAACGATAGTCTTTATAGTTTGAACATTTTCATGTATTTTCAAATGATCTAATCATTTCGAAAGGTTCTTGCAGACTGTTGTAATGCACTGCGAATGTTCTCTGCAACCGTCACCTATAATTTTCCTCTTGTTTACGACGAGTATATTGGGATTTCTGGCATGGATTAAACAAAGCCGTTTAAACTTTAAAGTAGAACGGAATTTTAGCTAATCGATCATAGTCAGAGACAACCTGGAAGCTTCTCTTTTCATCATTACCCTTCCGGATAAGGGTGGGTACAACTCCAACGCTGATCTGACAACTTACTCTTTACCTGATAGGTATTGAGTACCATTTTCACAAGGCATTAGAACTTCTAGTCACGGATTGATCCCTAGTATTTCAAAACGGTCACTCAATAGATGATCATGCTGAACATTGCTTAACTTCAATGATCTTAGAAGAACTGGTGTGTTCAAAGCAATTTGATCGTAAATCTAAAATTCGTGATCTTCTCATTCCTGGACCACGTCTGCATTGTATGTATACCGTTTGTTTTCAGGGCCATATCACAAACTTTTTGCACAGATCTCAATGGATCACTCGTCATACTCAGTTGGTTCTATTATTATTTTTTTCACTTAATTTGCTGCATTCACCAATTATGTTTGACAGTTTTATTTGTATATTTACAAAGGAGTCATTACGCTGTGTTCAGTCTATTTTGATAAGGCTAACGGTAATATGGGTCTCAATCAAGACTGGATTGGAACCTATAAGTGAAGGTTTCGCGAGGGGTCTCGTTCCTACCTTGTAGATGGGATAATGGATAGTCAATAGCGACACTGAAGAGCTGTAATACGACTGAACAACTGTCTGTGGATGAATCAATTATTTAATTATATATATATATATATATATATATATATATATATATATATATATTGGGACTCGTCAACCAAAACAGTTTTTTTTCTTCAGTTTTCTAGTAATCCTGGCATTATATCAGATCACGATAACCTAGTGATTTACAGAGTTCGACCCAAAATTATTAGTGAAATGATTTATAATTGAGTTGCTTTGAAGGCAAAATTTGAAGAATTAGATAATCTTACCGTGTTCTCTGGCCAAATACCTGGCAATGGCCATGGTTTCGGGCATCTTGTCTTTGCCATCAATGTCCAAGACAGGGACACACATGCTGGGCATATCTGAAATAGGATATAGAAATAAATTCAATACACAATTTTACTTATTGGAAAATGATTTTTGTAATATTTGAAATGATATTGGATTGATTATGGTACTGGTTTTCCTTTGCCATCTGGTTTTTCTCGATTCTTGAAGTGTTTATGTTTGGATTGCGCTTAATACTCCGTGAAATAATGTCCCACAGACTTAGGGGCTTGAGAATACCTATTGATAGTAGGGATTGATACTTAAGCAATACATATTGAGATAGATTCTAGATGGTGCTTGAACACAAAGCTGTTATCTAAAAGATCATAATATTGTGCCAAATTCTGTGCTTCATCAGCATCTCTCAATAGAGAGGTGAAATAATTTTTCTTTATTGAAGCCGACTAAAAAAGCATCAACTGATGATAGATGGAGGACAAAGTAACCAGAATAGAGGGTTTAAAACACTACTCTCGGTATTGATCATAGCCATTAATTCAATCAAAATTTCTAGTGAGATAATCGACAACATCAAGAGCATGGTATAAAAAATGTTTTGTTTAATATATAAATTTGTCGAATTACATTAGATATTGTGAAAGTAGTAAAAACTGGTAACTTCATGGATATTCCCCCTCAGCCAGAACCAAATCTCCATTATGTTTGTGCAGAGAGCCGACGATGTTTTAATACCAATATCCATTAACCTTTCAATCAATAACTAACTGTTAATTGCACAGAACGTTCTCGCCAGCCAAATTCAAGGCTTCGTCATTTCTATGTGCAGACTGCCGAAACTCTGAAGATTTTACATTTTTAACTAACAACCAAGACGGCATTGAACAATTGACATATGCCTTATGATAAGTGCCGAACTGACCATTTTCAATAGTTTATATTTTTGGTATTTTCAGAGGTATTAGTATCAGTCTGTTTTTAATTTGGAGCTTGAAAGCCCTGCATTATTATAAGAGTGTTTCAAAATTCAAAATAGAAGAACCTTGACTAATGTAACTCTAAATATAACGAAAATTTAAATTTAAATTAAAGCGTTTGCTGGACACCCATCATGCGCTTTCATTCATATAGACTTAAGCAAATATACTTCTCTGACAATGTATATTTATTTGGTCAATTAATTGAAATCATGAGCAATCATAACGACAATAGACCTACAATGTATTTTGATCTTAATCATACAATTCATATATACTTGTTCGTGAGATAATTTGTGACCATTCTGAACTTTTCGAAATGTTTTTGAAAAGCATAAATCGGTTTAGCAACCGTTTTATGTGCGAAGAAGGCAGAAAATAAACTTTCAGTCAGAATGTATTTATCAGACATGTTGATTGAGATCTTTATTATCATTTCTGTTCAGAGAAAAAAAGGCTAAAAATTCCTCTATCATAGAAGGAAGACCTAGCACTTATTAAGCTTTAGAATGTAAATGTCTTCCATCAGTTATTTTCATGATGTCATGGTGAAAATAGTTACATCAACAGCAGACTACTCATCAAAATACAAAGATCTGTACGAAAAAAAAAATACGTCAACGTATTTTCACACTCAAAGGGTTGGTGTTTAATTGACTTGAAAAAAAAATCTGATCGTGTGCAAGGAGACAGCAATTGACTTACAGTAAGTTCATTTAAAAGTTAATCATTAGAAGGATTAACAAAGGTTATCCTGAGTTAATTAACATATAATACGAAGCCAAAGAGAACAGTTAACGGCATGAGCAGAGTTAAATTAGTTCAGACTGTTAGCGATCACTTCGCACGTATGCCCTTGAGAAAGGCATGTATCCGGCTCTTACCCTCGTTTCCAACATACCATAGATCAGCATGGCCTCATCGTCGTCTGAATGTCCAACAAAGTACTTTTAAAGCTGATACAAGATACTAAGTTTAGTTATCAAGACATATTGAAGCAAAAGCTCGATGTGTCGACTATAAAGCTCGAATGCTTTCGGAATAAAAAAAATAAACATAATTCGGTGAAAAGTTCAACTTAGCCCTGCTGTAGGTTTCTTTGTTCTCTTACCGTACAGAGCTAAGGTAGAAAATTTCTTTTGAAAAGATAATGGGTGTACTCAGTTCTAGTAAAAAAAAAATTATACAAATCTCTGATCAGGAAACCTACAACTAACCTACAACATGCTGAATTACAACCCCATACTATTGCATCGTCACTTGGCAAGGGTGTTTGTCAGTTTCTGCCATCACTGCAAGATTTATCATATTAGCAACTCTCCGTTTGGAATTGGAGGGAAAACTGGATCATCAGTATTTTGACACCTAGTGATAAACAATAATTGTACGTGACACAATCGATGACCATCAGGAACGTTTTAAAAAGTCTTGTTAGAATTGTTAGGCTACTTGTTTCCATGATTTGATTGTAGAAACAATAATAAATAGGTAAAACACCCTCAGGTAAGATTTCATATATTCCGTACAGAGAATCGACGCTATAGATTTTATCTATATATTAACGAAGATGTGTAGATCTTTTGCTGACGATCGTTGGTGAAGTGGACAATAACGATATTTCTGTTGGTAATTCAAAAACTTGGGGAGGTTTGGAGAATGGATCCACTGAGTTAAAACAATTTATAGAGAATGCAAAAAGTTATTAAACCTAATGAATAGATATTCACCCAGTGAGAATTGGACAATGAAAATATTCTTGTGGAAAACTTATTAAAAATTGATGCAAGCTGGAGAATGCATCTGCAAAGATGACATAATTCATGTAGGATACAAGAAGCTATAATAAAGAACTTACCATTCCTGTATTTGTCCCATTCGTTGAATTCGAACCTCTTGTCGGTATAGGGGACAGCGGCAGCGGCCATCAACATACGACAGATCTCGGCACGTCCACGGCCATTGAAGTAGTAGAGAGTGTAGTTAGGCATGGTGAAGTATTGAAGTGAGATTCAAGACGAACTTCTGACAAAAGTGATCTAGCTGTGATGTTCTGTTGTCCAACACGATTTTGCAAGTTCTTATATAGTGGAAACTGACTCAGCAAAAATAATCTGATGGCGATAATGATCAGGAATTTTCTCCAAAAATGGGTCAGTAGTCACTAAACGATGTCAGTTTGATTCACAGAAATTACATGAGGTGCCATTCGCTAGATTGCCGGCCTTACTAGTTAACAAGCAAGACTAGGCTTTGTTAATTAACTAATGATAGTTAACATTAGTTTAACCAGTTTGTCTCTACTGCATGAGGATCAAGTGTTGTCCATCTCGTTCCTTTCAAAACGGTATACGGTAAAACCTCGCTTAGCGTTGCTCCTGCTGATTTGCTATAGCCCTCTCTTTCTGATATCTTCAGTGATAAACTCGGTATTGTTAAATTTCTTAAATGAATAATAAATGATTAAAGACAGCATTATGGGCTGTCTTAAAAAAATCCTTATATACTGAACAATCAGGTTAATGAGTCATGTGTAGGGAAGTAAATTATAGTTTGTCATGTAGCGATATACATTAACACCTAGTGATAATTACCCCGCTCTGGAAGGTAAGTACAAGATGAGATACATAGCACTAATTCGTTCCATCTTGTTCATGCAAGATCGATATCATATGAATCATAGCTGGTACATTTTCAATTAGATACCAGTACGTACACTATGATGATAATTGCACGGTAACAAGTAAGAAAACATGATCCACATTCATCTCATAGATTCTGAAATTCTATCAATTTTCCTATCTATCTGCATTCAACCCCATACTATTACATCGTCACTTGGCAAGGGTGTTTGTCAGTTTCTGCCATCATTGCAAGATTTATCATATTAGCAACTCTCTGTTTGGAATTGGAGGGAAAACTGGATCATCAGTATTTTGAAACCTAACTGGTATGGGAGATTTCTTGTTTTAGGCAAATCTCATTGGACCGGTGATTCGTTGGAATCAGACCAAGCTTTTATGTTAAAACTTTGGGGTGATGGGGAATAGGTTTAAGACACTAAACAAATTACGGTATTTGCGTGCAACAATCACAGATAACCTTATCACGTAGTTGCTTCCAACTGAGGATGCTTTCAGGCAGTATGCTTATAGAAGTAGACACCAGTCATTGATCTGGTGTCACAGTCATGTCAATGAACCAGCAATGGAAAAACAATCTTTATCAAAATCAAAGATATCACTCATTTGTGATGTAAAGATGTTAAATGCAGACAAGGCTCCTTTTGTGCATATGTTCAAGTTGGACTCGAAAACTTTAACTTCAGCAACTAAGGAAACTAGCTAAATGTTCCATCTAGTCTGTTGAATTTGGGAGACTGGGTGAAACAACGATATTAGGGATATCTATGCAGTTAAACATAATCATTGCAATTTGGTATGTGATTCATTACTTGCCTGATAGAGACCAATGATGGAAAATGGTTATTACGTTAAATCCTCTCAAACCAAAGTTATGTCGTTGAAAACATAATGCAAGTTGTTCAAATCATATTTCAGTCATTATTGATGCGTTGAAAGTTTTACATAAATGGAATTAATTGTAAATTCAGCTGCTACAAAGCCAGTGTTCATAGCAGTTTGCTCTTCACTAAATTGCTTCAAATTCTTTACACAAAATGAAAAAGGATTTCTAAGCGTTTAATAATATCTGTATGCCTCTGAGACATGTGTGTCGCTGGAGTTTCAGGCTGAGTGTCCTTGGTCCCCATCCAATATTTAGTGAGACTTGTCACTGTATGAATTATTAAAGTATTCGTAGAAATACAGAAGATGAACTGCTAATCCCATTCAATAAGGACCTTGGGGCGATTTTAAACCACAACTTCCCTCAATATTTAGCCTTGTCTTTGCTCCGTGCATTCTTTTAAAAATAGGATAATATAAATTATTAACTTATAGATAGAATTTGTTGAATGATAAAGATTACTTTAAAAGTTGTTAGTGAAGGGTTAAAATGCTGTCCTGAAATCATCAATATGGAAATTCAGCTTTCAAAGTGTCTCTTTTGAGTAATTCTGGAATAAAAATTCAGACTAAACAGTTAAATACAAACATTATTGTTGAATAGTACAGGACTATTGACGATTAATGATTTTTAAACAATTCATAACTCAGTGAGGGACAAAGGGATTAAATTCTTGCCTCTGCTGATTTTAGATAAATACAAGATTATTCCATTATTATACACACATACCTTAAATCAAAGATGGATTTCATTTTGTTTTGTCAATGCAAAGAATAAGTAATGTTCTCTGGTGCGCATTTACTTATATTAGCTTATTGCAGCACAAGTCTAACTTGAAGTCTGTGTGACCGTCAAATTCTGATTTGAAACAACGGCAGGTTCACCTGATCATTCTTAAGGAAGGGACCACTACTTATATGTCAGCTATGTTGCAGTTTTGTTCCTTGCATTTCTTTGGTACTGGCATTGCGCACATGCACCAGTGCAATTCTTTGCTATAGAAAGCCCGTTGTGTTCAATCTGTATCATTCGAGTATTAAACATGCGAATCAATTTTCTAGTCCAGCTAAACATGGATGTCCTTATTTATTATTAAATGAATTCCTCTACCACCAAAACATACACACAAACGTGTATGCGCACACACACATACACACACGCATATATCTTCATACATGGTGTGTATCATAATAGACATATCCCAAGGCACATGTAATTTAACTGAAAGCCATTTATGGACCAAATACGAAGGGCTGATTTACTCACAGGATAAGACACTCATTTTCACTGGCCTTTTGTCTTACATTACAACATTTCATCAATGACAAAGCCAGTATTAATTACGCTTCTGGTATGTTTATTTTGGAAAAAAATCACATCACCTAAATGTGCAAAGCCTCGTCTCATAAACTAATCTTTTCTCCCTGCATCTTCTGGCTATTCCCAAAGCTGAAATTGACCGTGGACAAGATCAAAGAGAACGCAGCTTTTCAGCTGAGGGCGATCACAAAAGTGAATTTTGTAGACCGTTTTTTAGAAGTAAATGGATGCAGAACATTTTTTGGACACACCTCATATTTCCATCATGAGGCAACACATGACTGGTCACTATCGTCTATATCAAATTGAAATTTTCATCTTGATAATGTTTGTCTGTTTGACAGCTCAAATTTAGCTGAAACAATTTATTGTCGGTTGCTGCTAAAGTCGCAGAGTGGTTTGAATCATTAGTTTTTTTGTTTTTTTCAAATTGTTTTCGACAAATAAAAAATAGAAACAAGAGAAATTCAATAGACGTATACACCTGCTCCCCGTCTTACGGATGTACTCGACTTGCGACCATCCATTCTCTGGACTGAAATGCGTGGATATAAGAATCCTATGTAAATATAAACGCCACGCTTCTATAAACAAACATATAAAAATAAATGTAATTTTCCCTTGTATGTGTCTATGAGAGCTATATAATAGAGTATAATAATTACACTTGTACATTGAAAAAAATATACACATTAAGTAAATACCATAAGTACCACTCCTGGTTGAACGAGCGTATAATATTATTCAAGATATATTATGAAAGTGTACCAATTCTTACTTTTTTAATAACATTCTGCACAACAATTTGAAAGATATTTAGTCGTGAGCCAGTTATTCCTTTCCTGATATTAATGTTTAGCTCTTTGAGAGTTCTTGACATGTCAACGTAGACCTTCAGATAATCCCATATTAAAACCTCTTAACTGTTAGATTCGACCAATCCTCAACTTAGATGGATATATCTCTACATTCAAATAACGGGAATTGGGTTTATTGATTCTATGTAAAATTCCTTTTTTTTTTAATACTTTCCCTGGTTGTGTACTTTTTTTATCTTGAATTCCCGGGGGAAAACAATAAAATATTGAAAAAGGAAAAATTATCACCGTTTTAACCCTTTTGCGACTTTTGCCTGACCCTGTATATTGGAATAAGATACCCTGTAGACTGAGGTAACTAGGAAAATGCCCAGAAAAAATCTAGTTTATTTCAAACGTAATAACAATAGTTTGGAATTTGTTTCTGCACTCATCTCTATATATCGTACACATAATATTTTCAGCCCAGCATTTTCAATGTGCCCTAACTTGGAAAATAAGATAATAGCAGGTGATCTTCACTTGTTACATTATATGTTGTAGGATTGTTCAATTTACCATACTATCTCAAAGCAGAAGTGGTACCTGATTTTTTATCATGTGTTGTTTTTTTTCTGATAACACTTATTTTGGATATTGCTTTTTCATATTGTGGAGTTCATATTGTAACAAAAGAATGTATTTGGAAGTTGGTATCTCCCCGATTTTATATAATGATGGCAGATATTTGGGGAAGTTGGTTTTTTTTTTCCTGAGCTTATATTCCAGGAGCACTTTTTTGTAAGTTGATTTTCTACTGATCCTATTCTTTTGAAAATATTTTCTGCAATGATTCTTTACATGACATATTCTGGTAACACTTTTTATTTGCTCTGTTGATACTATTTTCTGATGTAGTTTCTTTTGATTGAGCTTATATTCAGATTCTAACAAAGATAATTTCTTAGCTAGTTTCATATTCTGTTAATGTTTTATGTTGAATTTCTATTCTGAAAACACTTTATTTGGATGTGTTTTTTTTAAACTAACTTCATATTTTGGGATTTTCTTTTTTAAGTCGTTTTTTTTGTCTGTATTGATATTCTTATGATGCGTATTGGATGAAATTGATTTTCACTTCACCACATATTCAAACAAGTTTTTTCAAAGCTACATGTATGCAACGCAATGTATCCGAACGTTCTAACTGGATTTCAGTGGAATTTCATTGAAAGTCAGTCAGGAGATTCGGAGGCATATCTAAGAATTTTTAATGAATCCAGAAAATCTCAAGGTCTCCTTCCATGCACCATAACTATACTTACACACCAAAATATCTCAAAAAGTAATTGATGCATTTTCAGTTGAATTTTCTGGAATGGTTGATAATGAGTTAAGGAAGAAGTGCTTACATCTTGGGGCGGATCCACATTGGTGGCATCATCTGCGTCGTAGCTATATGCATACAGCATCATTTAGGGGGAGTCTTTGCAATGATCTCAAAGGGAAAAACTCTTAACATTTTGTTGCAGACCCAGGGATTTTTCACAGTCACCCACTCCTACAACGTAGCTTCATATAACATAGCACAGTTTCTTCAAAAGATCTGAATGAATTCTACTGACATTTTTTTTTGAAGAGTAGTAAAAACATATTGGGATGGATCCACGATTTTCACAATCAACTACCTGCATTTTATCTCTGCACAATGCCTCCAAAATTTTATGTAAGTCTGGGTAATGGTCTACACATTATCTCCAAAAGGTCTCAATCAATTCCAATGAAACATCGTAGGAGGATGAGCTATAAGGTGAGGGAAAATTTGTGGCTGACCAAAGAATTTTTGCAGTCACCCCTACACAGCACAATACCCCCGAAATCCCTAATGAAATTTGTTAAAAGAGGCAGGGTCAATACATATTGATCTGGATCAGGGATTTTTTTCACAATCACGTCCCAATCATCAAAAAAAAAAAAAACCCTACTAAACGTAAATTTCAACCAAACTTTCGTAGGAAGATGTGCAATGCGATAAGGAAGAAGTGTTTATATTTTGGATCGGATCCGGGATTTTATAGATCACCCCCTTTCAAGTATTGTAGTCAAAATGAACAACATTAAAAAAAAAATGTATCAAGAAGACAAAATTTTAAAATTTTATTTCTGTTTCGGGGTTTGATGATTAGATGTATCTATACCGCTCAAGTGGGCCCTCTCTTCCCGTCTATCGTATAAACTACTGCTTTAAAGTATTTTGATTTGTTTCTTTGTATACTTTCTGGGATCATTAATCCAATCTGTTATGGTGTAGATGTGTTATGGTGAATATTTATGGGCTGGGGTGGAAGTAAAATATTAGGTGCAGGAATAAAGATAGTGCGTTGGTAGGCATATATTGTTAGTGTTGAAGGGATTATGGGGCAAAATATCGGTGAGGTTTTACTCGTTTCTTAAATCTCTCTCGTAATGGACTCAACCCTAAATTTAACAGCCTGCAGAAATGCTTATGTAACAACATATTTTATATCTTAATCTTATTCATTAAAAAATGTTTATTCTTAAATTTTCGAGTCGAAATTTTTGTTATTACTTGATCGAGTTTCTGCAATTCAGCCATTTCTTCTCTTTCCGGTTTTAAAAAAATTCTGTTTTTTTTATATATGGATTCTATGATAGTTATTAAATCATATTTGTTGGAAATTTTAGCTAGTTTGAAATATGATCGTCTCTGAGGATGTGATAATTTTGAAGTTAACATCAATTTTATTTCACCGATGTACTAACTTGACTTTGTATACGGTACCTGAAGAGATACAAAAGTTAAGCAAATAAATCCTTTTCAATGATTCTATTTATTATTGATTTTATTCTTTTGATTAATTTCTGTTTTTGGCTTATTTAAGATTAGAGCACGTGTTTAGTATCTTACTTTGACTAATATGATCTTCTTCTCAGTTTTTTTTTTCTCGTGTCGGAATAAACCAGATATATCATTTAAAAAGTAAAGTCAGCATGTATGAACATTTTCGGAGGATTTGAAAATTGGACTCCCATTTTCTTTGATATATTCTTACTTTGGAATTATATGGTATATCTATGATGAGACCGAATACAAAGTAGTTTAACTGTTGAAACTTAGTTCACCAATGACAAAAGTTCAATCCTAAATTCAAAAATAAACGATCCTCCTCAAGAAAAAAATTAAACATTCCAAGTTCGTATGATGAAAAAAATATCTCTAAGTTACAAAATCAGTTAGGTTGATTCCAAATCAAAAGGAAGATTAGTCTGAAATAATTTTTTGAAATGAAAAAATGAAAGTACTAAACACGACATTAGTTTTCAAAAACAATTAACATTAATTGGATAATACAAACATCCGTTATTTGAATAATGATTGGGTGTATTGTTACACGACTACAATTACTGTAACAAAATGAATTTTGGGGATTGTGGAACCATGAAATGTTAACTTTTTTCTCCATCTATCTATCTGTATGTATGTGTGTGTGTGTGTGTGTGTGTGTGTGTGTGTGTGTGTGTGTGTGTGTGTGTGTGTGTGTGTACGAGTGTTGTACAAATCAAAGATACATTCATAAGACTGGTACAGGTGTCCCCAATATAACACATTTCGTTAGAGCGAATATCGCAGCCCACAATATTGTATAATTATACAAAAGACATCGAGTTTAATGGCCAGTGAAGACGTTCTTTATGTGAACGCCTATGATGAACCGATTTTTCAAAGAAAATAAGTATGAAACGCTCTTCATGGAGTACTCCCGATTCATTTAGTTAATTATTTCTTTATTAGGAATTCTCAACCGAAACTTTCAACCAAAACTCTCAACATCAATGTGTGTTTTCTAGATATTTCAACTTGATTTGGCTGACTAGTTGGCAATATGTCGTGCTTACAGACCATACCTATGGAGTTGGCGGGCGAAAAATTGAAATAGTCACTCTTTCTCATGTTTAGAAAAAAAGTCATCGTTTTTTTTTTAGGATTCTCCTTCAATAGGTTTTTAATGCTGAGGGTCAAATTTCAATGTATGCTCATGCAAAACTGACCTGTGGCGAGCAAAATTGTTTTCGGAAAATTGGGACGTTTTATTAGTGATCACACCAAAAGCAAGAAAAGCTCAATATTCATTGATAACACATCTTTACCAACGTCATCATTTTTCACTTCCCCCCATAAAAAAACAGCCTGCAGCCAACTGACGTTAGTCACATTCCTGTTTTTACTGAGTGACTAACCTGCACTGTTTATTTATTCATCTGTAAATATGAAAAAAATCTTGGTGCTCTCTGGCTTTTATATCGAATGCTACTACTAGTCAGATTCCTTGCTCTGCTTCTCGTTCAAAGGGTGACTCAACAAGTCACGGTGTTTTATTGTTAATTATTTATCCTCTTCATAAGATGAACTACTTGGAACGAATGGTTTTATGACTTATGACTACTTATTACTTTCATCTTAATCGAAAAACCATGACGCCGATATAGTCGGAGTAAATGGTAGGTGCAAATTGACTGCAGTTTGGCTCTGGAGCCTCCCTTGTGAAATAGTTTTAGCAGCAGGTATCAGATTGATATATTTCTTGATGAGAGGTGCAAGATTGATTCTCACCAAATGCTAACTCTATATTCACGACCGTGCAGATTTTTCTTCGTCGTAGACACCACAGCCCGAATTGAAAGTTGAATGAAAATGAACTATGAATTAAGAAAGAGATGAAAAAATTGTCCAAATTATTTTTTTAAAACATTGCAATGTTTGTTCTTTTCTAGGTATGATTAAGTCAGTGATAAACCCTTTCCCTGAAGAACTATCAAAACAAAATATTTGAATAAAATATACAAAAAGGAAAACATATACACTTTTATACATTTCAACAAAGAACATTTTATTCACAAATTTGTCACAAAACGACGAATGCAAGTCGTCAATAGGTCTTCTTATTTGATCAAGGAATGGTCAAGATTTCATGGCCATTATTCACACCATATTTCTGACGTAAAATACTCCAATCAAATTAAGGCAGTCAAGCTGCCGAAGACAGAATGAATCCCAGGATGATTTTATCTTGCACAACAATCTACCAGTTGGTGTTGGAACGCTTCTTCAAGTAATCCATGATCTTGGGGTGGGAAGCAACGCGTTTGTACATGGCCATCAGTTTGGGGTATTGCTGGAACATGGATTGGTTCTCCATCATAGGGTTCTCCAAACAACAATAGCACATCATATCACAAAGCATCATCTGGTCAAAATAGAAAAAAAAACATATTCGATCACTGATTCTAAACACGGAGAGCACGCCCCACTTGTAATCAATTTGGATACAAACGGAAAAATTGCTTGTGGAGAGCAAGAAGCATTATGTGGCTCAAAACTAAGTCATGTCAAGGCTTAGCTGATTATTTCCCAATGCTATTTATTACCAATTTCACTGTAGATGCTATCATAATTAAAGCTTAGCACATTTTGCTGGTGCTGTATAATGGGTTGTTACTAAATATCACAATGAAGAAACTACAAACATTTTATGTATCGATATTTATTTTGCAAAGAATTTGCCACAAGGTATATATTTTTTCATTACTAAAAAGGATATCAACTGCCGATGTCTGTTATAGAACAAAAAAGTCTGAAACAGTCAATTTGATATTCTAATCTTATTTACTTCATGAGAGTAATTAAACAATTCGCATGATTACTTTTAAAATGGCACAATCTATCTTTTCAAAGGCGCAAGAATGTCGCCAGTTTTTAAATGATATAGAAATTATGCTCTGTTGTCATGATAATAGATAGATGAGTACTGAATCTGATAAATTGACACAAGAATGGAATAAACACCTACTCAATCATATCATACGTAGGATGAATTTGAATGAATTTGATGAATATCTCCGTCCAATGCCAAGAAGGACACTGGCCGTATCAATAAACTCTGTTATATTCCACTTGGAACCATTATCGAACGTTGTATATTACAATTAGAGTAGTTCAATAATTGTTTGACGGCTCTTTAAAAGAAATAATCAATATTTCCAAGACTGCTAGAATGTCGCTGACTTCCTAAACGCTATAAACACTCGTTATTGCAGGATAATTTAATGACATGCGCGTTCAAACAGCTCTTTTGTTTCAAATTCTTGCAAGTCTATTGCTGGAGATTTTTTACCTTTCCCCGTGCAAATAAAAAAGAAAATAATTATCATGTATTATTTACTCTAATTAACTCTCCCTGTTATAACGGCAAACAGATTATAACAGCCGTGCTTGAGCGTATTGATGGGAGTCTACCGTGAAGTCGGAACTTTTCCTCGTCGTTATTATGCGATCACGTGACTAATCAGACAAATTATACATATATTTCAAAATCAGAAAGATACTTTGAATATTTTCCGTTCGAAATGAGTCTAGATTATTGATTTAATTAACAAATGGGTTTTCTGATACAGTTTCCAGCGAAATATAACTATGCAAAGTGATCAAATGTCTTCAGACTGTACTGACAACTAGCCTGGAGAGGACACATACACATTCAAGAACAAGCCCGAGAACAGCTAGATTGTTAAAACGGCTACTTCATACTGGGAGAAATAATTTAGGTATCACTTCATTAACAGACAGACACCCCCAGTAATCGGATAGTAGTCATTAGTAATTTACAATTTTAGAATATTTTGAATCAAATGAAAATATTGAAAGATATTTCGTTGGAGAAGTTTCATCTTCTCTCATTAAGGACATTCCATTCTAGCAAAAAACCAAAAGCTTGGTGAAATAATTTGGGTCTCAAGTTAATAATGCATTGCATACATTAATTTTCAGTCCTGGGTCTTCATTATTTTTTTTGCCCTTTATAGGGAATAGTTAAAGTGTATTTTGTTAAAAATGTGAGCTTTCCATACCTGGTCTCCCATGAAGAAGTCTTTTCCACCATTCTTCATTTCCAGAGTTTTCTCCAAGAAAGGAAGAACTCTACGGCAAGTTTCCATGAATCTGTGTTGGGTATAAGGCTGAAAAACAAAAATAAATAGAATGTATTTCGGAATGTTTTTGACAAAGCATTTTTACTATTATCTCACTAGATTACCCTTGCTGTCAAAAAATGACGACGTGATTTAAAACGTTCCGTAATACATGAAAGCGTAGAATATATAGATAAGGTATGAAGCTAATTCAATTGGAAGAATTGTTGCAGAAGTGTTTATTGTTTAAAATGATATCCCTCTTACAAATCATAAAATAATGAGATAATATACACTCTAGTGATAAAAATACACTTTCTCTGACAGGTACGGACAGAAAATGGATAAACATATATTAGGTGTATCATTTAAGTAGATTATTAGTTTTACCATATGATTTTTATTGTTGCAATTATCACTTGAAAAATTCTGATGTACACATTGCATTTGATATACATAGTTATACAAGACCGCTTTGCAGTGAGTTTGGGTAATAGCGTTTCACTGACCACTAACGGATTTTTATTACTATTTGTTTTTTTAGATTTTATTACTAAGTCTATCTTTGTCATAATCTTTAAATACATCACGTCTTTGAATGACTTTTCTTTTTACTATGTCCATTATATCCTTTAGCTAGATAGAAAACACCAGAACATAGCCGATTATAGGTGTATATTTTATTACTTGATAGAATAAACCCACCAATCTAATATTGGTATCAAATATTCATATGAATAAAAGTAAAAGGGTGAAGAAATTTTCTTCTAAATATGAGGAGATTTAGTCGTGGATAGAGGAAATTTGTTATATAAGCTCAAAGTTAACAGTGACTAAAATTGTTCAGATAGCACTGAGTTAACATTCATTGAATCCTTTTGTGGTGTACGTATTTTGAGGCAACGTCATATCAGTTACGAATCTCGTCAGCCGCTCCAGGCATAAAGAAATATATTGCACTTATTCTGAGTAAGTCAAAATAGATTGATTCTGAAACAGGGTTAAGGTAATACTCACAGTTATGTCAGAAGGGCTCATGTCGGATCCAGATACATTTTCCTGTAGGAGGGAAAGAAACAAATTTTAGAATTATACGAAAGAATTCGTGTGATGAAATAAGTGTTTCAATACCAAAATTATAATACTTTTTAAATACATTTGTAATCTCTCACTGTTTCTCTTCCCCCCTCTCTCTCTTTATATATATATATATATATATATATATATATATATATATATATATATATATATATATATATATATATATATATATATATATATATATAATTGAATCATTCACAGACAGCTTCCGTTGTATTAAAACTCTTCAGTGTGGTTATAGACTATCCAACATCAATTACCACGAGGTAGGATTGAAATATGTATATATTTCGAAACTGCTATGCTTAAAAGTGGGTTTATGTTTTCATGGTATTAAAATGGGTCCTGGTTGTATAAGTGTGATTTCAATAATGGGACCATCAGCTATTTTGCCATACACATCTTTCAGGGAATTCAGATAGATAGATAGATAGATAGATAGATAGATAGATAGATAGATATGTGTGTGTGTGTGTGTGTGTGCGCGCGCGCGTGCGTGCGTGCATGCGTATGTTGGGTGATGCGTGCGTAGGTGTGTTTAAAGAGGTTTGAACGATGCAGCTACAGAGAAGGAAAAGTATCAATAAACAGAAAATCATTTTCCAAAATACAACGGTGTAATCTTCGTAGTGAGTTCCAGCACAAACAGTTTATACACACGGGAAGAAGTTCTTAAAATAGAAATATCTCAGATAATCGACCCGGATTCCATAAAATCATTATATATAAAGAACTCAACACTTGTATTAACTAATGGATTTCAGTATCAATAGTCATTCTACTACAGTGCTTTCCTTAATTAATCTCTATAGGCCGAATCCTGGGAGTTGTAGACGTGGGATATTGAGTGTCCAATGATCCAGTTGAAGTACCTCATGAAAACAACCATGGTTTCTTAGAAAAAAGTCACTATTTATAAAGTACACTGCACCCGTATTAGCTTTTTTTTTTAATCATTGACATTCCTAGTATAGCCTTTTGGCTAATCTATTCCCATATGCTGTGCGTTGAAAGATATATGTATGCAATATTTAGTAGACAAAAAATAACTTGAGATTCTATCATGCGCAAACGAAGAAGTGTTAGTACTGTTGGTTATTTTAGTCTTCTTGTTAATTTATTTCTTTACGTAATGTGTTGAAATATGTAGACATGACACGTTGAGGAGACTTGAAATAACTAACTTACCATGAAGCGACCGTTCTTGGTGTGGAAGTACCTCATGTAATCGTGCATGATTTCATAGAAGCAATCACAGATGTAATCAATTCTGAACATGTCCATGTTGTTCTTGCCATAGAAACCTAAATGTAAAAAAGCAATTTATCAGATAACATTGCATACGATATTTATCAATATTTTTCCCTCATTGCATTCTTTAGATTTCAAGTAACCAATCCCTCTTAACGGAGATTAAGTGACAACAAGTCTCCTCAAATTGGAGCTCCTTACTCCCTATTCTTGTTAATTCCAAAAAAAAAAAATGATGTTGGCTGTTTGGTTTAAACATTCTCTCACGTATTTTTCTAATACTTTACTTATTTTGGTCTTACAAACGCACTAGTTGCGATTGGTGCATTTGTCAATTCAATATTTTTTTGTTCCCTGGAAGTTTTGCTATACTATTCTAGCTTTTAATACTCAGTTATTTTCGTTCTGTCTTTTGTTGGAACAGTAAGATTCACTACATTAGAGGCTTTCCTATTGTTCAAAAAGACCATATCGGACTATTTGTCCTAAATTGAGCCAGTTGCTTGATATTCCAAAGAGACGCAATATTTCGGCTGATTGGGCGTACTTCCTATCCACCTTGACCACCACGAGGATCAGATGTGACGCTATGTATGATTAATAGTTTTAAATGATCAAATCAAAACTGTTTAATCATTTCATCTTTATTCATGTCAAATATTTCAAGACAAAAATACAAAGGATGTTCAAGTTGAAAATCTCGATTTCAAACTTGATTTTTTTTTTCTCAGAAAAACGAGAACAAAAACTGTGAATACGTCTTCATGAATTTCCATGACGGGATACTCTGCATCATGTAATAATTTCTTAGGATCTTTTGACAATTCCAGCTGCTCTTCAATTTTGATTAATAAAAAATATTGTTTTCAAATTGATATTCCCATAATATATATATATATATATATATATATATATATATATATATATATATATATATATATATATATATATATATATATATATATAAGAAAAAATTTATCAGGCTGCCTATATATCTATACATTGAAGGAATGAAAAGTGTAATTAGAGGATCTTACCGTGTTCTCTGGCCAAGTACCTGGCAATGGCCATGGTTTCGGGCATCTTGTTCTGGCCATCAATGTCCAAAACAGGGACACACATGCTGGGCATATCTGAAAGAGCATATAGAAACACATTCGACTGAAGATAATTATGAACTTTTGAACAGTGTCGAATCATGGCATTGAATAAAGGAGAAGGCTTACAATATATAGATCTAAATCATTCAATTAGAAGTTGAGATAACATATGCTAACATTTGTTAGGTGATTTTTTACGTGTCATAAAGATAGAGAACCAACTTTTAGTCAAAAGGTTCTCCAGGCAATCGGTTATAGTCAAGATGTTTTTTTTTACTGGCAATACGTTACCATCTCGTTGAAGAGGAACAAATATCTTGTTCCATTATTATAAAACAATGACACCTGGGCTTGAAAGTTTCAAGTGTAAATGTAGTCAATCCGATGTTTTCATATAGCCAAAGTACTTACAGACACGAACGGCAAAATTCTCTTTGATACTGCACCTAACAGTACGGGTATAGAGTTTTACAGATAAACAGATACGTCCAATTATATTAACTTGTTCATGAGAATACAGTTTACTTTTTATAAAAGATTCTGATAGTGTGTAAGGAAACAGAAATTGACTTTCAGGTGGTGAAATCTATTTAAACAGTCCTTTAATGGTATTTTAGAAAAATTAACAGTGGCTATCCTGTGTTAATCAACATATGATTAGAAACTAAAATGAGATAGCTGAGTTCAAACAGCTCAGACAGTTTGTGTTCACTTTGCACTAGGACTTGTATCCATCTATTCCCCCTCCTGTCAATATGTTATAGAGAAGCGTAGCAGAGTAAGGACCTGAGTCCTCATGTCTAACTTGCATTGTTCAACGAAGTACACCAAAAGACATATTGAGACAAAAGCCGGATGAGTTGGTCAAAAAGTTCTCCCAATGATGAAATTACAAATTCTATACATAATTGGCTAAAACATTCGACATAGCCAAACTCGATGCTTCCTCAGCATCTTTTTGTGGAGAGCCAAGACTCTAAAGATTCATTAGAAGTGATAAAATGTATTGTCAGTCTTAGTAAAAACACTTAAGAGAAAAAAAATAGTTTGTTACTCAGAACTTATTGATCATAACCAATTATGAGTAAGATGGTCGTCAGCCATCACGAGCTTTTCAGAAGAATTTTCATCTAAATTTTCTAAGCCACTTGTCAAGTTTTGAAAGTGAGAAACAAATAGATGAATTGGGAGAACGTCTTCTCAAGCCATGGTTTCATATTCACTGTACAGAGAAAAGAAGCTAAAAAAATTACTCTGTTATTGAGGCTAATTAATTACAGTTCTCCTGACGATGAACGGAGAAGTAGTGAAATAAGATATTCTAGTGGGCAACTTAAAAACTTAAGGAATGCTCAAGAATGCATCTTCTGATATGGGATAGTTTAAATAGATTGTAAAAGTTAGAATAAAGAACTTACCATTCCTGTATTTGTCCCATTCGTTGAATTCGAACCTCTTGTCGGTATAGGGGACACCGGCAGCGGCCATCAACATACGGCAGATCTCGGCACGTCCACGGCCATTGAAGTAGTACAGAGTGTAGTTAGGCATGGTGAAGTGTTGAAGTGAGATTCAAGACGAACTTCTGACAAAAGTGTTCAAGCTGTGATGTTCTTCTGTTACACAACAAGGTTTTGCAAATCCTTATATAGAGGCAAATGACTCAATAAGAGTAATCTCAAGACGATAATGATTAAGAATCGGGTCAGTAATCACTTAACGATGTCAGCTTGATTTAGAGTAATTTGCTACATTACAGATCTTTCTGACAAGACTAGGCTTTGTTAATTAACTAATGATAGTTAACATTGGGTGAATAAGTTTGTGTCTACAGCATAAAGATCAAGTTTTGTTCATTTTGTTCCTTTCATAATATACGGTGATACCTCTCCTCGTGGTGTCCTGAAGGTAGCTCTTTCTTGCTGAGATTTTAGTCGTAAATTTAGCATTGCTGAATTTCCAAAATGGATGATAAAAGCCTTTATATGGATAGTTTCCATAATACACTTTACACTTTACTTAATGAGCCATGTGTATGGGAATGAACAAATCCGCGATGATTTGTCATATAGCGATATACACTGACACTTAGAGATATTTCACCAGTTCTGGAAAGCAGCTACCAGATTAGATACACAAAACTTGTCAATTCCATCTTGTTGGCGTTCAAGAACGACATTATGTATTTGTAAAAGATTGCTGACTTAATTTTATTTACAGGACACCAATACGTGCAGTATGATAATAATTACACGCCAACATGCGAGAAACAGATTCACACTCACGCATCGTCTAATATACAACTGAACTTCTTGTGAAATATTCTATCTATACACCTCCATACCATAGCATTACAATATGGTAGGGATACGAGTTGTTTTTGCTGTAGGTGTATGCTTCGATTATATCTCACACTTCTAACTATAGAATTGGAAGGAAACCCGCATTGCAGCAAATGAATTGACACTTGAAGTTCTTCCCATGGTCTAGTCCGATTTTATCCGATGAATGATGCGTTCAAATAAACCATGGCTTTTGTATATTTATTTATAAGGAAAAAAGGGAAAGGTGTTAGTCTAAACATCCACTGCAGATAACCCTACCAGTGAAAATGTCCTTCAACTGTGGATGCTTTTATTCACCATACCGACAGAGCCAGGTACCGATCATTGCTCTGGTGTCACAGTCATGCCGCTGAACCACCATAGGGATACCCAAGCTATTGTCCCATACCAATTCAGCTCTTCACCTAGGAATGTTTACCTAAGAATCAGCACTCACCAGTCAAACATCAATCATTTATACTCTAAAAAATATTGTTAGTAAACAAGGCTCTCGCTGTATACCCGTCCTAGCAGAACTCAAATACATTAACTGCTGCAACTGTGAAAACTCTCCAAGTGTGGCATTTTGTTAATCTGATTTGGAGAACCGATTAATATTAATTATATATTTTCGTCTATTACTTGATCCCCTCAGAACTGATATGCTTGTATTTCTTATCACTTATCAATAATTGATGATATCGATCATTCTACTTGTCTTAGTAGCTTACGATGGCCTATAGAGCCGTACTGCGAAGAAAATTCAAAAGTCCTTAAAAATTATCCATAAAGGGTTAAAATGCCGACCTAAAATATCAATAGGGTGACTGAACCTCGTAGTGTCTCGTTCTAGTTGTCCATTAATAGAAAAAAACCTGGCTCAACAGTGAGATGCAAACACTATTGTCGGATAAAAAAAGGACAAAATGTCATTATGCAATTTTGAAGCAATCTACAACTCACCGGAAGAAAGGGGGTAAAATTCATGTTTCTAAAGGTTTCAAATAAGTGTAAGCCGGTATTTCACTGATATGTACCGATACCTCCCATTTAAGACTGATTTAATTTTGTTTTACAACCAGATGAGGTGAGTCATTCGACATCTAATTTGATTGGATTAAATGGGGTGAGTCAGAATGTGATACGCTAATCATCTAAAATTGTTACCAAGGTATTCAGCTTTCAGAATCATGGATTATTTGAATCTGAGGTGGATATCTAATCAATGACACCCCTTGGAAATACTCAAGTCCAGATGATATCCAACCGTTTTGAATATCTTGGAGACGAGTTACACGGCCTTTATGTAAGTTTGTAACTAAATTGACCGATTTTTACCGCATTTGCAAGTACAAATTCTCTCCTGCAGTAAGAAGCTACCCAGATATTTGTGAGATCTATGCCTCTTACATTCTCTATGACTTGGAGGACAACGGTGGGTTCGCCTGATCTTTCTTGAAGGGTATACCAACACTTACATGTTGACTATGTCATAGTTTATCCCAATGTGTGTGCATGTCTTCTGCACTAGCACAGCCATGTCCGTAGTGAAAAGTTTTACATAAATCAAATTAAGTTTACATTTAAGCACTAACAAATCTCGTGCCTGATCTAATTTAAAGTTTTTTTCAAAGAAGATTCCATGGCTTTTTTTTTTTTGTGGTAAAAGCTTGAAAGAAGGCTGCATTTTATTCTTATCCGACTATTTTGGGATCGAAAGTACCGAAAATTACCTTTCCCATTAAACAATACCTCTTTTTTTCTGAGAGTAAAGCTACAACCAAAAAAACATGTTATTTGTTTCTGTTTGTAAAACAGCTGACGTTCAAATGATGTCATGCGGTCTCAAGGTCAACGACGGGGTACAAAAAGTATCATTGGTTTTGTAATTGCATATAGTCAGTAGAAATGCGGTATATGAACAACTATTCATAAAGCTTTTACCCTCCCCGTTCATTGAGGAATTGGGGTGATTTAAGATCCTTACCCCCCATATATAGCTATGTCTCTGCTCTGAGACTCAATATTTATACAACCTCTGAATGACACGAAATATATTGAAAATTATTATCTTACAGAAAACGATAAAAGATTTCTGTTGAAAAAATAATTTACAAAGTAAAACTACAAAATCTAAAGTAAAAATTTGAAAGGCCGTCTCAATATCATCAATATGATAATTTAACCCTCAAAGGGGTTTGAATACAGGCTTGTAATGATTTTCGAATCACAGATCCACAAATTGAGAAATATGAAACATGCACATGAGAAAATTATCCTATGCCTCACATGGACAGGCCACAAGACAGCACAGTACATCCAGGGAAAAGACAGGAGTCGGGGAGATAATAGAAACCATTAAAAAGCTCAAATGGCAGTGGGCTGGCCATGTTGCACGAATGGCAGACAACTGATGGATATCGCAACTCACGACATGGATACCCCGAGATGACATGCAGAACCGAGGCCGGCGAAATATCAAATAGAGAGACGAGCTAGGAAAATACAGAAAATACTGGCTCCGCGACACCCTTGACTGAGAAGTGTGGTGATTCCTGGGAAAGGTATTTGTCCAACGACAGATGTTGAAAGACTGATGATGATGATGATGATGATGATGATGATGATGATGATGATGATGATGACGACGACGATGATGATGATGATGATGATGATGATGATGAACGTAATATTCCATACTGGGCACCGAAGCCTTTTATTTAAGATTGGTTTTATTTGTTTTACCGTCGTGTATGTGTGTGTGGGAGTAAGTCATTGTCTCATCATTGCAAAGTAACTGAGTTCTTGTTCTTCCGAGAAACTTTAGTTTAAATAAGCATATTACTGCACAATTTTAATTGAAAGAAATAGGGTGATATAGAATGTGACACACTAATCATCTAAACATGGACGCTCTATCAACCCAGAAATTACGAAATTCAGAATCATGGATTATTTTCATCTGAAATTAAAAACCAACCAATGAAAACCAATCAATGAAAACCAATGTGGTATACGTAGTCTGTCTTGAGAGTATGCATTTATTTCAAATAGTTTGAGAACAGGTTGCGCTGCTTTTATGTAATCTAGTAACCTCACTGACTGTATCTGACCGTAAGTGTACGTACACACTCTCACCAGCAGCGGGACGTTATTTGAGAAATTGTGAACCGTGCAGCCGTTGCATTCCCTATGACTTGTAAGACAATGGTGCGTTCGCTCGATCCCACTTAGATTTCCCCTCAGTCCTAGTTATCCCAATGAGTGCATATGTGTCAATGCAATTCTTTGGTATAGAAAACCCATTGTATTCAAACAGGTCACTTGGAACAGAGTGACAAATCAGTAAAGGAAATGTTGCATCAAAAGTGCAAAATCCGTTGAAAAAAAGCAAGCTACTTCATATCAAAGCCAAGAATCTATTTATGAAAAAAACTTCACTTTGTTATTTATCTTGTATCTCTCTGTATAATGCACGCCTATTCTCTCTCAAGATAGGACACTTTTCATGAATTCTTACGGTGCAAAAATGCAGTTCCACTCTGCATACGAAAACAAACGATGTATGGAAATGCAAAATGCAGTTTATTTGTCAATATCTAAGAGCTGAGTCGTCCATTACCTAATCCTACTTGATTTCATTGAGGAAATTGTCAATCCATTTTTCAGCTGGATCCGGAAATCTTTCAAAACGGCCTCTTAAGTATTCTAGTAATAGTGGGAAATTAGCTAAGAAAGTGGTGTTCAAAATTTGGGGGGTGAACCAATCCCCGAATTACAGAGTTATCTTCCCTGCATCGTATTGATAAGTTCACGGCAGAAATTCCCTAAAACTCTCCAATGAATCTCAATGAAATTTCGTGGGTGATAGGAAATGAGGTAAGGAATAAGTGTATACATTTTAGGGTAGTTCCAGGGATTCTTCACAGTCAACTTCCAAGTATTTTGGTTTTAATGAACAGCATTGAAGAAGTACGGCATAATTCTGTTGAAAGTAAATTAAAGAAAAAGGTGGAAACGATGTTTAAAACTACAGAAAGATATATACGTGCAGCTCTTGTATTTGTGATATTGTGTCAAGTTTATTTCAAAGATAGCCATTGCCAAGGAAGAGAATATAACTTGAGTAGATGACAAGACTTTTACTTTAATCATAATCAAACTAAAACAGAATTATTTTTTTCAAATAATAGATAGAACTTATAGAAATGATTTATCCACCTAGCATCTGAGTAACTACTTCGATTACCGTGTACAAAGCCAAATGATTAGAGCAATAAAATTAAATTAATGTCACCTTTAGAATTATCTCACACTCAAAGCCTATTGCAAATTCCTTTAAATTTCCGACAAATAAAATTCGAGGAAATATCATAGAATTTAGATATATAAATCAGAATTTTCGTAATCTTCCAAAAGAAGAAAAACCATTCAGTATCAAAAACTAGGTATGCTATCAATAAGACACAGTCCGTACCAATGTAGATAAAGGGCTTAAAATCTGAAAATTTATCCCTTATTATGTCTTTAACTGCATTCCTTTGTCTTTTGAAAATCATTCTAGAAATATTTTTTCAGGGCAAAGTTTAAATCAAGAATGTGTCTTCATGCAAAATTGGTCTTTTGGTTTGTGTCCGGTAGTGCCCGAGATTGTTTTTGAATATTAGGAAATTTTCCTGGTGATTCCAACCAAATGAAAGGTAAGAGAAGCAATATATTGATGAATCTGTTTTCCAGTTATTTTAATGATCACCTTCAACATGACATGCTGCCAAGACTCGTTCGTAATGTAACAATTTCTCTTGAGGGGATACCAGACCTCTTAATTTATCCATTCATTTGAAAATTCGCAGAGAAATCGCTGAGCAATTTAGCTTTTAAATTCTGGTTCGATCATATTGAACTACTTTTCTTCCAAAGGATGACTCATCAAGTAACAATCATCTTGAAATTTATTTATTTTTTTAATTAGATGAAGTATTGTAACCGAATGGTTTCATCATTTATGATTAATTTTGACCTTCATTTTAATGAACAATATACCGCCAATGGCACGTGCAAATTTTCTTCTGTTTGGCTGTGAAGCTTTTCTGACAGAATAAGTAGAGTAGCAGGCGTACAGAAGGCTTCTTCTTCGTCTAGGGGTGTGAGCCCGATTCTCATCGAATACTTACTCTTCATTCCCTATCGAACTGTTAATTCGTTGCCGTAGAAATGACGGTATCAAGGGAAAAGATAGTCCAAAATATTTTTTATTAACAATGTCGTTCATGTATAATTCGATCCGTGACAAATATTACTTCATGTAAAACAATTAAAACAAATAATTAGTATAAAGTATACAAAAAAGAAAACGTACTCTTTCACACATTTAAACAACGAACATTTTATTCAAATATTCTTTACAAAACAATGAATCAAGGTTGTCGAATGGTCTTTTTATTTGACTGAGCAATTGTCAAGGTTTTAAGGCCATTATTGTCGCCATATCTCTGATGTAAAATGTTTTAAACAAATTAAGGCTGTGACAATGTCAAGCTGCCGAAGACTGAACGAATCCCAGGATGATTCTATATTCAACTGCAATCTACCAGTTGGTGTTGGAACGCTTCTTCAAGTAATCCATGATCTTGGGGTGGGAAGCAACGCGTTTGTACATGGCCATCAGTTTGGGGTATTGCTGGAACATGGTTTGGTTCTCCATCATTGGATTCTCCATACAACAATAGCACATCATATCACACAGCATCATCTGGTCAAAAAGGAAAGATTATTCACACATTAGATCAATGAATCTGAACGTGGGGAGCACGTCTCTTGGGGAGGGAGCAATTTTAATTTATGCGGAGGGAATAGAGAATTTTGAATAGAATATGCAAAAACCATTCAGTGGCTCAAAACTAAGCCGATTTAAGACACAAATGATCAATTCTTAACCACACTATACTAATGATTCCAAATTCCACTATAAATTCTTTAGTAACTAATTCTTGACATTGTTATGTATAAGAGTGATGATTTAATTGATCTTTTGCTTAAATTCGCCTAATGAAGAGATTACGGAAGTTATTGTAGGTGTCCTATTTCATAAATCGGTATCTATTTTACGGAGGATACACCAGGTGATGTATAATAAAATCATTCTTCATAATTTAAAAAGTCATAACCTTCTAAGCAGTGAATGTTGGTCATGGAACAAAGAACGCAAGAAACACTGCATTAGATATTCTGATATAAGAAAATATTTCTTATTTTATAATAGTAAGCCAATGAATGCCAAACATTTCTAAGAGGTTTACTCCATATTTTCAAAATTGGTGGATTTCAAATGGTATAGGTATTTTTCTCTGTGTTCATGACAACAGATAGATGAGTATTGAATCTGATACTCCAACTCTACAACCTAACACCACAGCAAAATAACCTGATTTACCGTGAAATATACAATAAACACCTATTCTATCAAGTGGTACATAAGATTAGTTTTTCAGTCAGTTTCCAAAGCCCATAAGGACAATATTAGTTTCAATAAACTTTGTTGTATCCCACTCAGGACCATTATCGAACCTGGTTGATTACAATAAGAGTAACTCAATAATTGTTTGACGATACTTATTGAGACTTGTTCAATATTTTCAATATTGCTAAAGAGTCGGTAACTTCTACAAATTCCATACACACTAGACAGTAGTTGCAATGGGACTATTTGATAACTCACGTATTCTAACTGCACAATAATATAGCCCAGGATTTTACGTCTTCCTGTGCAAATTAGGAAGTTAATAATCTGCTCGTTGCACGTTTGATTTAATTTAACCCAGCCATTATATTTGGAGTCTACAGTAAAATATAAACTTTTCCTGATGTTATGGTGAGGGATTAAATGACAAATTAAAATTATTAATATAGCATGTACAAATCAGAACGTTTTTTTTAAAATATATTATTCATTTGAATTGAGACCCAATTAATAATTTGATTTATAATTGGATTCAGTGATACATTTTCCTGGGAAATACAACTCTTTAAAAAAAGGTTCAAATATCTCATAACATCTAACTGCATTGACGAATAATCATATGATGCGACATGGCATCCTTTTCACATTCAATGACAAACCCCAAAACTGCAAAATTATTATAACGGTCATCTTCCAATGGGTGAAATAATGTAGGTCTTTTTTTTTTTCAAGGTCTATCTACTTGATCTCTTATTAAAGGCATTTGATCCCGAGAAAAACAAAACATTTGATGAAATAATTTAGGTCTTATGTATATTGATGAATTGTATAAATTCATTTATCTAGTTGTAAGTCTTCATCAAGAATGTACTTGTTTTAATATTTTTAATGATGATGCTCTGATAAGGGAATAGTTGAATGGCATTTTGTTGAAAATGTAAGCAATATATACCTGGTCTCCCATAAAGAAGTCCTTTCCACCATTTTTCATTTCCAAAGTTCTCTCCAAGAAAGGAAGAACTCTACGGCAAGTTTCCATGAATCTGTGTTGGGTATAAGGCTGGAAAACAGAAATAAATAATATGTATGTAGGAATGTTCTTGACAGAACATTTTTACTAATATGTTACTTGATTACCAAAGCGCTCAAAAAATGACTGCGAGATTTAAAACATTTGCGATTGCAAATACACGAAGGATTTGATTATTAAGAGAAGGTGAGGAGCTAATTCAATCAGAAGAAAGGGTCACAGATTTCAAATATCATTGTGTATAAAACTCTTTTTTTTACAAATAACGAAATAATGAAATAGTCAGAGGGAAGTAACTCTTGCGAAAAAATATGAATGCCATTTCTTTTGAATGTTATAGAATTATAAACGTATACTAAGTGTATTACATGATTGGCGCACGTCATCCTGATGCATTATTATTATTATTATTATTATTATTATTATTATTATTAGTAGTAGTAGTAGTAGTAGTAGTAGTAGTAGTAGTAGTAGTAGTAGTAGTAAACCAGATAAGTTGGTGAGTGCATGAATAATACATACGACTAAAATTAAATACAAAGAAGTTGCAGATGAATCAATATTTCTATTTAACAGACCAAAGGGTAACTGGCGCTAAAATTGTTTAAGAGCATTGGATTAATGAATGTTGAACCGCTTGGAATCTAGATGTATCTGTGTGACCTCAAATCTGCCGAATATCTCGTCAGCCTCGTCATTGTTCAAATTTCAAAGTTGAATAACTAAGAAAAAATAGTTAAATTAATACTTACAGTAATTTCAGAAGGGTTCATGTTGGATCCGGATACATTTTCCTGTAGAAAGCAAAGGAACACATTTAAAGCTAGACAAAAGGAATATATATGACCGATAGTTGAATCAACTGTAATGGTCGCATATGTAAGAGAAAAAAGGTTGCTTAATTCACTTGTGGAAGAGAAAAAAGTAATTTAAAATCGAACGAAACACCTTTAGGAAAACACGATCTGTCGATGCAAATGAAATGATGTTTTTGGATCAAAACTGTAGTCGAACATAATTTCATAGAATCGATTTGATAAAATATTAGCTAATATTTTCTACCATTAAATCATTTTATCGAAACCCTTGGCTAATTTTTCACTATATGCCGTATCTTGAAGGTGTAAAGGTGGAAAATATAGCAGAATCGGAATTATTGACTCTATCTTGAACTGTCCATTCATCCAGAGGTAGTACCTCGTATAATCGTTCATGATTTCATTAAAAAAATCACTTTTTACAAAGCACATGTTACTTTTATTTACTAATGAATCATGTTTTTGTATTACTGATATTTTTAGTATTACTTTTTTGCTTATCCATTGTTTAAAAGATGCAGATATGAAATAATAAAATAGAAATATCTGACTTACCATGAAACGTCCGTTCTTGGTGTGGAAGTACCTCATGTAATCGTGCATGATTTCATAGAAGCAATCACAGATGTAATCAATTCTGAACATGTCCATGTTGTTCTTGCCATAGAAACCTTGAAGTAAAAAAGCAATTTATCAGATAACATTGCACATTATTTCGAACTCATTGAGTTTTTACAACTCAAGTATCTAATCTCTTTTGACAGAGATTAAGTGACAACATGTCACCTCAAACTAGATCTTTTCCACAGTATTTCTGCTAATTTTTGTAAATAATATCGTTTGGATGGTTTCAAACCTTTCTTGTCATCCAAAGTATTCTAATCATTTTTTAAGGTTTTCAGGTGCTATTACAGTGGCAGTTCTAGTGATGGATGCGATTGTCACCTCTTACATATTCTCAGTTCTCTGGCAAATAATTGTTACTTTTCCAGTTTTTCATTTTCAGATATTTTTGTTCTGCGGTCTGCTGGAAAAGCGACATTTACAATATGATAAATGTTTCTCTCGTTTACGACGACTTTATAACGGGTTTTCAAGCCTGGAATGAGCAAGGCCTTTCATTTTAAAATCCGCACCGAATCTTGGCTGATCGACTGGAACTTCTTTTTTTTTTCGCTGTTTATCCATTCGGATGGTTGTATGTGCAACGCCTTTCCCTGGTCCAACAATTATGCAAGTCTTTGGGATTATCTTGACAGAGATTGATCCCCGATGTTCCAAAACAGTCACTCATATGTAGGTGGTGATCAGTCTCGTTGCTCAACTTAGGTGATCTTACTAAAACTGATATGTCCAATGAAAGAAAGCGAGAGAGAGAGAGAGAGAGAGAGAGAGAGAGAGAGAGAGAGTTGGGATGTAGAGCCGTCAACCATAGCTGTCAACGTATGTCAAGTAAAGTTTTTTTCAGTTTTTAAGTAATGCCTGCTTGCTTGTTCTTATGTATGTATTTGCATGTCTAGGTCACAGTAATTGAGCAAGAGGGCTAAAAAATGGTTATTAACTCCTTATTGTCTTGAAAATTTCTCTGTTTATAACTGGTCCATCCCACCGATGAAAATAAATTCTAGTTGAAGGTTATACTTATAATCTGAGTTTATACTAAAAAAGACTTAGCTTGTGTTCAATGGTATTCATGCTTGGTTTTTGAAACATTTGATATATCACTGCCCAACGATAAATGACATATATAATTTATTCGTTGATAATCCTTCCTCCCAATATATATATATATATATATATATATATATATATATATATATATATATATATATACCAAAATCACGGCTGTGTGTCAGTCTGTTCCATTTCTTAAGCCACAATCTTGTATCCAGGAAGCTAAAATTTTTCATAGTATTATATCTTTTCACAGTGGAATACATAGCACATAGGATTTTTGAAAGGTAAATATAGGATAATTTGATTTTTAATGAAACTATAAATCTATTCAGGATCATTTTTCTCCGTTCCGGAAGTTTTCACCTAAACGGGCTTCAATCACTTCAGGTGATTCACTCTTGATTCACCGATTCACTCTTCAAGCTGATTAACTCCGAAGTGGGTACAACGCTACATTGCCAGTCTGATAAACGGATGCAAAGAAAATTCTCTTTCACACGAGTGAATATTATATTTCCTCAAGCATATTTTAACCTTTTAAAATATATCTTCTCCATCACGAAAGCAGAGGGTATTATTTGATGCACATAAATTTCACTTTTCTTTTTTTCAGAAAAAAAATCTGGTTTTGTCGGTATTCTCTCGACATATTTATCTTTTTTTCATTAATATCATCATTTTTTCTTTCTTGATCACACAAAAAATTGGTGTGGGGCTTTATTTTTCGCCAGACTTAGATTCAATGCCAAATTAACGTGGTTTTGAAAGTTACGTAAAAAGTCCCATGATATGAATTCCGTCTGACATTTCGTTGGATAATTTTTTGAAGTAATGATATAACCAACACATATGATTGCATTCATTTATGGTAAATAAAAAATAGATGACGCCGGGGATTTTTGCTAGTATATATATATATATATATATCATTAAAAAAGACCAAGACAATAATGTATAGAGAATTATGGAGATGTATGGGCTTATATTCCTTATCAAGTTTGGTTTGAGTGTTAGACCCAATAGAATTGATAGGAAAATTTGTCATTTTCATCCTATAGCAATTGTTGAAAAAGAATGTAAGTAAAGAATCTCACCGTGTTCTCTGGCCAAGTACCTGGCAATGGCCATGGTTTCGGGCATCTTGTTCTGGCCATCAATGTCCAAAACAGGGACACACATGCTGGGCATATCTGAAAGAGAATATAGAATTTATATAAACGTGCACTTTAAGTTATTGCAACAGAAGCTCTATTTTTGTAATATTTGAAATGATTTTTGTTAAACTACAGTACTGGAGTTTTTCATCACATAAATCTTCGAAATGTTTATAATAAATTTTGGTCTGTGGACAGAATGATGATAACAGAAATAGTATTTAACGGACCAAAGTTTGGTAAGGATATATCATTAGTAGAGACCTTTTCGTAGTGGACAGATATTTTGATAAGATATATTGAAATAAAAGATAGATGAAGCCAGAATGCTGAGTCTTAATTAAGTAGAACGTACTATGAAGCAATGCTCAGTACTTCATCATCATAATAATCATCATTATTATCATTGTCGATTTGCAGAGAAAGATAAAACTTTCATTATGAAAGCCAACGCAAAAAAACAACTGAGGATGACTGGAAAACGAACCAACTGAAATTATTATGAATTATTTCTAGTCGTAGACAAGATTAGAAATGTAGTGATCATTAGCATTCATTTAATCAAAAAGCATGGTTTTCAAACTGTTGTGTACGTTACTTTCTATGTCGTGAAAGTAGGAATAAACTGATAATTACATGAAACGTTTTTCATCATAAGCGTGCAGAGAGCCGACAATGCTTTATAACAGCATCAAATACAATGGTTTTACCAGCCGAATGCAAGGCTTCATCATATCTATGCAAAGGTACAAAGTTCAGTTTGTTTCTATTCTGAAGGTTGAACACCCTGCTTTGTGTTTCTTAGAGTAATCCAAATAAAAAATAAAAACTGAGTATTGCAGCTGTGATGATAGCTAAGGCTTTACCTTTTTGAAATAGGGTGTGTTGGGCATTTATTATCGGCGGATATTCATATAGACTCAATCAAATACCCTTATCCGACCGTGTATATTCACTTGGTCATTGAATTAAAATAGTATTGAATAGTTATACTCTTTCGAACAGTGCCAAATCATAGCAAAGAAAACAATTATTGATTTACAATATATTGATAATAATCGATCATTTGATCAATGATTGTTTGTGAGATAATGTATGTCAATCGTAACCATTGGAAAATGCTTTAAAGGTTGAGATTATTTAGGTAGCTCGTTTACGTGTCACAAAGCCAGAAAATACACTTTCACACCGAACGTTTTCACCGCTCATGCTGCGAGCTTCAACATAATTTCTTTGACGAGGAAGAAGGCTGAATATTTTATTTCTTCCCTTAGAACCACAACACCAGGATTTAAAATGGCTTTGAAATGTAGATATATTTGGTCAGTTATTTTTATATCGTCAAAGTATAGATGGTTATAAACTGACATCAATGTCAAAATACTCATTAACACGGCACTTATCAAGGTACTTACAGACTGATTGAGTTAAACAGAAAAGACCATGTATATTCACATGTTCATGAGATTAGGGTTTACTTGATTTAAGAGAATCGAAGGGACAGCAACTGACTTGACAGTGAGCTGGATCGATTTAAACTGTTAGTCATTAGTACTTTATCGATACTGACAGTGGATATTCAAAGTTAATATGAAGTAGAAAGCCAAAGCCAGTCGACCAGCTAACAGCACGAGCCGAGTTCAAACAGTTCAGACTTTACTCTAATGCCCTGGAGAAAGGCATGTATCCAGGTATCCCTCTTCTCCTACCATAGCATGAACCAGTGGTGCAGGAGAGGTTTCATTATACTCATGCCTTGGGGTGGCTGGCATTATATGACTTACGATGGTCAGAGAAGTGGACAATCAGAATATTTGGCTGCTGACAACTTATAAACTTGGGAATGGTTGGATAATGGACATACTGAGATGAAACAGTTTATATAGAGTGCACAAAGTTAGAACAAAGATCTTACCGTTCCTGTATTTGTCCCATTCGTTGAATTCGAACCTCTTGTCGGTATAGGGGACACCGGCAGCGGCCATCAACATACGGCAGATCTCGGCACGTCCACGGCCATTGAAGTAGTACAGAGTGTAGTTAGGCATGGTGAAGTGTTGAAGTGAGATTCAAGACGAACTTCTGACAAAAGTGATCTTGTTGAGATGTTCTTCTGTAGCACAACAAGGTTTTGCAAATCCTTATATAGAGGCAGCTGACTCAGAGAAAGTAATCTCACGGCGATAATGATCGAGGATTGTCTTTAAAGATGGGTGAGTTGTCACTTAACGATGTCAGCTTGGTTCACAGTAATTAGATGAGGTGCTATTTGCTAGTTTGCTGACCTTACCGGTCTACAGACAAAACTTGGATGTTTTAATTAACTAATGATCGTTGACATTGGTTAAACCAAGTTGTCTTTACTGCATAAAGATCAAGTGTAGTCCATTTTATTCCTTTCTGAATGATATACGGTAAAATCTCGATTAGCGCTGCCCCTGCAAATTTACTATAGCCCTCTGTTTCAGATACTTTTTGTAACAAACGTAAAATAACCGAAAAAAAAATGAATGACAAGAGACACCATTATGGACAGTCTCCCCCCAAACTGTTTAATGTACATTTCAGTTACTGTACCATGCGTATTAGAATGAACAAATATCCGATAATTTATCATGTAAGCCATCTAAAATGGCACAGTGATATTTCACACGCTTCAGAAAGTACCTATCATATGAGATACTTAGAACTAATCTATTCCAATACGACATCATTCATTTCAAAATTATTCCTAGCATAATATTATCAATAAGTTGCCAATAAACATATTATGATAATAGTCGCACACTGACAAGTATGAAACATATATATATATAATTCCATGTACACTTGAACTTCCAGGAAAATGTGATGTCTCAAGGCAACTCCTCTATCAGGCAACATAAAAACTCTGAACCCTCTCAACTCCAGAAAGTAGTGAGACAAAGTGATATCAGCTCACCAAAACTTTTCACAGTCTACCTCAAGATGATCTTCCGAAACCTAGACGGGGAAAATAGAAGAATCAAAATAGACAGCGAATATCTGGGCAACCCCAGATTTGCAGAGGACATCGTCCTTTTCGCTGAGAACCTACATGACCTCGAACTAGTGACAGATGAACTGAAGAGAGAAAGCAAAAGAGTCGGCCTGCACAGGCACTTCAGTAAAACGGAAGTCATGCGCAATAATTCTATCAAGAATAAGGACATAACTGTCAAAATTAGAGATGTAGAACTGGGGAAAGATTACCACTACATCTACCTAGGACAACAAATCTCAATAAAAAAAAGGAGGAGAAATCAAGCGGAGAATCACCCTAGGATGACAAGACTTTGATAGAGCAACCCCAACCTTCAAAAACAAGACGATCCCAATAATGCTAAAAGGAAAAGTATACAACCAATGCATCCTCCCGATAGTCACTTATGGAGCTGAAACATGGAACCTAATCAAGAGACAAACCCACAAACTGAGAAGCATACAGCGTGTGCATGAGAGAATCATGCTCAACCTCACATGAAGAGATCACAAGACAGCACAATATATCAGGAAGAAAACGGGGATCTGAGACATCATAGAATTTATTAGAAAACTCAAATGGCAATGGGATGGTCATGTTGCGAGACCGACAGACAACCAATGGACATCACAACTCAGAACATGGATCTCCAGAGATCACATGCAAAATCAACGCCGACAGAATACAAGATGAAGAGATGAACTGAATAATAAACTAGATGCATTAATTTCTACAACTATGGAAACCGTCCACTGCTATGACAATTGTGCCTAATTATCGTCCAATGAAAAATCTGTTATCGTAAATTTATATAGAAACGTAATTCATTCAAAACTACAACATGATGTGATCTCACTGATATTTTACCAATTGTTCCTTCCATAAAAGAAATGTGGAAAATAATTGGATATTACTTTCAATAACATGAAAACAACGTTTTTATAGTTACTCCTCTCCGTTACCTGACGGCTTCTAGATTCATGGATTAAAACGCTCACTACTTATCAATATATTAATGATATCAATAATATTACCGGGATAATCATCTTACAGCGGCGAATAGAGCATTTCCGTGGAAAGGTGGTGAATGTCCTTAAAAAGTGATCCGTAGAGGGGTTAGGTTTTGTCCTAAAATCGTCAATATGGTGATTTAGCCCTCATAGTGTCTTGTTAGCGTTGACTTATCATAGTACTTCAGGGTTGAATTGTACGATAAAACAAGATTTTATATCAAAATACAATTTCAAAGTCATGGGGGGAAACAAGGTTAAAACGCGTGTTTTCACACTGCTTAGATAAATACAAAAACTTGTAATTAAAATATAACGAAAAGTGTTTAAATTTCATTTCAATTATTATTTAACCGAGGAATGTTTTCAAATAAATCAGATTAAACAGACTCTTGTCTTTTCCTGGATGTACTGCGCTGTTTTGTGGTCTCTCAACTTAACTGATCTGGAAGTCAGACCATCAAAGCGCTAGTTCTTTTCAAGGATTGCAAGGACAACTTCCTTCCCAACTTTTCTTCTAAAATTAAGTAAAGAAAAATAACATCTTAAAACACTGAGAAACATCTGAATTCTACAGATGTGCATATAGTATCTCGGATTTATCTTATATGTTATTTATTATTGATAGATTAAATATGACCTAAGCATTTATTTTATCAAAGATTACTAATAGCTCTAAACCCGTGGAAATTTCACTGAAGTTCAATTATCCCAGCTCATTCCGGTGTCATACCTTATCTTACCCCATCTTTATATCTTCACAGTCTCTCCACATACTTTTGAATCTTAATCACTGGTTCATGATTATTCCTTTTGTACAAACATGGATTGTTTTTTTATGCAAAAAAGCTTTATTTCAGCCCTCTGAATTCCTACATGATTATTAAACTGCCTAAGTTTATTTTCTTCTTCTACCCTCCAGACACTACCGAACTTTCCTGTATTCCTTTAGTAACCTCTTATTAAACTACATACCTAACCTCCCATCTCTCTTTCCCTACCCCTCCAATAGCCTACCTAACTTCCGTTTCATCCTTATTTTTATAGTATAAGAGAATATTCTTATATATAGAGAAAATGAAAATATAATTATAATAGCTGAAGTAATCGTTTTGCTAGGTGAGGTCAAAATAAATGCATAGAAGGAAAGATGGCTCATCATTATCGATGTGAGCTTTGAACAAAGATCCCACCAAAAAGACTCAGAGAAGGCAAACAAAGCAACGATTTAGTTTACGATTATACTTACAGTATGAATTCAACCTCTTGCTGGAAACTTGATAAATCTGGGAATTTTTATATAATGACTCACTAAAAACAACACGAGAATGTACGTAAGTATATGAAAACGTAACTCAAAATTCTAACACCTGAAAATGAAAAAAATCCACTTAGTTTAGATTCCTAAAAAACAATTTCACCCTTGATTTTTAGCACTAAATTTGGAAAAAAAATATTCTCTCTTTATTTTGGCCCCTAAAGGTGAGAATGAAGTTGCCCTTTGCATTTGACTACATAAATGCAGGAATTGTGCCCCCATGATTTCAACCATAAAAGATGAAGGAAAGATTTCACTTTTGCTTTCGATCCTTCAAAGGGAAGAAACGTTGCCCTCATTTTTGACCCCCTCAAAGTGGGAAGAAGAGGGTTTTTATTCGATTTTGATCCCCACTAATGAAGGGAGAAATGGCTCTGAAAGAGAGGGGAATGATATCCCCTCATTTTTGACCCCCTCAAAGTGGGAAGAAGAGGGTTTTTATTCGATTTTGATCCCCACTAATGAAGGGAGAAATGGCTCTGAAAGAGAGGGGAATGATATCCCCTCAATTTTGATCCTCAAAAGTGGAGGAACGAATCCCTCTCTCTGGTTTAATATATTGAAGTGGAAGAATTCCTGGTCGTTTTTGACACTAAAGGTGAAAAAATAAATTCTGCCTCAACCTCGACATCTAAAAGTGATAAAAAAAGAGGAAGAAGAATTCTCCCTAAATTTTGACCCCCAGAAGAGAGAATCGGGACTTTCCCATAATTTTGACGCCTAAAAGTCGAAAAAAATTGCATTTGGATTCTGACCTCAATTCTGACCCTTGAAAGTATAAAATAATCCCTTCCATCCCATACTGAACCCCGGCAATGGAAAAAGGTTCCTCTTCGATTTGGATCTCCGAAAGTGTAAAAAAGAAATCCCGATCAAGTATGTAAAAGTGAAAGTTTCCTCTAATTTTGAACACTAAAGGTCACAAAAAGAACTCTGCTTTGATTCTGACGCCTAAATATTAAGAATAACCCCCCCCCGTAAACTTGTCTTCTAGAAGTGAAAAAAATAAACGTTCCTCTTTATTTTGAATTCTGACATTGTGAGAACAATTTTCCTTTGATTTTCCCTAACCGTACGATTTGACCCTATATTGTTGAAGAGAGAGGTTTCCCTCAATTCCCAACCAAAAAAAGGAAAAAGTTTTTCTTCAATTATGACTCTCAAAAGTAGAGAAGAGAATTTCCTCCAAATTCTCACCCCTAAATTAAAAAAAAAATTATTTTCTATTCTAACCCCAACATTTCAAAGAAGAAATCCTTTGTCAATTTTGATCTCTGGAAGTGAAAAGATGATTACCCATTGATTTTGACCCCTAAAAGTGGAAGAATTTTCCTACCCGATTTTAACCCCTGAAGGAGGAAATTATTGAGTCCCCAGATTCAACTCCAAAATTTGTGAAAAAGATCCACATTCAGTATTGAGAGCTAAAAGTGTCTCACCTCCATTTTGATCCCTTAAAATGGGAAAAAGAATTACCCTATTATTGTTACCCCTGAAAGTTGAAATAGAATTTTCCCTCGATTCCAATCCCTTTAAAAACTTAAACTGAACATTGTTGGTGATGTTCGCTTAGAATTGAGAAAATAGTTTATATCACAAATATTATCGACGTTTTATAACCTACTGGTGTGAGCTGGGCGTTTTCGTGCAAAAATATGAATCGTTAATTACGAAAGCTGAAAGTGTATTTCTTTCATTCATGGCTATGGCGTATTTTCGAGCTCATATGTCGGTAACCAGACAGTGAACTCGGAATAACATCAATGATCTTCTAAGATGGAGTCTTGAGGGGAAATACGGGGCGAGGATGGCTTGATTGCATGTAAGTAAAAATGCAGTTGGAGAACTATTAATAAAGCTTTCGCCCTTACGCTAAACAGTAAGATACAAACATTATTGTGTGATTGGGCGAGACAAAACGTCAATTCGCAATATCGAAGTAACTCACGGCTCATTAGAAGAAAAGGAGCTAAAAATTCATGTTTGTGCACCTTTTAAACAAGTACAAAGTCGATATCCTATTGACATGCATCAATACCATTCAGTTAAGACCGGTTCCATTTTGTTTTACTATCAGTAGAAGTACATCATATTTTACATTCTTGTTCGCTGCACTATTATTGTATAAGAATGAATCAACAAATAGTTTCTAAAATAAGCTTAGTCCCTGTTCTTCTAAAGATCATTTAGTTGGATTAGCACGCGTCTAATTGGAATAAATTGCGCAAGGCAGAATGTGATACGATAAATAACCGAACGGAGAGGCCCTGTCTGCCCAGGAAATGAGCACTGAAAAACATGGGTTATTTTTATATGAACTTGAAAACTTAGCAACAACTGCTCTGTGCAATAAGAAGTTTGTCCAGGAAAAATCCACCAATTTTGAATATCTCGAGAACTAGTTGTGCAACCTTTTAGCAACTTGCTAACACAGCAAATCGGGCCTTACCATGCATAATTATACAAACTCTTTCCTGAAATCAGAGTCTATTGAAAGAATTGCGTATTTCGCAATCACTGCGTTCCCTATTGTCTGTTGGGTAATGATGGGTTTGCCTGATCCGTCTTCAAGGAATAACCAATTCATATAATGGCTATCGTTTTCCTAATGTGTGTGCATTTCATTTTTCATTGGTGCTGAGAGGGTGTGCTAATGCAATTCTTTGATACAGAATACCCCTTGTGTTCAAACCAGTCACTGGAATCCTTGTGATTAATCTGAAAAGGAAGGGCTGCATCTGGAGCACCATAACTGCAGAGAAGCGTTATTAGTTTCATATAAAGAATTATCTATTGGGGGCTCCCGTCAGTGGGATGCACAGGTTTTCACCCCCCACCCCATAGATCAGAAAATGTTGATTACTTCTTGCAGCGTGAAAATGCAGTTACATTCTGCATACAAAAATACAATTCAAAATACAAAATTGGTCGGAATCCAAAAGCAGAGACGTGCAGTACTTCATTCTCTTAGGGCAGGCAGAGAACTCTTGCAACTGCTTCGAATCTTCTCTTCTCTCATTTTTTATTTTTATTATAATGCATGTCAATTTCTTAGTCTATTCAAAATGCATGTCCCAATCCCTCTCTAAATGAGTGTCCCCATCAATGACACACATACACATTTGCACACTAATGCCATATACTCATACATTGTATGTATCATGAAGGACATACATATCAACACTCGTTATTCTGTTGCTTATCACTCACCGACCAAACGCACATTAAATAGACGGATTTACACAGAGACTAAGGCACTTGTTCTCAAGGTTGTATGTCTTACGTTAAGTGATTTCATGACGAATCGAGCAAGCTTTTGTATGTGTACAGGTTTCTATCCAATAGATCGTATCGCTCGGATCTACAAAGTCTCCCCGACACATTTCTGGCTTTACCTAGAGCTGAACTGGATAGTGGACGGATATAGGGAGTACACACGACAGCTGACGGCAATCTCAAAAGAAAACTTTGAAAATTTAAGTAAAAGGTTAAATGAACGCTGTGTGAGGTCTAAAAGGGAGTGCTTTGAAGGAGGCTGAAGCACCGTTTCAGATAGGCTATTTTCCATCGATAAAATGGTTAAATACTTCTCGGGCATACTTCGTATTTCAACCATAAGGCATGACATAACTTGTCACTACGATTTTCATCAAACAGAAATCTTCATCATCTTAGTATGTTTGTTTATTTGTGACGTCAAATAAGCGGAAATGGTGCATTGTAACGAATATAAACTGGTTGCTTCAAAAGTAACAATAGGGATTAAAACATTCATATCTTTTTAGTTATCAATTTTTAAAGATTCTCGATACACCTGCTCCCTGACACACGACCTTCTCGACTCGCAGCCAACCATGCATAAGACCAAAATACATGAATATACAATTTCTATATAAATACGTAAGAAATGCTTCTAAATTCAAAAAGTACAAGTAGATATGAACATTTTCTATGTCGTGCATGAAAACTGTGTATACTGATTACAAATTACATTTGGATATCGAAAAAAACGTACTCACTACGTGAATACCATAAATATTACTTTTGGGTATACGTATGTATAAGATGATATAAAATATCTTATACATATATGAGTGTGTACATAAGTAAGTGCATTAAAAAAATTGTTATCTTTGCTCTCTTATTCTCCAGCAACATTTTAAAATCAAATAAAAAATATAATCGTATTCTTGGAATGAAAGATATGAAATAGATAAACTTAAGTTATATTTTTCCAACATTTGACTATTTCGAGATACTATTGACCAGTTGGAACATAACCCGGTCGTAGGTCAGTGAAAAGGATGTATTGGGAGAATTATTTCTTTTAAATGTCAGCCATTTTTACATAAGAAATTCTCACTTTTTCAGTTAAATTGTGCAAAAGAATTCGAAGATTATCTAGTCATAAGCCACTCATTTTTTCACAGATATTTTTTTTCAGCTCTGGGATAACCCTTGACTTGTTAAAATAAACTTTTTGCTTCGAGTAACTCCAATGTAAAAAAGAATATCTGGAGAAATAGATATGTCGAATCATTTAATCAGATGGTCATGTCCGCACATTCAAATGATTGGAATATAGGTTAACGTTATTGATCGATGTTATTCTATGTAAAATTCTATTATTTCAATTCGTTTCTCCGTTATTTACTTCTCCATGATGAATCCCCAAATGTTTTTTTTTATCTATCTGAGAAGAGGAAAAACAAAGAATTTCGAAAAGATTATGATTTTTTTTGAACGCCTCCGTGATAATTGAACCAGCAAGTGCACTGAGAGTACTCTAAGAGAATTGTGAAAAACGGGTTGATTTGGGACATAATAATAGTTTTTTAGAATCTGTGTCCATACTTATCTCTATAACGAGAAGATAATCAATCATAAAAAAAAATAAAAAAATAACTATGAAGCTCTAAAGAAAGAGAATTCCCCATTCTTTTATTTGTAACTGTCAACCACAACTGTCAGCCTCAACATAGTCAAGATCAAGATAGGTTTCTTGCGTTTCTAAGTGTGTCCGCTTGTCTGGATGGTTATCTGTATATCGCGTATATTAACCAAAGTGATGGAACTAGATTCCCAAAAGTCACTTATGGAGCTGAAACATTGAACCTAACCAAGAGACAGACCTGCAAATTGAGAACCATGTAACGTGTACATGAAAGAATCATGCTGAGCCTCACATTGAGAGACCACAAGACAGCAAAATACATTCGAGAGAAGACAGGAGTTTGGGACATCATAGAATTCATTAAAAATCTCAAATGGTAATGGGCTGGCTATGTTGCAAGAATAACAGACAACCGATGAACATAGCAACTCACGACAGGGATCCCCAGAGATCACATGCGCAACTGCAGTCAACAGAGTATTAGATGGAGAGATGAGCTAGACGGATTCAGAAAGTACTGGCTCTGCAACACCCACGATAGAAGTGTTGCGAATCCTTTGGAGGGTATATTTCTAAAGACGGATGCTATTAGAGTGATGATGATGATGTTAGGAAAAAGGTTTTTTTTTTCTTTTTTGAAAATTCCTCCTGGAAGTAGGTTGTTAGTGCAGAGTTCAATTTATAATGTAAGTTTATACTAAATGTTCTTTGTTTATATCCAGCAATGTTCACTTGTGTTTTTTGAAAATTGGGATCTTTTTTTTTTAAATCATAGTTGGACAAAAAGTGAGAGAAGTAACATTCATTGATCCCATATTCGTCCAATTTTTTCACCGATTATTGCCAATGGCCTGCTGCCAAAATATGTCGGTCACGAGACGGTTTCTGTTGAGGGACTAACCAGATCGGATCATTTATTCATACATCTGGAAATGCTAAAAAATAGTGATGCAATTTAGCTTTTAGATAAAAAGTTCATATTTGTCCGAACACATTGCACTACTTTTTCGAAAGGTGGCCCGACAATCAATGCTATCATTTTTAATCATTCATTCTAATTATTCTGTGGATTAATGAAAAACGATTTTATCAGTTATGACTACTTTAATTTTCATATCAATTAAACAACATGGCGCCGATGTGGTCAGAATAAATGATTGGCAAAAATTGATTCATATTTTGTTATGAATCTTCCCTGTCGGAATGAGTACATAGCAGTAAACATAAAGTTGGCTCCGTTCTGGTTGAGGGAGCAGGCTAACTCTTTATTTCTGATTGCATTGTTTATTCGTTTATAAAGGTAAAAAGTAGTCGTTCTGAACCTGTTAATGAAAAACTATAAAAAAAGATATATTTGCAAAAAATACCAAAAAAACAAGAAACATTGACTTATGAACTTTTAAACAAAGAATATTTTCCAAATAATTGTAACAAAACAATGAGTTTAGATTATCAAAATATGTCTTTATTTGATTGTGAAAGTTTTAAGG
>OY735237.1:20013103-20110603 GCA_963457665.1 Thysanoteuthis rhombus
CCTAGAGTAACATTTTGGCTTTTTGGTCTTTGGTATTACTTGACAAGGGATTGATCTCCGATATTCTGAAAGGGTCAGCCATACAAATAATGATCTGGCTTAATGTGGTCTAAGCTCGATGATCTTACGTGAACCAGTGTGTACAAAACATTTTGCCTGTACGAATGAATTTCAGATTTCTATACTTTTGGACACTGTCAGGTTGGTGTGTATATCATTTGTTGGCATGATCAAATACCAAAGTCTTGCACTGATCTCTGTGGGTGGACTCTTCTCCGTATTCAGTTTTATTTATACCTTTTTCAGATAGTTTCCGGCAACTGCTTATTATAATCGACTGTCTCATTCCTACCTTTGCATTGAATTTATCATGCCGTGCTCTGTTTCTTTTGACCGTGCAATAGTCTATGCTTATAAAGATGGTTCTTGACTGACACAAATGGGGATTCAAGTCCAGTATATATATATACCAATATAAAGGATCACAATAATTTACTGAGATACATAGAAATCATAGGATCCATTAAAAAATCAGATGACAGTGCGTTGGCTATAATGCAAGAATGGCAGACAAGTGATGGACATCATAACTCACGACATGGATCCCAAGAGATCGAATACGCAACCGAGGCTGGCAGAGTACTAGATAGAGAGACGACCCAGACAAATTTAGAACGTACTGGCTCTGCGAACCCCACGATAGAGAAGCGTGGCAAATCCTGGGAAAGGTTTATGTCCGACGACGGATGTTAAGAGACTGATGGTGATAGGAATAAGTAAGAATATAGGAATATTTTTCTTATCCATTTTGCTTCAAGAGTTTGACTAACACGAATGAATAAAAACATTCGTGACTGGGTTGTTTAAGACCAAGATGTTTAAAATACGCTGAATGTATTTTGAGAATCTTACCGTGTTCTCTGGCCAAGTACCTGGCAATGGCCATGGTTTCGGGCATCTTGTTCTGGCCATCAATGTCCAAAACAGGCACACACATGCTGGGCATATCTGAAAGAGAATAAAGAAATAACTTCAATGAACGATCGTGGTTATTGCAACATAAGCTCAATTTTCTTATATCTGAAATCATATTGGATTTATTACTGTACTGAATCTTTTTCACTACTTCTTTTCATTGTTAGGTATATTCTATAACATTCCCCTGGAGTAAATTCAATCGTTGACGAGGTTTGAAACGTATCGATCACAACCATTTTCATAGCCATTGATTCAATCAAGATAATTGACATCCACAGCTCACTTTTCAAAATATAAATCTAGAGAGATTTGTTTGGCGATTTTACACGTCGTGTAAGTAGTCAAAAATTAACACTAAATAGAGCAGTCTGCCTTGCGAAGATCAGATCATAATCATTGTGCAAAGAGCTGACAATATCTTCATTGCAATATTCATTAACCTCCTAATCATTGAGAAACTGTTGGTCACACAGAAAATTCTCATCAGTTCAGAATCGGGCATCGTCGTTTTATATCAAGCAGTAAACTAACAATTAGAACAACACTTAGCAATAAACATTTGAGAGACCGCGCATGATAAGTACGGAAAGACCTATTTTTTCATTAAGATGATGTATCAGTATTTTCACAGCAACAATGTTCAGTTTATTTCTGTTTTGAACCATGGATATTCTGATTCCATAGAGTATTTTAAATTTCAAGATAAGAAAAGCTGACCATTGTAAATATGTCAAAATTCTTCTTGAAAATATATGCTCTTTTAAACAGTGAACAAAAAAGATGACAATCAACTTACAACATATTAATCTTGACCAAGCATTCGATCAATAATAGTTCGTGAAATGACCTTCGATCATTGTATTTTTTCAAAACGTTTTAGAACTGTTTATATTGGTTAAGCGACTTGTTTACGTCATGAATCGAAAAAATAAATTCCGGCATAACACTTTTATCAGCTTCATAATTATTTCTTCACAGAAAAATGAGGATGAATATTCTTTTTCCTAATTATGATAGTAACATCAGGGATTAAAAAGCTTTGAAATGTAAATGCATTTTGTCTGTGAATTTCATATCGTCAAGGTGAAAATAGTTATATACTGACACTGACAGCAAACTACAAATCAACCAAGCACTAATACAACACTCACAAAGACTTATACTAATGATAGGTCCATGTGTATCTACTTTCCTATGAGATTATAGTTTACTTGACATAAAAGCATCTAATTGTGTGCAAAGAGACAGCAATTGACTTCAGCAGAATTCATTTAAACCGTTAGTCATTTGTACTTTAGAGAAATTAACACTGGTTATCCTGAGTTAATTAACATATCATAGGAGGCAAGAGTGAGAAAGACAGGTAGTTAATGGCATGAGCCAGGTTCAAAAAGTTCACTTAGCACTAAAGCCCTTGAGAAAGGCATCCATCTATTTCTTCCTTCCTTACTGTCAACAAGCTAGAAACCAGCGTGGCAAGGGAAAACGTTCAACGTAGCCAAGTCAATGGCTTCATCTTTATAGATATTTATTAGAATTGATAAAAGATGCAATTGGTACTTGTAGAAAGATTCGAATCTAAAACAGTGACTGACTCACAATATACTGATCATTATCACTTATTTGATCAATAACCATCCTGAGCTTTTCAAAATGTTCTACACTCGTTTGGCTACGTATTTTCAAATATTGAAAGTAGAAAAGAAAACTGAAAACTATGATGAACGTCTTTTTCAATCAAGATTTCATATTTTCTGTACAGAGAAGATACGCAGAATATTTCATCTGGTTATTAAACGTAATGTATAAATATTCACCGGCAAGGTTTGAGAAGTGGACAATTAAAATATTCTTGTGGAAAACTTAAAAGAATTGTGGATGACTAGAAAATGCATCTTACATGACACAATTTATGTAGAATGCAAGAAGTTAGAATAAAGTACTTACCATTCCTGTATTTGTCCCATTCGTTGAATTCGAACCTCTTGTCGGTATAAGGGACACCGGCAGCAGCCATCAACATACGGCAGATCTCGGCACGTCCACGGCCATTGAAGTAGTACAGAGTGTAGTTAGGCATGGTGAAGTGTTGAAGTGAGATTCAAGACGAATTTCTGACAAAAGTGTTCAAGCTGTGGTGATGTTCTTATGTTGCACAACAAGGTTTTGCAAATCTTTATATAGTGGAAACTGACACACCAAAAGTGATCTCACGACGATAATGATCAAGAATTGTCCTTAAATTTGGGTGAATAGTCACTTAATGAGGTCAGCTTGGTTCACAGTAATTAGATGAGGTGCTCTTTGCTAGATTGCAGACTTTAATAGTTAACGGACAAGAGTAGGCTAGGCCAATTAACTAATGAGAGTTGACATTGGTTAAATCAGTTTGTCTCTACTGCATAAAGATCAAGTGTTGTCCATTTTGTTCCTCTCAGAATGATACACGGTAATACCTTACTTAGTGCTTTCCTGCTGATTTGCAATAACCCTCTTTTTCATATATCTTTTATTCATAAATTTAGTATTGTCAGATTTCTCAGATAAATAATGAATGATAAAAGACAGAATAACTGTACAAGGTTCACTTTGAAGAATATGCCATATGAGTGGGAGTAAACGAATACTCTATACTTACCATGTAGCAGTATACATTGACATCTTGTGATATTCACCTGTTCCAGAAAGAAGCTACCGGATGAAATACACAGAACGAATCCATTCTATCTTGTATAGGCTCAAGAAGTATATATCTCGAAATGATGACCGACACAATATTTTTCAATGGTATACCAAGACTACATTAAGATAATAATTGCACAGTATCAAGTGATTCTCTTTCATGCACGATCCCATATACATGTAAACTTCTAGTAAAATTTGCGGTCTATCCACAAACACCTTCATACCCCAACATCGAAAATCAGCAGAGATGTTTGTCAGTTTAGTTAGTTTCATTTTTTTTTGTATTGGGCATTCTTTAACTGGTTGTGACATAAGCAACAATATGTTTGGAATTTGAATGAAAACGGCAATATCACTATTCTGCAACCGAGCTGAAACTCGAGGTTCTGTCTTTGGGTTATGCCAATTTGACTCAGGGGATGATTTGTTGACAGTAATTTGCTAATAGGACCCTGCGGAGAAAAGAGGAAAAGATGTAAACCAATAGACGACTTGTGATATTTGCATGCCACTACAACAGATAAAGTTGTTAAGCAGTTGCCCACCACCACTGAGGATGCTTCCATGAGACATGCTCACAGAATCAGGTGCCATTCATACATCCAGTGTCACAGTCATGTCTCTGGAACTGATTTTGAAGACTAAACCAATTGCAAATTGTCCTGTGACCCTTCAGTCCCAAAGTTGGGTATTGAAATAGAATATTATCGTAAATTTAAGCAAAAATATGATTCATTTAGATATACTACGTGAGGTGATTCTATTGATAAGTAATTTATTATTCTCCTGATCCTACTTGGAATGAAGGCACCGTTTACGTGTCGGCTTTGGTGTAGCTTTTTGCACCAGCACTACACCCGTGTGCTAATGCAATTCTTCGCTGCAAAAACACCGTTGTGTTACAACTGGTCGCTGGAAATATCATGACATGTTAAAGGGATTGCTCATCACTTATATCGTGGCTATGTTGTTTTCCTGATGCGTGAGCATTTTTCTTGCACTGCATGCATGTTCCAATGAAATTCTTTGCTATGGAAAGCCCGTTATGTTCGAAACGGTCGCTGGAATCATAGTAAATGATCTGCAAAGGAAACACTGCACCTGAAGTGCGATAGTTGTTGAGTGATGCAACTCATTCCATACGAAAATCCTTTCTTCCCTTTTATTTTTCTTTGAGTGCTTCAAGAGGGACAAAGCACTACTTACCTTGATTTTTCTATTGGTAAAATGATAAAATGGCTGAATGCTCTTCTGAGGGACCTGGTATTCCCTCCCCGAGGTAGGATATTACTGGTTACTCTCATCTATATCAAACTGGAATCTTCACTTTGTTAATATGTTTGTCTGTTTGCAACCTCTAATCAGCCGAAATAATGCATTGTAGTAGTTTATACAGGGTGGTACAGATGGTGCAAGGAGTTTTTAAAACAATCATATCTTTTTAGCTTTATAGATTTTCAACAATTTTTCTTTTCAACGAATGAAGTATATAACATTGGAGAAATCAATTATTAAACTATCTACCGTAAATTATTTTTTAACTAATTCTCATGTTTTCAAAAAAAAGGTTCCGCATAATAATTCAAAGGATATCTGGCTGTAGTTTACTCATTTCTTCTCCACAATCATTGACATTAACAAAGAACCTATGCTTCAAAAATCCCAAATTAAAAAGTCTGAAGCAGTTCTATTCGGTGACAGAGTCCGCCCACTTAGATGTGAAGAATATGAATAGATATTACTTTTGCTGGTATCAAAGTAAAATGGTATTATTTAGATTCGTTTCTCAGTTGTGTACCTTTCCATAATGAATTCCAAAAAGTACCTTCATATATCTGAGCGGGGAAAAATAATGATAATTGGAAAGAAATAACCAAGATTGTGTAATCCCTTGGTGACGTTTGTGCCACCCTGTTTAGAGAAATAGTGATACCTCCTGATCAGCCTTCATCTAAGGGATGTTTTTAAAAATCTGGTTGATTTGCGACTCATTAATGATAGTTTGGGGTCTTTGTTGACAATCTTCACTGTGGTAATAATAGGTTTTCTTCTTCTGTTTGTATGTATGTAACTGTAAACCTGAGCTCATATTTTGGAAGCGTATTTTGGAAGGTAATTTTCTGCTGATCCTAACATTCTGATAACATTTTTTTACATTGATTACTTCATTTCATCTTATATTCTTTAAATATTTGGTTCTGATGGCACTATTTTCGGAAGTTGTTTTTTTCATTTAGCTCATATTCTGATACAACTTCTTTTTTTATCGAAGGTCATTTCTAAGCTAACCACATATGTTGATAACTTCTTTCTAAACGTTGATTTTTTACGTTCTCAATATTTTGATAACACATTTTTGGGGAGTTATTTTTCCGACCTGACCTCATTTCCTGATTACACTAATTTCTTGGAAGTTGCTTTTTACCTGAAGACGCATTCTGATGACACTTTTTGGGAAGTTAATTCTCTCTAAGACTCATATTCAAATATCTTTAGCAAAATGTACACTGCATCGTAGTTATATATGTACTACAAAAATATCTCAGAAAGTTCTCAATGAATTTTAATTAGAATATATATCAAACGGTAGGAATGGGATTAAAAGGAGTGTTCACATTTTGAAATGGATTCAAGAAATCTTCACATTCATCTCCCGAACATCGTTGCTATATGTACACTGCACATTATCCCCGAAAGTGCTCAAGTAACCTCAATGTAATATCCATGGAATGGTAACTAATTGACAGAGGTAGCAGTACTTCTCCATCTAACATTCTGCCGGCCTCGGTTGCGCATGTGGTCTCAGGGAATCCATGTTGTGAGTCGTGATGTCCATCGATTGTCTGCCATTCTTGCAAGATGGCCAGCCCACCGCCATTTGAGAATTTTATGGATTCTATGATGTCTCTAACTCTTGTCTTTTCTCGGATGTGCTGTGCTGTTTTGTGGTCTCTCCATGTGAGGCCCAGCATTATTCTTTCATGTGCACGTTGCATGGTTCTCAGCTTACGGGTCTGTCTCTTGGTTAAGTTCCATGTTTCAGCTCCATAAGTGACTATTGGGAGGATGCATTGGTTGTACACCATTCTCTTTAGGATTAATGGGATCTTATTATTTTTGAACGTTGAGCTAGCTCTGCCAAAAGCTTGCCATCCTAGTGTGATTGCGTTATATCATGCTCTGTGGTGAGCACAAGTAAATATGTTCGTTAGCATCGACTTTTAATTGGTTACCCTACCTCTCTCCCCTTCCCTTTCCTTCCCTTTCTTTTCTTTTCTTCTCTTTTTTTCCCTTTTAAGATCAGTCATATTTCGCCTGGTTGTACCATTTTGTCGCGACTTATCACCGTATAAAACCATCGTATAAAGACCATTTCGCAGATGTTGAGACCTCTCTCGTACGCTCAGCCACTAATTCATGCGCATCCTCTCTCTCTTTAGCGTAAACGCGTATTCACATCTGCGTTGCATGTGAAGGGCGAGGTAATAGTTTATTTAACCATATTTTTTAAATAATTTTAAGAAATATGTAATGCTATGGTCTACGATAATTTTGAAGTTAACATCAGCTTTATATCATTACTTTATTCATTTGGCTCTGTATGCGGTAGTTATCGTAGTTCCACAAATGTAACACGAATATGACCCTTTCATTAATCGTTTCAGTTGAATTTGTATTTTAGTTTAGTTGGGATTCGAGTACGAAACTAGTCTTCTACTCAAATTGCCATATTCTTATTTAACAATGATTTTTCATAAAAATAAACCTGATATAACACTTAAATCATATGAGCAGCACATATTTACCTTTTTGAGTTTATAAACATTGGTTTCAATTTGTTCCGACTTTTTACTTCTGAATTATACGGTATGATTATGATTTGATAATTATTTTAACTTGTTTATCCTAATATATTCATTTATTTACTCCAAACCACCCAAAAGCTTCAGCAGCAAGTGTTGAATATGTTTGGAAGAAGAAATACAGAATCTTAAATTTCAAGAATAAATAAAACTCATTTAATAAGATCTTAGCTAAATTTTATCTGAAAGAAAAGTTCAAACTAAAAGTTAAATAAATGAATAAATCTTTTAATCAAACATAATTAAAACAGTGGAAAAAATGAAAGAATTTCCAAAGAAACCTAATCTACAAAAACTGTTAAATGAGAACTTTCCTGCCGTAAACATAGGTATATATCACTATGAGAATACATATAAAACAAAACAACAGCATAAGATAGCATACATGAATAAAACTCCTACTTCAAAGAATAAATCGTTCATAAGAATGTCTCAATAAAAAAGGCAAAAAAAGATATAACCAGATTATTATCGATAACAAAATTATATGCAAATAACTCTAACTAAAGAGGTAAAAAAATATCTACAAACAACTATAGTATTAAGTAAAAAAAAAAACTAACTAAAAATCAAAATAATTAATCACTGAAAAGAGTAATTGATGGATAATCTTTTTTAAATTAGATTGACATCCCAAATTGAATTGACCCCAAAAGTTGAACTGACACTATAATATAATTTTATAATAATCAATAAATTACATCATAATGATCATTGTAATCTAATTATAATGGGACTTATCAATACATTTATACCCACCCTTATCAGATAAAGATACAACAACTTCGAAAATTAAAGTTCAAAATGAGTTCAAATAACGACCAAATTATAATTATATAGCATAATCCTGAAGTGGGAAGGTTTAAGCAGAAGTGTGACCAATATTTAGAAAACTACAAAAAAAATGAATACTTACTGCTTTTATGTTTTAGATATCATACCTGGAGTACTTTAAAGAAAACCTTACAAAGAATGAGAACATGATATTTCTAATTGAAAACTATGCTTGTACTCTAATTTTATCAAAACTAGAGCAGATTTTTTTTAGCTGATAGAATTAACTAAAGAGATTTATTCGTTTAACTTGGTGTGTGCCTACGTTAATTACCGTATACAAAGCCGGATAAATAGGTTTTAAAATATGAAGTGAATTTTCACCAGAAAATCGACACTTTAGAAATTTTGAAATCAGTCAAAATCAGATTATCTGATTTCAATAACTTTCGATACATATTTATCAAAGGACAAATTTTTGTTTTTAATTTTTCATTCCAAAAATCGGAAGAAAAAATTATTTTTCTTATGATTCCTCCTGCATCTTATATTATTCAGCTGATTTATCTAGTTTATTCATTAATGTTTCCTTTGATTTTTCTGTGTCTAACTGATAAATCCATCAAGATATTAATCATGTTTACATTTTTAGGAAATCGCACATGACCTGCTCAAACTGGATGTAATCAATAAAAATAATTAAAGATATATTTTCAAGTATTCAATAAGTTATACTTATTCATTTGATTAAAATCAAAAATTTGTTGAATTGAAAAAAAAAGATATTTTATCTTAATTTTTCCGTTAATTTGAATATGTACTTGATGTTATGTATAGAAAAAACGTTTCACAGTTTGTTTGTTTTTTTATTCACCAAATAAAGGTTTTTTCTGCTTGGTTCAAGTTACGGTGTAAGTATTTACTGAACCAGTTTCTTGGTTTGTATCTGGTGGTGTTCGATTCTCACTGAGGTCTAACGCTTTATCCCTAATAATGCGGTTTATTCATTGCTGGAGAAACAATCGCCTGAAATGGAATCCGTAAAAAAAAATTCAAAAGTAAAATGAAGTTAAAAGTAACCTAAGTTACTTTTTTTTCAAATTACAATGCTCGTTAGGTATCAAACTAACGTTAGGTATCAAATTAAAAACAAACATTTATATGAAATATACAGGAAAGAAAAACATACACATTCGTACATTTAAGAAAAATCATTTTATTCAAATATTCACTACAAAACAATGAGTCTAGGTTGTCAGGAGGTATTTTTATTTAATTGAGCAATTGTCTAGTTTCTAAGGTCATCATTGTCACCATATTTCTCATGAAGAATACTTCAATCGCATTCAGGCTGTGACGGTGTAAAGCCGTTGGAGACTGAACGAATCCCAGGATGATTTTATTTACAACAATCTACCAGTTGGTGTTGGAACGCTTCTTCAAGTAGTCCATGATCTTGGGGTGGGAAGCAACGCGTTTGTACATGGCCATCAGTTTGGGGTATTGCTGGAACATGGATTGGTTCTCCATCATAGGGTTCTCCAAGCAACAATAGCACATCATATCACACAGCATCATCTGGTCGAAAGAGAAAGATTAGTTACTCATTAAATCAGTGATTCTGAACGTAGGAACCATGTCCTACATGGAAGCAATTTAGATACATAAGGGTGTGATTTTGACTTTTGGAATGAGGAGCGAAAAAAGAGTCTGAGGTTCAAAACTTAGTCGTATTAGGATTTGATTGATTATTCTTTTCCACACATTACGTCTGATTTAACAGAAATTCACACAAAAAGAAATACAAAGATTTTAGTGAGTGCCATTAGGTTCATATATCGGTATTTATTTTAGAAAGAATTTGCCACATGGTATGTGATTAAATCATTTTCAATATTAAGAGTATCATAAAATCTTCAAGCGGTCAATGTTGATCATAGAGCAAAAGTCATTAATAATTGCATTAAATAGAATAATATAAGAAAATCTTGCTTATTTACGAGAGCAATTCAATAATTGCTTGATAGTTTTTTGAAGGGACTAATCTGAACTTTTAAAAGTGCTGGAATGTACAGAAATCTGACACTTCAGTCATAACAACCAACACAACATTAGAACAGCCCCGTTTACAATAGAAAAATACAAGAAACACCTACTCAATCAAATCTTACATGAGATACATTGTTTTCTCAGATTATTTTGTTTTGAATCCTCCGTCCAACGTCCAGAAGGATACCGGCTATTTCAATAAAGTTTGTTTTATTCCATTTGGAAATGTTATTGAATCTCTAACAATGAAAACAATTTGATAATTGCTTAACTCTATTTTGAAAAAATTGATCAATATTTCAAAGATAAAGAGTCGTTAGCTCTCATAACACGGTAAACGCTTGTTTCAACGAGATTATGCAATGGGTCATAAGCTCTGAACGCACTTTTGTTTTCATATTCTTGGAACAGTATTGCTGGAAATTAAAACTTTCCCCAAGCAAATTAAATAAGAAGTAATTTGCTTCGTGCTTTTTTAAATTTAATTCAATCCATCCGTTATAACGGCAATATTATTATTATAAGACCCCCAGAACTGTACCGTAATAATTGGAGTCTACCACAAAATAGGAAATGTCCCGGTGTTATGGTCAGCGATCACATGTCTAATCTAACTATCAAAATAGTACGTACGAATCAGAAGATTTCTTTAAATATGATTCATTTGAATTTAGATTAAATTATCAATTAAAGTAATAATTGGGTTTATTGAAACAGTTTCCAATGGAAAGACACAATGTCTTACATTTACGTAATTTTGAAATAATAGAAGAAACATCTCCAGTAATTGAATATTCGATCATAATTTTCCATTATATATCTAGTTTTTTAAGAATAAGGAATTAGATTAGCTCAATTTATGGAAAGGTAAAAAGTATATTGTTGAAAATTCTATGTTCTATTATTTTAATATCTTGATAGAGACATACTGTCCTGAAGAAACAGTTGAAATAATTTGGGTCTAAGTTATTTAATGTATTAAATTTTTAGTATATGAATATAATTTTCCAGTTCTATGTCTACATTGGAAATCTAACTTCTAAATTTTTTTTTTCATTTGCTTCCTTTACGGAGTAGTTAAAAGGTATTTCATCGAAAATGTGAGCGTTCTGTACCTGGTCTCCCATGAAGAAGTCTTTTCCACCATTTTTCATTTCCAAAGTTTTCTCCAAGAAAGGAAGAACTCTACGGCAAGTTTCCATGAATCTGTTTTGGGTATAAGGCTGAAAAACAGAAATAAATAGTCTTCATATTGGAATGTTTTTTTACAAAGCATGTTTAGTATCATGTTACTGGATTACCCTTGCCGTCAAAAAGTGATGCTGCGATTTAAAATATTTTTCAATCGCAAATAGATAAAAGTTTTGAATATAAAGGAAAGAGGTGAAGCTAATTCAATCGAAAAATGGTCACGGAATCGAATAGCATTGTGTGAAATCAATTTTTCTTACAAATAACAAAATAATAAAATGGCGTACGGGAAGTGACACTTGCAAAACCGATATGAAGTTATTTCTCTCAGAATCTATGTACTGAAAGATATAGGCATATACTGGATTTATCATATTAGAAGATCATTAGTTCTACCATACTTTTTTTATTACTGCTTTTATCCCAACAATCCAAACACTCTTCATGTGCAAGTTGTGTTGGATACTAACAAAAATTGTGAAGTAAATGAAGGAAGTAAATTTCGAAAAAAAATAAGGATTTTTTCTCCTAGAACATTACAGACAGGAAATATAGACAAACATTAGGTTGATTACTATGACTGCCATTTTTATTATTGTTTCTTTGATCACAATAGTGAATATTGACACTCCCTCCATTAATGTTTTGTTTTTTTTACTAGTTATATAGCATTGTATTGTTGCATTTCAATCGAGCAGTCAGGGTCGATGTACTCTTTGTAACTAGTATTACTCGGTTACCTGAGCCATCAAAAATGATACAATTTATCAAATATATGGGTATACACATTGCATTTTATATATGAAGTAATAGAGATTTCATTCTATCGGGTGCATACCTGGGTGTGATAGCAAACATCTGCACATAGCTGATTATTATATGTGAGTATTTTATCACTAGATATATGAAACCAGGAAGGCTGGTGAGGGTATAAATTATATGCATGAATAAAAATAAGATAGTAGTGAGAAGATAGACATTATTATCTTCGAATATAAGGGAATTTAGTCAATTTACTCATCCAAAGGTAATTGTCATGAAAGCTCTTCAAGAAGCATTGAATTAGCTTATATTGAACCCCTTTGAGAACTAGATAATTTTGTTCAACGTCATATCTGCAACATATCTCTTCAGTCGTTCAAGGCAGAAAGAATAGAATTGTGCTTATTTTAAGTGTTAAAATTATTCAGAAGTAAAGTAGAATTATTTAAAAGAATGATTAAATTAATACTCACTGTGATTTCAGAAGGGCTCATGTTGGATCCAGATCCACTATCCTTTAAAAGTAAAGAAACAGATTAGAAATATACAAAGACCATGAAATAAGTGTTGATGTCAAAGTTGAAATATACATATGTTCCTAATTCATCTTCAATTTGTAAGAATACAAGAAAGAAATAAAAAAACAGATTTTATCTGTTTCTGATTAGTGCGTTAGGTACGAATTGTTGGCATTCGCTGTGTATATATGCTTGTAATTCTTATCTTTCTCTCTCTCTCTCTCTCTCTCTCTCTCTCTCTATATATATATATATATATATATATATATATATATACGTATATATATATATACATATATATGTGTATATATATATACGTATATATATATATGTATATATATACATACATATATATATATATATATATATATATATATATATATATATATATATGTATATATGCACACTCACTCACACACTTACACACACATTAAATTTTAAGTTCTTATGGTGTTGTTGATTGTTAATATTGAACAGAGTTTTTTCTATTATTTTCGATTGTTATTAATATTTGTGTTTTACATAGAATTTTATTTTACTTCTGATATTTAGATAGGATCCCAAAGTAACAAATTTAATTCTATTGTGAGGATCATTAAAGGTTTCACAATGTTTTTTTTTGGGGGGGGGGGTGATATCAGAAAATCCCTTTCAAAGTAATTTGGAATTCCAACGAGATACCCTTCATAGAAAAATAGCGATTTAAGCACAAAGAGTGAAGTTCTACAAATGAAAAAAATATCTCAGATAATCGACTGCAAATCATTAGTTTCAATCATTATTTACAAAATACTCGACACTCGTATCAGCTGTCTTCTAATATCAATATTCATTATCAATATCACCTTTTTTTCTAATTCATCCTTATAAGCAGTCTTGGTAGCAGTCACTATCAACAATACGCACATTATTCGTATTAGCTAAACTTGTTCTCCGTTGACATTTCTGTTATAACAAAAAAAGCTATACAATTTCTACCAATCGCACATAAAAGGATGCAGGTACTCAATGTTGAGCACACTGGAAATAACTGTCTTACCATGAATCGTCCGTTCTTGGTATGGAAGTACCTCATGTAATCGTGCATGATTTCATAGAAGCAATCACAGATGTAATCAATTCTGAACATGTCCATGTTGTTCTTGCCATAGAAACCTGGAAGTGAAAAAGTAATCAATCAAATAACATTGCACACTGTATTTATCAATACTTTGCACTAATTGCGTTTTTACGACTGGAGATTCTGGTCCCTCCTTAATGGGGATCAATTGACAACCAGTGTCCTCTGTACTCTAACTAATTTTTATTAATTATGTTGGCTGGATTGCTCAATCCTCCTCTTGTATTTTTTGATATTCTAATCTTTGTTCTTTGGGATTTTTCTATGCACATCGATAGTGATAAGTGCAACCGCCACTATTTATATATATATATATATATATATATATATATATATATATATATATATATATATATATGTGTGTATATATATATATATATATATATGACACGATATTCAATTCTAATGTAGCATTATAACAGATTACGATGGTTTCATGCCGTACATAGGAACATGTATGTGTATTGGTTTTTATTCCTTATCCAATTCGCTTTGAGAACAATGAAAATGGGACGTTTCATTAGTTTACCAAGCATCAATCCTTTGGAAAAGATGCACAATTTATTTAAAGTATCTTACCGTGTTCTCTGGCCAAGTACCTGGCAATGGCCATGGTTTCGGGCATCTTGTTCTGGCCATCAATGTCCAAAACAGGGACACACATGCTGGGCATATCTGAAAGAGGATAAAATTCAATGAGCAATTTTAGTTATCGAAAAAAGAATGAAAAACTTTAATATTTGAAATGCTATTTCATTTATTTCTACACTAGGTCTTTTTCATCGCTTATTATTCCTGATCCTTGAGATGTATATATAAAAGAATGTGCTAGGTAACAGGCTAAATAATGTTTTATAAAATTAGTGATTTTTAACTACTTCTCCATTGGAGAGAGGTTTTTCTACACGACCAATACTTGAGCTAGACATATATATATATATAGAAGCTGTATATAAGGTAGAATATTCATATAGACTTAAATAAATGTACTTATAGGACCATGTATATTCACTTTGTCATTGAAACTGGAGTCGGTCATCCTTTTCTGAATAATTCCAAGCCATGACAAAGAAAACTGCAGTTAATCTACAATATATTGGCCCCGATCAATAATTCAATCTATGATTGTATTTGAGCTAATCTATGATGATTCTAATCTCATTAAAATGTTTCTCAACAAGTGCACATTGTTTAAACAACTTGGATACATGTCACGAACATTGAAAATAAAATTTCAAGCAGAAAGTTTTCATAAGCCATGCTAAAGGCGCCATTATCTTTTCTAAGGAACTAAACGTTATACTTGTTTATCATAGATTAATGACATCAGGTCTTGAAAATCCTTAAAATGTAAATGTATTGAGTCACTTATTTTAATATCTTCGAGGTGAACATTATTACGAATCGATACCATCAACAAATAATCTATCAACACGGTCTTCAATATATTCATCCTAAACAATGATTTGATCAATAATTGTTCGTGAAATAAAATACATCAATCTTAACTATTTAAAAAAGTTTTCATAGGCTTAAATTGTTTACGCAACTTGTTTACGAGTCAAAAAGCTAGAAAATAAACTTTCATGCATAACGTTTTCACTGGGTATGCTGAGAGTTTCAGAATTATTTCTTTGCAGAGAAAAGTGGCTGAATATTTCTCTCTACAGAAAAATGACACCAAGGCTTAAAAGGCTTTAAAATGTTAATGTATTTAGTCAGTTATTTCCATGTTGTCAAGCTTAACATTATTATATACAGACACCAACGGCAAACTACTCATCAATAAGGCACTTAAGGACACATATATATACTCATATAAATAGACATGTTCATGTATGTTTACTTGCTCACGAGAATAGAGTTTTTGATGAAGTGATCTAATCATTTGTAAGAAGATCTCAATCGACTTAGAGTGAGTTGAATTGATTTAAACAGTTACTCATTTCTAAAATTAACAAATAAAGAAATCATCAGTGGTTATTATAAGTTAATTCGTATTCACACTGCAGACCTAAACCTGACGGAGTAAGGCCTATTCCTCTTAGGGATCGCTTATACCTATCAGAGTACCTTGAAAAGCAGATAGAAAATCATAAATCTGCTTCCCATGATAGTTCAAGACAAAAGCTAGATGAGTCAGCCAGAAAGATCTCATGCTATTGAAGGTAGAAATTTGACTTGGAATGTGGTAAAAATTTCAGCCTATTCAGGCCACGGGCTCCATCATCAAGAGAGCTGAAAACTCTAAAGATTTATTAGATGTAATAAGAGATGTTGTCAGTCGTGATAGAAAGATTAGTATTGATCATAACCAATCATCCTTCAGTAATAGTGAGTTAGGTAATCAATGACCATCTTAGGCTCTTCGAAGTCATTTATTCTTCAAGCCTGGATTCGTTATGATCCATGTTTTAATGATTTGATAACAGGAAAAAATGATGAAAACAGGTAGAACATGTTCTGTAGCCAAGAAATTATATTTTCGATAAAGAGAAGAGACACTAAACATTGCATTTACTTTAAAAGCTATAGATGTTTTCCTGATGATAGCAAGAGAGGACTATTTGATTATTCTAACTTGGACACTTCGGGAGGAGTATAAAATTCATCTGCTGAAATGGAATATTTTATATTCAATGCAAAAAGTTTGAACAGAGATCTTACCATTCCTGTATTTGTCCCATTCGTTGAATTCGAACCTCTTGTCAGTATATGGGACACCGGCAGCGGCCATCAACATACGGCAGATCTCGGCACGTCCACGGCCATTGAAGTAGTACAGAGTGTAGTTAGGCATGGTGAAGTATTGAAGTGAGATTCAAGACGAATTTCAGACAAAAGTGATCAAGCTGTGATGTTCCTCTTCTGTTGCTCAACAAGGTTTTGCAGATCCTTATATAGTGCAAACTGACTCAGAGATAGTAACCTCACGACGATAATGACCTAGGATTGTCTCTAACGATGTCAACTGGATTAATAGTAATTATATGCGGTGCTATTTGCTAGATTGCAAACCTTACTATTTAACAGTCAAGATTGGATAGTGTTAATTAACTAATGGTCGTCAACATTGGTTAAACCTATTTATTTTTACTGTATAAAGGTCAAGTTTTGTCCATTCTGTTTAGAACCGATATACTTTGATACCTCGTTTAGCGTCGCCCTGCTAATTTACAATGGCCATCTCCTTCAGAATATTTAGTGAAGATCTCAATGTTAAATTTCTGAAATAAATAGTGAATGATAAATGACAATATTATGGGTAGTTTCCGAAATAACTGTGTTCTGTAAAATTTGGTAAATTTGCCATGTGTATTGAAATAAACGAATACAGCATAATTTATCACATAGTGATATATACTGACAGAACGTGATATTTTATAAATTCCAGAAAATTACTACAAGATGTTATACACAGCACTAATCAATTCCATCTTGTTGACGCTCATGAACGACATCATATATTTTGAATTGTTATCTGATACAATATTATCAATAGGATACCAATATGTATATTCTGAGATTAATTTCACGTTAACTTGTGGGAAACTGTAATTCACATTCATACATAAACCCATATACACCAAAACGTCTTGTAAGATTTGATGTCTATCTGCAGACCCATCCATAGCATTGGAAAATGGCAAAGATGTATGTCAATATCTGCCTTCGGTATATGCTTTGGCTGTTTGCGACATAGCAAACTCTTTGTTTGGAATTGGAAAGAGACCCGTGTTTTCTGTACTCTGTAACCAAACTGATACTGGAATTGTTTTCTTTTGGTTATGCTGACTTGATTCAGTCGACTATTCGTTGTTATCAACCTGGACTTTTCTGCTCTATATTGAAAAGGGGAAAAGGTGTAATCCGCTACATGAAATACAGTGTTCGTATACAACCACTACAGATATCCCTATAGTGGTGTTGCCTCCCATTTAGGATGCTTCCATACCTCATGCTCACAGAGCTAGGTACCAGTCACTAATCTGGTGTCACAGTTATGCCACTAAGCCGGCTTTGGAAGATGCAACCAATTGCGGATTGTTCTGTGACACTTCAGGACTTGACCCACTGATGTTACACAAGAGTCAACACCCAGTGAAGTCATATGTATCGCTCATTTGTACTCCAAAAATATTGACTGTAGACAAGTTTTTTTTAATGTGTATGTATTCAAGCTTGACTATCTAAATGTGCCATCGTTCTCATTGGATTGGAGGACTGAAGTGAAACAATGATTTAGTCATAGCTGTGAATCACACATGATTAACACTCATTGAAAATCAAAACTGCTTTTATTTTTTATAAAAATATGGTCAATTTGTAATTGCTACATAAGCTTTATCCCATTGGTATGTAATTCAATATTTCTGTGATAGAAAAATCATGTAGAATAATACATGTTTATTACCTTCAAACATCCCAAACCTACAATTTTATTTTTACTTGTCTGTTACCTGATACCCTCCCTGACGGGTTTGTATTTTTAGCACTTATCAATATATTAACAATATCAATACTTCTGCTGAGGCAGATAGAGCACTACTGTGAAAAAATCACAAAAGAAATCCGTAAAAATATCTTGTACTACTATGACTGATATGGTAATTTAGTCTTAATCATCGTTTGCATTGTTTTATGATAGAAATTTAGGCCCAAAATTATTTTGGGATAAAAGATTACAAAATGTTCATATATGATTTAGAAGCAACGCATGATGTTTATTCTTTGGATGTATGGCGGGAAAAAACAATAGATTTTCATTTTAACTTCGTTCAGTAATTATCATGAAACTCTGAGTTATTAAGCAATAGAATCTAATCTCTTTAATGTGAGTCAGCCTGAGTATTTTAAATTGTCCAATATAGGCGATAATTGCTTGTGACGGGTGTAGTGCCTGATCAGGTATGGCAACCGATAGTCTGTTAATGAGTGGTTCTGTTACACGGTCTATTAGAACAACCATTTAGCTGCAGTATAGATAAACAAGTTCAATGAGTGACAATTGAAACATTTGACATGGCATAAGGCATATGTTCAAAAATATTATGATCATATGATCCTGATAACCCAATGAATATTGCAAAATCTCCAATGATAAAAACATTCTCACTCAAGATTGTCAGTATTAGGATTTGCTTCAGACTAGACAGACGTAAATACAACTTTCTCCCTCCTCAGTCAAGTGACTACCCCTTCGGTCGTCACGCAAAGAATGTAGTTGGAGAACCAATTAACTCTCCAGTGACATACTCAGGGTCAGAAGTTATTCTACCCTGAGTTATTCAGATCTAGGATCCTAGGAAGGAAAGCCATTCATTAATTGTAAAAGTCTCGACGTATCTTGACTGCATTGGCTCATCAGACTAGCTCCTCTTCTTCTGAGAGATAACAGTAACATTTCTATCCGTTTAGGTACGCTGTGTGATGCGATACCTATTTGTTGCAAGTTAAGACAAATATCTTTTTCATTTACAATAGTCATTCTTTTCTGTTCAATCTCATAGTGCAACAAAAACTCAATGGGGGAAAAAGGTCGAACTGTATGTTTATTTACCATTTCGATAAATACAGACGGTTATATTTTTAAAAAACAAAATAGGAGGTATAAAAAAATCTTATTTTGATCATTTTTCGATTGTGAAAGGTTTTCACTTACATCGAATTAATTTTGAATTTAAACGCTACCAACTTAGTGTCCATACAAACCTATCATTTATTGAATTGCTCTAAATTCTCTTTGGACAAAATAAATAAACAAATTTCAATTTATTTGATAACAATTATGAGCGTTAGAGACTGAGGTCTAGCAGAGGATAAGGAGCCAGGGTGGGTTCAGTCTACCCCGAATATTTAGTGCGATTAGTAATTTACATTTTTAGCTGAAATGCAGTGAATATACTGCTATTCATAAAAATTTGGGTCCTTCCCCTTTCATTGGGGATACAGGGTGATGTTATATCAATAACCCCATTTATATATGTGTTCTTGCTCTGAGATGCAACATTCATACATCTTCTGGGACAAAGGGAAGACAATATGAATTATCATCTCATAGAGAAATATAAAGAGATTCTGTGAAATAAATGACGAGGGATCCTCAAAAAGTGATCATAATGCCACCCGAAATCATCAGTATGGTAATTTAGCCCCAATTGTGTCTTTTTTGTCGTGTTCAATGACAGATGTTCATACTAAACACTTAAATGCAAACATTATTGTGGGATAAAATAGGAAAAATGTCAGTGTACAGTTTTTAATCCATCAACAACTCCTTGTTAGAAAAGTAGCGAACTACATGTTTGAACAGGGTTCTCATAAGTACAAAAGCAATATTCCATTGATAGATACTTATACCTTTCATTTGAAACTGGTTCCACTTTGTTTTACAATAGGGAGGCAAGGGTTGTTTTTTTTCACCCTTGCAAACGTGTTTGCATATCAGTCAAAGGAAATTAAACCATTAATTTTAGTGATGATCAGTCGTAGGATCAGTCCGCCAATCGCAGTCTTGCTTACGAAGAGTTTCGATTCATCCAACCAACCAGTATGCATTCGTTGATACTTCAAGGACACCCTGAGTAGCAGCGTCAGCGGCTGGGAAATTTGAATTATATAGTGGCACTTGCAAGAAAGACACTGGAACAGTCACATCCCCCCCACCAGCAGCCAGCTGTTCAATTCACAATGACATTTCCACGGACCAGCACGTGTGCCACGATGCTTCTAGTTTCTCTTGGAATTTTTGTATTGCGTGCGAAACCTTTTTCTACACGCAAATGCGTCTTTTTACCTTCTCTAAAGTGCATGTCAATCCCTTTGCTAGTCTTAAATGCGTGTCCGTATCTTTCTCAAGATGCATGTCCAAAATCACTAAGACACACATTCACAAATGCCTACACGTGTGAATCATATACGTTTAACATGTGCACATACATATTATGTAATTTAGTTGTGTTCCACTCACAGACGGAACGCACGCTAAATAGTCCGATGCCATGACACATTCAAATATTACTTCCAGCAGGTTATATCACAAACTCTCTAAGGTGTCGATAAAGGCCAAATTCATCTTGAGCTGCTCCTCTTCCTTTTCCTAGGATAGCTAAACAGAACAGAACAGAATACAAGTGCATTTAATTCATGCAATTATTCCTTTTCACTGATTTTGTGTTTTCTATTGTACCATTTCATAACTGATCGTGTTTCTATGTCTTGTGCAGGTTTTCTTGGCAAGACATCGCATTATCCGGCTGTGCAATTCCTCATATCTATATACCAGATTTTGATCCTTGGAATGACTGGTTGTTTTTTGGGGTTTTTTCCAAAGCTGGAACAGATCGTGGAAAAGATTAGGGAGAATGCAACAATGTGGTTAGTGGCAATTACAAAAGACAATTTTTGAGACTTTTTTAAAGAGAGGAATTGACGTTTTAAGATCTTTTACGCTTATGCGTGGGATGTCTCGAAAATAGTCCTTTGGAGGGACTTATAAACTATGTAGTAATATATAGTGGGTTGTGCAAAATCTTTCCAGGATCAATGATCTTCAAAAATTATTTTTGACGTATTAGATAAATTGACAAGGTAAATACAATCAACTTATATGCAGAAAATTGCTTCTTTGAAACGTCCGCCATTTTCGACTTCACAATTTCTTATCTTTCAATAACCCTTGCATAACATTCCGTGAGATATCTGGGCTTATATAACTAATTTCTTCTCAGATATTAATTTTTAGCTCCTAAACTGTCTTTCACATGTTAACATAAGCCTTATGCTTCCTATAAAGTAAAATGCCTGGAGCAGTTGAATACGGTAAATCATCTACTCAGATGGTGGTGCCTGTACATTCGAATAATGGGAATATGAGTTAACGCAATTGATTGATGGTATTCAATGTAAAATTCTAATTCGTTTCTAAAGTGTGAACTTTTCCATGATGAGTTCCCAAAGGTTTCTTAATATATCGAAGAATAAAGAATATTGAAATGGTACAAATTATGTTTCTATTTCCTATATGTACACATCCGGGCGTTATGCGAGATGGTACCGTACCTTCAGAGGTCAGACTGCGAACTCTCACAACTAACTATTCATTACTGGGGATCTTTTCCTCCCCTCTCATTTTCTTACACTCTCTAGAATGTACGTCATTCCCTTAGTCATTCTGAAATGCTTCTACCTTGCTTTCTCTAAATGCTTGTCCCTATCATCGACACATCCACATGTGTACACATTTGTCCATACATAGAGTGTATCCTATACACATACATGCGTACGTAGATGTAATTTAGTCGCATATCACTCACAGACACCAAAGTGCAAGAAATGGACCGGTCACATTTAATTATTACGTAAATCTAATGAGATACCAATCCATCTAAGGCGTTGATGCTAATGCGATTCGTCTCACCAATGTACAAACTACTTCAGTTGCTCGTTCTTTGTTCTCTAGTATGGGAGCATAAAGAGGACAAAGCATAAACATACCTCAGATTTGCACACTGACTTTATATGTCTATCATTGCACCATATCCTAATATACCTAGCGATTATTCGTCATGCCCAGGTAGGGTATTTTGGTACATCGTATCACTCGGGTCTGCAAGGTTTCACGCTCTCAGATAATGCTTCCTTCAACAAGAAACTTTCGCAAAGCTAACATGAACCGTGGACAAGATTAAAGTGAACGTGACAAGAATCATAGAAAATACTTGGAGACTGATCTGAAAAGGGGTATGGATGCTGAAATAAAGGTGTGTGTTCCAAAAAGTTGTGCATTTTTTTCCCTTGATCGGCTATTCTTCTGATAGTTAGATTGGCCGAATGTATTTCTGACAAATATCGAATTTCTGCAATTCTGCGGGACATAACTCGTCACTATCATCTATTTCGAGCTGATATTTCAATCCTGTTTATCTGTGTGTCAATTTGTAATCTCAAAGTAGCCAAAACAATGCATTGTAGCACTATATACAGGTTAGAGCAGAGGCCGAAAGAGGGTATATGACATTCATATCTTATTAGTTTTAATGGGTTTTTTTTTATAATTGTTTCAGACAAGCAATGAAGCTATAGGACTGAATATTTGAACATTTACTATGTATTATGTTTAAAAAACCTTTCTTGGCTCTTCACCGAATACCCTGAATTCTTTTTCTTTTTTTTTTTCATTTGAGAGGATTACATTTACAATATTAGGTTAGGTTACGTTCATCCTTGGTTTGTATTCGTCGATGTTCAAGCATGTTTTTTTGAGGAATAGAACTTTTTTAATGATCACAGGCTAACTAAGGCAAGATAGGTTATCTATACGTTGATAGTACCTTTTTCTTTTAATTTTTTTTCATTGATCACACCAACATGGTTAGCGGCCAAAAGACGTTGGTTAGTTGACGGTTTCTGTTGATTGACCATCCAGATCTGTCATTTTTTGCATTCATCTGGAAATGCAAAAACACCTTGACTCAATCTGGCTTTTAAATAAAAAATACATATTCGTTCATTTATCATTGGTTGGAGGTCGTGTAGAATCTCCATGAGACCCTCAAAAGAAGAAGAAATCAAGCGAAGAATCACACTAGGATGGCAAGCCTTTGGCAGATCAAGCTCAACCTTCAAAATAAAAAGATCCCATCAATCCTAAAAAGAACAGTGTATAACCAATGCATCCTCCCAATGATCACTTATGGAGCTGAAACATGGAACCTAAACAAGAGACAGATTTGCAAATTGAGAACCATGAAACGTTCACATGAGAGAATTATGCCGTGCCTCACATGAAGAGACCACAAGATATTCAGTGCATCAGGGAAAAGATAAGAGTCAGAAGAATCATAGAATCCATTAAAAAGCTCAAATGGCAGTGGGGTGGCCATGTTGCAAGAATGGTGGGCAACCGATGGACATCGTGACTAACGACATGGATCCCCCGAGATTACATGTGCAACCGAGGTCGGAAGTACATTAGATAGAGGGACGAGCTAGACAAAATCAGAATATACTGGCTCTGCGCTGGCCATGATAGAGAAGTGTGACGAATCCTGTGGAAGGTCTATGACCAACGACGGACATTAAAATACTGATGATGATGACATATTCTTTAAATCATATTCACTACTTTTTTTCACGGTGATTCTTTTAATGATTTGTTTTTGTTTTTTTTTTTTTTCATTAGAAGAAGTATTGTTTCCTAATGGTTTTATCATTTTGTCTACCCTTTCCCAAAATCTAAATTACACAACATGGCGCCGATATAACTGAAATAAATGATGGGTGCAAATCGATTAATGCTCGGTAATGAAGCTTTCCTGACGCAATGGTTATAGCAGCAGGTATTAAGTGGGCTCTTCTCTGGTTGAGGGTGATGGCTGACTCTTCACTCTCGATGGTACTATTTATTTATTTATTTATTTATTTCAAATGGCAATGGGCAGGCCATGTTGCAAGAATGAAAGACAACCAATGGACATCACGATTCACAACATAGATCCCAAGAGAATACATGAGAAACCCAGGCCAAGTGAATACAAGATGGAAAGATGAACTAGACAAATTCAGGAAAAAGTGTCTTCGCGATGCTCATGATAGAGAAGTGTGGTGAATCCTGTGAAGGTCTATGTCCAACAACGGACGTTGAAAGAATGATGATGATGATGATGATGATGATGGTGATGATGATGATGATGATGATGATGATGATGATGAATCATTTCTTAGAGCAATGTGTTGTTTAGTTATTATTGATTCAGTGATACACTTCTTTCATGAAAAAACTATTGAAACCAAATATTTGTATGGAACATACAAAAAGGAAAATATACGCTTTCATGGATTTAAACGAAGAGCATTTTATTCACATATTTGTTACAAATCAATGAGGTTGTCAAGAGTTGTTTTTATTTGATTGTGAAAGTTTTAACACCAGTATTGTCACTGCATTGCTGACGCAAAATGCTCCAATCAAACGAAGGCTGTGACAGTGTCAAACCGCCCAAGACTGAACAACTCCCAGGATGATTTTAGGTTGCACCACAATCTACCAGTTGGTGTTGGAACGCTTCTTCAAGTAATCCATGATCTTGGGGTGGGAAGCAACGCGTTTGTACATGGCCATCAGTTTGGGGTATTGCTGGAACATGGCTTGGTTCTCCATCATAGGGTTCTCCAAGCAACAATAGCACATCATATCACACAGCATCATCTGGTCAAAAGAGACAAATTAATTACACATTTGATCATTAGTTTTGAACACAAAGCACACTCCCTGTAAGGGAGTAATTCCAATACACACGGGGGTCATTCGAAATTCGGTTATGCAGAGCGAGAAGTATTATGTGGCTCACAACTGAGGCATGTTAAAGTATAACGGATTAATAACTAGTCATGTAATACTATAAACTAGAAATTTTACTCTGAATCCCATAGTAACTACTGATTAACTCATGAACTTTGTGTGGTATAAAAGCAAAGGTGTAATTGCTTGGTTACTAAAATTCGACCAATAGAGACTATAGACTATAAAATAATTGTAAATGCCTTGACGTTCTTATATTGGTTTTAGAAAATTTACAATAATAGTAAAAGAGACACACATCTTTAACCAATCGATGTCAGGGAATAAGAGTTGAGAAACATTACATGAGATATTTTTATATTAGAAAGGCTTGCTCGTATTATAAGAGTAACTCAATAATTGATCGATCGTTTTTGAAAAGTTTGATGTGCATTTTCAAAAGTGCGATCACTAGATTCCAGATGCCGTTATGAAATTAGATAGATAAGTACATGCACCACAATATAACACAACGGTAGGATGGCCCGATATACAATCGAACCTCATGCAATAAACACCAACTCAATAAAGTTGTGCATGAGATGAATTTTTCTTTCAGTTCATTCGTCTGTTTAACGCCCGGAAGGCTGTTTCAATAAACTTTGTAGAATTGGAACCATTATTGAACCACGTATATCACGTTAAGGGTAACCCAATAATTGTTTGACCACATTTTAAAAGAAATGGAACTACTAGAACATCGTTGGTTTACATAACATTCATGAGCATTCGTTGTAACAGCAATATATATATATATATATATATATATATATATATATATATATATATATATTGCTGTTACAACGAATGCTCATGAATGTTATATATATATATATATATATATATATATATATATGTATGTATGTATGTATGTATGTGTATATATATATATATATATATATATATATATGTATGTATGTATGTATATATATATATATATATATATATATATATATATATATATATGTACATATGTTCTTAAGGCAAATATATTTCATTTTCACGTAACAAATTTCTTGAGATTCTACCTTTACACGTGCAAATTAAAGTGTATATATTTTGATTATCACATTTTGAAATTGGATTTAGTCCATCCGTCATGACGGCAAATTTGTTATAATGGCACTTTCCACCGGATCTAAATAATGGGAGCCTCTTGTGATATAAAAACCTTTCCCTGTAATTATAAAGAGCAATAAGATAACTAATTGAAAAAAATATTTATATTGTATGCACAAATCAAAACGTTCTTTTGGATATTATTCTTCCGAACTGTGACTTGATTAGTTATTTAATTATTAATTGTGATTCCAGGGGAATATAAGTATACATGATGATCAAATCTTTTCTAATTTATGATTACCCAAAGGACTTACCAATGGGATGAGGCCCCATGACATTCATATTGGAAGGAAAGCACAAGAACTACTAAATTATTACGAAAACCACCTCCTACTTTTCAATGATATCTTAAATTCATGCGTAAGAAAGTCCAAAGATATTTACTTGAAAGAAGGTTTTCAGCTTCATCTATTTGATCTAACGTGGAGACTGGTTTCAAACATTCAATTCTATCTAAAACCAACAACTTTATGAATTAAATTATGTCTTGAGTTATCAATGCACAGCATAAATCTGAATTTTCAGTTGTAGATCTTCATTAGGAGTCTCAGTTTAATGAATAGTTTTGTTATAATTTGCTCTATTCAGGGTGTTTAATTGAAAATGTAAATTTTCTGTACCTGGTCTCCCATGAAGAAGTCTTTTCCACCATTTTTCATTTCCAAAGTTTTCTCCAAGAAAGGAAGAACTCTACGGCAAGTTTCCATAAATCTGTGTTGGGTATAGGGCTGAAAAATAGAAATAAATAGGATGCATGTGGAAATGTTTTTGACAAAGCATTTTTATTATCATGACGACGAGACTAGGGATACTTAGCAATTGCAAATACATAAAAGTTTATTATATAAAGTACGTACAAACAGAAAAATTATCAAAGAATTCAGTTATTACCGTGTGAAATAATCTTTTTGTTTTTTTGACAAATAACGAAATAATGAAGTAATCAAAGGGAAGTAACTCTTGAAAAAACAGAGAAGTTTATTTTTCTTGGAGTGTAACAGACAGAAAATATAGACAGTACCTAGATGCATTATTTATGTGTATTACTAATTATACCAGATCTTAATATTATTGCTTATCAGAACACGAAAGGTTGATCCTTTTATCATTAATGTTTTCATTACTTTTACATTGCATGTCGTTGTTGCTTTTTAACCCGACGATCTGGGTTGATACACTTTTCATTGAACAACTGTAGTTGAAAGAATTAAATTTCCTAACGCAGGCCAAAAGGTTTCTGACACAGTTCAAGTGCTGAATTGGCACACATGAACCCATTAGGGGTCAAGATATTTTTTAGCAATGTCATATGTGCGACATATGTCGTCAGTCATTACAGGCTCAAAAATCCCTTACATTTATATTAAGTAAGTAAATGAATTGTTCAAAGCAAAAGAAGAAAAAAATTGAACAGTAGACAAATTGATACTTACAGTAATTTCAGAAGGGTTCATATCGGATCCAGATACATTTTCCTAGAGAAAGCAAAGAAACAAATTTAAAATTATACCAAAGAAAACTTGTAATGTAGTAAGTGTTTCAATATCAGAGTTAAAATACTTATATATATATATATATATATATATATATATATATATATATATATATATATATATATATATATATATATAGGAATGTTTATGTTTTCCTTGTGTGGTTAAGAGTTATCGTTGAACGAAAATTTGTCTTTTATTTTCCGATCATCGGCGTAATTTGACACATATATCTAGCACCTCTATAGATTTTTAACTAATCATTCCTTAAACAAGAAATGATTCGTAGAAACTTTTAGAATTGCCTTTTGTCATTCGTCATTTTTAAAGGTATATGAATTCATAAAAAATTTGCTGCTAAATTATACACGCACATACACACTTATATATATACATATATGTGTGTGTGTGTGTATCCAATCAATATGATCAATATTATTAAAAAGTAATTTGAAGTTCAAACGATATCCACTCGATAAAAGAACATTAACACTAAGAGTCTATGCACACAGAAAGTAGTTCTTTAAATAAAGATACCTCAAATAATCTCTACGAATGCATCGAATCAATATTTACAGAGAACTCAACACTTGTATCGTTTAATGTCTTTCAGTTACAAGATTTTTTCTTTTTTTTTTTTTTGTATCTCTTCCCTTGTGTCATTCATCTCCATTGGCTGTATCTTGGAAGATGTAGATGTGACATTTTGAGCAAAATCAGAATAATGACTCACCACTGAAGCGTCTATCTATCCTACTGCAGAACCTCATACTATCGTGCATGATTTCATGGAAGCATTCATTTACAAAGCCCAAGCAAATGTTCTTAGTATTACTGTTTTTTTTTGTAAATCCTTTTTACTAATCTATTCCTACAGATAGTTTGTTTAAATATGTAGATATGAATTATCAAGCCGGTTAAATATAGCTGACTTACCATGAAACGACCGTTCTTGGTGTGGAAGTACCTCATGTAATCGTGCATGATTTCATAGAAGCAATCACAGATGTAATCAATTCTGAACATGTCCATGTTGTTCTTGCCATAGAAACCTACAAGTAAAAAAGCAATTTATTCAATAACATTGCATAAAATATTAATTACTATTTTGTACTCACTGCGTTTTTACAGTTGAAGTATCTGATCCATTTCAACGGATATTAGGTGAGAACAAGTCGCCTCAAAATTTAGCTCTCTCTTTAGTGCTGTAACTGATTTTAGTAGATGTTGTCCGGTTAGTTTGAGCAATTTATCGTATTTCTATATATTTTCATTATTTTGCAGGGTTCTTGGGGACTGTTCAAAGTGTGCGGGTGATGATGGATCCTACGGTCATTTGCTTTTTTGCCCCTGGGAAAACTTCTGATTCTTTTGCAGATTTACATTCTCAGTCAATTTCGTTCCGTGGTCAGTTAAATAGTGACATTTAGTATTTGACAAATTTTCCTCCTTTTCCCGATGACTTCATATCGGGTTCCCTGGCCCAGATTGATCGAGTCGTTCATATTACAAAGTGGCACAAAATTTTGGATGATTGGCCATAGTTGACCCAAAGACTCCTGTTTCATCTTGATATTTTCTGATAGAGGTGGACTCAACTCCAATCCTCGTCCTACAAACTTTTATTTCTAATTCCACTCTTTACCAGAGAGATTTTTTACAAGTCTTTGGTGTTAGTTGACAGTCCAAAACGGTCACTCATCTAGGTGATGACCAGACTCAACGTGGCTCAACTCCGATGATCTTACAGAGACCTGCATTTCAACCATACTTTAACCGTACAAATAAAATTTAGATTATCATATTTTAGAACACTGTGAGTTTGTACATATAGTCTTTGTTTGCATTGTCAGATCCCAATGTTTTGCATAGATTTATCACATATATATATATACATATACATTTTTTTAGATAATTTTCCCAAGAACAAAAGTGATGTTGTTGAATCTAATAATTTGATATTTATTAAAAAAAAGACTCTAGGAAACAAATAAGTATCAATAGTAACTAATCTAATAATGCTGTAATTGTTTAAACTTACACGAAGATTGATTTTATGAAGAGTTTTTTCTAACAATATTTACGTTCAATATTTACTTTCATAAAATCTAGTAAGATTTTAATGTTTTTCAATGATACTTGGAAAAAATGTTTGGTCTACCCAATTAAATTTCTATCAAAAATTCCAAGATGTCCAGTGGCGTTCTCGTTAGTTTTGTTGTTTGGGGTTTGTTTGTTGTTTTTTTTAATTATTTAGTGATCAGTTAGCGAGAGAAGCACGCACTCACACTGAGACACACACAGAAACACACACAGACACACACACACACACACACACATATATGCCTTTTATATAGAATTGTAAGACATCATGATAATTTAATTAGATAGATAGGAATATGTAGGTACACATATGTATGGAAGTTGCACCAAAAAGAGCAAATGAAAAGATTTGCCATGGCCTTGGAGCCATACGTTGAAAGAAATGCAAATTGTAATCAAAGAATCTTACCATGTTCTCTGGCCAAGTACCTGGCAATGGCCATGGTTTCGGGCATCTTGTTCTGGCCATCAATGTCCAAAACAGGGACACACATGCTGGGCATCTCTGAAAGAGGATAAAGAAATAATTTGAACGTGCAATTTTAGTTGTCGTAAAAAAAATTATTTCTTTCAAATTGGATTTATTTATGTAATGCGTCTTTTTCGCAACTTGGTTTTTCTCAATCCTTGAGGAGTTTATGCTAAGACTATGCCTGGGAATTTCATTGGTGGACAACACTTAAAATATATTGGTCATACCCATTCATTTGATCGAAACTGCTATTCAGATTATCGACGACATTTAGAGCTATTTTTTTCCAATATCTAGATTTTAGGCAACTTTATACGTTGTAGCGCTATGGAGAACTCCTAACTACATGAAAGTTCTCCCCTGCCAAACTCAAATCTTCATCATGACTGTGCAAAGAGCCAACAACGACTTGATACCAACATATGATAACTTCTCAATTGATAATAAACTTTTAATCACATAAAACGGTCTCACCAACTAAGTGTAGGGATTCATCATCTTCTCTGCACAGACAACCGAGTCCCTAAAAGATTTTATGTCAAGCTACAGCTTTCTTCATCTAAAAATCAAAATAACACTTGGTAACAAACATTCCAGTGATCATGCATAAGTGTAAAAAGAACAATTCTTAAAAAGGTTGATAATCTTGTTATTTCTCAAACAACAATGTTCAACTTTTATCTTTATTTTGATGCTTTAACAATCTGCTTTCTGATTCACGGAGTCTGTACCATTTCAAGATATTTTTGCTAAATCTGACCATTGCACATAGAAGTAACGAAAATAACAACTTTTAAAAAATGTCTTGTTAGGCACTTATCATATTCATCATTATCAATATCTCATCATATGTAAACTTGAACACATGCACTTATGCATCTGTGTATATTAGCTTGGTCATTGAATTAAAACTGAGGGTTTTTATGCTCTTTTGAACGGTCAAATCATGACAAAGATGACAGCAATTGACTTGCGATATATTGATCTGAATTAATCATTAATTATTCATTTGATAACTAATGACAAAATATTTTTAAAGTTTAGTTTGGTTAGCTGATGTTTCATGGAGGTAGGAAATGAACTTGCAGGTTGAACTTTTCCATTGGCTATACTTAGGACGTCGTTATCATATCTTTGTAGAAAGAGCAGGGTAAATATTTAATTTCTTCACTTTGAAAAAGTGACACCAGCGATTGAGAATATTTAATGGGGTTTGGTCAGTTATATCCATATATATAAAGAAGAAACGGTTTGCTATCGACACCAATGGCCACATGTTCATCAGCACAGTGCTTAGCAGCACACAAATACACTTTTACTAGTATCTTTACGTATGCACACGATCATGGGAATGGCGTTTAATAGACAAAAAGAATCTAATCGTGTGCAGAGAGACAGCAATTGACTTGCAGTTGAATACATTCACGCAGTCCCTCATTTGTAGTTTAGAGAAATTAACAGTGGTTATCCAAAAGTTAATCAACATATGATAAGAGACTAAAGTGAATCGAGGAGTCAACGGCACCAACGAGTTCAAATAGTTCAGAAGGTTTGCGTTCATGTTAAAAAATTGCTTTTGAGAAAGGTACTTATTCGTCTTTTCCTCCTGGTACCAACATCAAAGACCAACATGGCAGGGTAAGGACCACCACCCATATGCATTTCTTTAGGGAAGCCTGTGTTTAACAAAGTACTTTAAGTGGCTGATCTCATGACACACCAGTACAGAAGAGTCAATCGAAAATATCACAAGCTGTTATGAATAAACTAATAATGGGATATAGCGTTCAACGTAGGCAAGCGAAAGCCTCCATCATCTAATTCTGACAGAGAACCTATACTCTGAAGATTCATTAGTTGTAATAAAGTAACCAGTCACTCGTTGTAAAAAGGTTCAAAGAACAATAAAAAGAGTTACTGACTCTCTACGTATTTATTATAAGCAAACATTCAATCTATAATTGCTAGAGAGACAATCGATGACCTTCCTGAGTTTTTCAAACGGTTTTTTTCCAGTCTGCATTCGATAGGGTACTTTCTTTCTTAAAAAAACAAACTCACTAAATAAAACATGCGACGAAGCCAGAATTTCATGTTATCTTTACAACGAACTGATGCTGAGATTTTATCTAGTTATCAAAGCTAATGTATAGATGTTCTCGTGACGATGGCCAGAGAAGTGATCAATACAAATATTCTAGTGGGTGACTTGGAGGCTTGAGGTGAGTTGAATAATGCATCGTCTGAGATTAAAGAGCTTATTTGAACTGCAAAAAACTCGAAAAAAGAACTTACCATTCCTGTATTTGTCCCATTCGTTGAATTCGAACCTCTTGTCGGTATAGGGGACAGCGGCAGCGGCCATCAACATACGGCAGATCTCGGCACGTCCACGGCCATTGAAGTAGTACAGAGTGTAGTTAGGCATGGTGAAGTATTGAAGAGAGATTCGAGACGAATTTCAAACAAAAGTGTTCAAGCTGTGATGATGTCCTTCTGTTGCACAATAAGGTTTTGCAGATCCTTATATAGTGCAAACTGACTCAGAAAAGTAACCTCACGACAATAATGATCAAGGTCTCTAGAGATGGGTGAGTAGTCAATTAACGATTTCAGCTTGTATCACAGAAATTATATGCGGTGCTATTTGCTAGATTGCAGACATTACTAGTTAACAGACAAGACTAGACTGCGTTGAATAACTAATGATAGTTAACATTGGTTAAACCAGTTTGTTTCGACTGCATAAAGGTCAAGCGTTGTGCAAATCAGTCTATTCAGAACAATATAAGGTTTCAGCTCGTTTGGCGTCGTCTCACTAAATCGGCACAGCAGTATCTATGAGTTATTTTTAGAGATGAATTAAGTAATGTTGCATTTCCGAATTAGTTAATGAATGATAAAAGACGGCATTATAGACGGAACAGAATACAGTGCACTTTGGTAAATGTACCAAGAGTAAGAGAAGAAAGACATGTACAATAATTCATTATGTATCAATTCGCAGAAAAAACAAACGAGTACCAAAAGCTTGTGTTGCAATTCATACTTCGTTATTTGACTTAGAATTGTTTTGTTCTCCTCTGTTTCGTATTGCACTGCATGTTTAGGACTGTATCACAAGTACTAATCAAGTTAATATTTTATCAGACTGGGACAATAGAAAACGTTTTTTTTTTTCAATCTGGCCCGGTTCTTGTTCTCTCAAAGGGCATTCAGTTCATCAAATTAAAAGTCCAGTTGGTTGAAATTGGGAGAGCCAGAAAGTGATTTACTAAGGATCTGAATGAGGAGGTCCTACATAATTAGGAACTGAGCATTAAAAATCATGGATTACTTTCATCTGAACTATGAAATCGACAAACAGCGTCTTTCCAAAACACTGCAATATTATCAACGTGACGGGAACTGTTCGATTTAGTATCCAATTTTTATATTTAAAAATTCTATTTCATTTATATTAAAGTTATGTGATATAAGTATAATGATAAATACGTTTTTTTTTATAAGTGAGTGCATGTGTCCCAGTAAAACCCTCCTTACAGAGACGATGGAGACAATTCAAGCAGATTTGTTTGTCACGTGCATACAGACCGAGAGAATAGATTTTTAAAAATGGCCATTTGGAACCCTTTCAGTGTCTGTAGAATATCTAGTTACTTAATCAAAACACCCATTAGACCGAAAGAGTAAAGGATCAGAGAATTCCTACGAGAAGTAAGAAAGAATGACATTAGGTTTTCGTGGCGGGAGAAATCGAAAAAAATCAGTGAGAAAATAGAAAAAAAAGAATAAGATATTAATTTCTTCCGGTATTGGTAGAATATAATATAATGTAGAGATAGAAAAACGTCTTTGAGTTGGGTTGACCAAGTTATGCCTTGAGAGATATACTCGTATAATTTAGTCTCTCTCTCTCTCTCTCTCTCTCTCTCTCTCTCTCTCTCTCTCCCCTCTCTCTCTTTCTCTCTCTCTCTCTGCGAGTGATGTTTGGTCTTCAAGCAAAAATGTTCAGTCACCTAGGGAAGACCTTTACTAAAGTTGACATCATACAATGTTGTGCCTTCTGGGATGGCCAACGGGATATCTTAAAATATCCCATTCTGTCTTCAAAGCAGTCTTGCATCGCTTTAGACCAATGCAGCCGAGCTGCAAATGTATGGGGCGCATAAAGGTACAATATGTAGCTCTTCTAGAATGTATCCAACTATTTTGAATAACTTGGGAACTGGTCACACGGCTTTTAAGAATGCCTTTACGGATTCACTTCTGTGGGTTTCTCAACTCTGCAATGACATACTATCAACGGAGATATGTACTATGTTTCTGTCTAATTCCCCATGAACTCTACGACAGTAGAAAGTTCGTCCAATCCTCCTTTAAGGGAGCAGTCATCACTTAGATGTCAGCTTTATCGTGGTTTCCCAATTTGTGTGCATTTTTTGTGAACCAACATTGCGCATATGAGCTGGTGCAATTATTCGTTATAGGTAGCCCGTTGTGTTGAACCAGTCGCTAAGGGCAAAATATGACAAATATGCAAAGGAAATGCTCTACATAAAGTGGAATAGCTGTTAGAAGTCGCAATTTGTTTTATGTTAAAACCAAACGTCCTTCTATTAAAAAAAAATTACTCCAGGTTTTCATTTTTATTGCTGTACGATGCACGGCTTATCCTCTTGTAAAAATCAAACGTCGAAATAGAACATCAGTGTGTTACGTAAACAAACAATATATCAAAAATGAAAATACAGTTATCTCCTCGGGATTTGAGAGCTGGGACGTCTACTTGTAGTGATCAGAAGTGTGTGAGCGACTGGATTCGTTAATTTCTTTTATTTTTGAATATTTCATTTTAGGTTGAAATGATACTTCAAAATAAATACAGTGTGTGAGCACAAATGCGTGTTGGTGTTTATTAGCGGAAGGACATTGATTGTAAAGATGCGTATATATACATTTTAACGGTGGGATAAGATAATTTGAATGCAGAACGCTCGTAAACAAAGGTCACTCAGGTTAAAGGCCAATAAGTATTCTTACAGACCACATGTTCAGTCATTGAAAAAGAGTTTGAAAATTTATCTTATTTCTTTGACATATGAAAATGTTCGGCTTGAACCTCTGAGAAAACAAACCTGTATCATCTCACCTCGGAGTACAAGTCAAGATATCCTTTCCTCTTTCTCTCTCTCTCTCTCTTTTGATTATGGTTTGCACGTCATTTTGTTTTGAGATGTGAACTTGTTCCATTTTAAGAACAAAGAGTGAGATTATGAAAATAATTCATGTTTCATTTCATTCTCTCCCTTGAAGGCGTATTTAAATAAAACGGCACTGAAACATTCCTGGGTTTAAAGAGCTACATTTTCCATATTGGATTTTACACTAACGATATGCACTGCTTTTCAAGATATTCAAACACAACTACTGGTTCGTATGGTCAAAGAAACTGCTATCCATCCGATTTGCTACGATGAAATTTGCCCCCATCTCTCACGAAATGCCAACTATTACTATATGTCTCTCTCTCTTTAAATTCTTGAGTTGATGTATACACGTGCATGCTTCCATATACTATTGACCTGTCACCTATGACACGCACACGGTCTCTTATCACCCCTGTCAATACTGAACCCCAAATCTTCCCTCCATTGGTCAGCTATCTTTGGGGAGAGTACAGCTGCTCTCGACCTCTGGCTCTATTTATCTTCCCATGGCAAAGGGATTGGAACTGATCAACTCACACACACACACATACAGACATTTTATCATAGGTACACATACGCACACTGCTCTTGAATAGCTAAGTTTGTGCTCCTGTAAGGTGACATTCTCAAACCTACTACGAGAACACATATTTTATAATTACTTGAACATTAAAAAAAACTTTTTACCCAAGTATTCCCCGTGCATGTATGCACACACTGGGGGTAAATATTGTAATTGGTGCCGTGACCAGGATCCAGATTAAATGTCCAATTCACTGACCTGGGATTTTGGTGAACGAAATTCGGGGTCTAGCGTTCGTCAAAACAAACTATGCCACCTGTAGACATAATCAACGGCCAGATGCAACCAAATGCAACGGTCAAAAATCGGCCATATGAAGCAAAACAGGGATTGACCAGACCAACAACCATAATACGTCATCAAAACAACTCCACAACGCCAAGAAAAAAAACACGGGGAAAAAAATACATGAACAAACCAAACGCACAAACGCCAAGATGAGCGGGTTTTTTTAATGCCCTGGAGATTATTACACATTCATTGAACAAATATATGCACATTTGTCGGATAGACAGAAATGTAAAACGTATTGAAAAAAAATGATTGCTAAGAAAAGAATATTCATATAGACTTGGAAAAAAATGAATGACGATGTCATTTTCATTTTAGATGTTATTTTGCTGTTAATAATTGTATCTGTGATTTAGTGTTTTCAAAAAAATGCTGGTCTTTTTAAATGTAGTATTCTATGTAAATCTGCTTGTGTAATGACTTTTCCACTTAGCCACGCTGATATCTTCTTCCCTGAGGTTTTTCTTATTCATTTCGAGATGAATAAATTCCTTTCTGACTGATAATCAACTGTGGTGACCAATTACAGACTAAGGAAAGGCCTGTGTTACCGAGAGAGGCTCGCAAATGATCACGGAATTTAGCATAAAGGAGAGAACCCTGGGAGTTACAAGATGTAAGAAATGTACATATTTCTTTTTATTCGTGCATTTTAATCTGATTGCGTGTGTACACGGATTACAAAAAAATGTATATCTACTGTGTTTAATAAGAAAATATTAAATTTACGACAAACGTATAAATTTTATAAATACAAATAAAAAATGATGAAAAATTGCTATAAACATATATAGAAATGAAGGAACTTGTTTTATTTTATTCTGACGTAGTATGAACTTTTGCCTTTGACCCAAGATTGCTGTGTTTTTGTATGTATATTATTTTTTCTGCTCTCTTTGAATATTTTTTAGTTAATTTTCGTGGTGTATTTTTCTTTTTTGTGAGGTATAGCCATGTTGAAACGATGTATGATTTCAGGTATCGGTGGATTTGGCCTCAGTGCTCCACCAGTGAGGCCCCTGCAAGCAACACAGAATATTCTGTTTGTAATTGAGTAATAACTACATCACCGGAAGAAAAGTGATTATAAGGAAAGATCTTGGGAAGAAAATAATCTACGCGAATCAAAGTTGCAATGCTTGCATAGAAAAGTTGAATGAAGGTTATGCAATAGGAAATTTAACGGCTTATTTAGTCTTTCCACCGATTCACATACATTGCACACTCGCTGGGAGACTGGTCCACAAACAAGCATTGGAAACAGCCACCATAACTAAATTTGTCTCATTCTTTCTGTTCCTGCTATTTTGAATCCTTTTTCATGTTTTGAAGGTCAAATATCAGATACATCATTATGTCTCAGAGATAGATTTGGATTCATTATTTGATTTGAAGATAATTAGAATATGAAGAAGACAGCATAGATTTAGAGTACTTTAGAGAAAGAAAGCCCTATGAATAAATGTACTCGAAAAAAGTCTTATGAACGTTGTTCGAATTATTATGCTTAAAAAGTACTTGAAATGCTTAAAATTATTTTTACAATTTGATGCATTTGAAACATTAAAGTGATTAAAATTTCCAAATATGTTTTCAAGATATGATAAGAAGAAGTGTAATGATGTGAGGAGTGAAATTCGCTATATATTTTATTTTCGATTTTAAATGCCTTAGTCACTATGAAATGCTCGTCCCTCGCTTTTTCTGAATGTGAGTTCCTGTCACGGACATACACATATCCTTACACAAATGTTAACTCATGGTGAGTATCACAATACACATACATACGTGTGCATATGTAATTTAGCCACGTGATAATCACAGACCAAAACTCAAAGGAAAGGAACCAATAACATATCATATTCGATTACTACATCGATCCAAAGAGATTCCAAACTCACTAAAACTTTGGTAAGTGATGCAGATTACCAAATAGTGCATAGTACAGAGTGAACTTTAGCGAAACAAATTATATATACAACGTACATTTTGGGGATGTAGACACACCGGTCAAAATTGAAAATGGAGAGCTGGAGAAAGTAGACCACTACATTTACTCAGGACAATGAATCTCTACAAATTACTTAAAAAGAAAAAAAATAAGGTAAATAATCACAGTTGGCATTTGTTGGCAAGCTTCCGGCTTGGTGAGCTCGACATGACACAAAAATTCCCTTTAATCCTAAAAAGAAATGAGTAAAATCCTACCGATAGTCACCTATGGAGCTGAAACATGCAATCTAACTGGAAAATCGCTCCCCAAACTGGGAACCATACCACACGCACAAGAAATAATTATGTTCAACCTCACATTGAGAGATCATAAGGCAGTACAGTATATTTTAAAAAGGGGCAGGAGTCCGGGACACCATTAAAAGCATTTAAAAAAAACTCAAATTGGGATGGGCCGGACATGTCAGAAAATCACTAGATATCTCGACTCACAGCACGGATCCTCGGACATCATGCGCGGAATGGTGGTCGATAGAAAGTGAGATAATGTGACAAACCAGATAGATCCAGAAAATATTTGCCCTACAATGCCTATGATAAAAATATTCAGCGAATCTTGGGTATGGTTTATGTTCAACGACGGTAGCTAAAAGGCTGCTGCTGCTGTTGCTGCTGCTGCTGCTGATGATGATGATGATGATGATGATGATGATACGTCAACCTGTTTGATCTACACAGTTTTCTTTTTCTACCATGGAAAGCAAAAGAAGGCAAAATGCACAGATTCAATTCACACACAGATCGAAGCACTCGTTTTCACTGGCCTCTGGTCCTACATCACATATTTTCATAATAGACAGAGCGAGTATTTTATGCTTCGTGCGGGCTATTTTGGCACAACATTGCATCACGCAGATCTGCAAGACTTCACCCTTACAGTTACTTCCTGTAACTTATGGTTATCCCAAAAGTTGGAATAGACCAAGGAAAAGATTAAGGAGAATGCAAAAAGGCATCTGATGGTGATTAAGAAATAGAAATACAGCATAGCAATTTTTTTTTTTGATAAGCTACTTTCTGGTTATAAAAATGACAATGTTTTTTGGGCAGACCTCGTACTTCTACAATGAGTCATGAGAAGCTGGACAACTTCACATATATCTAAATTTCTCATCTTGTTGAAGTGTTTTTTTTTGTCTGTGACCTTAAAATAACCAAAACAGTGCAATATATATATAGGCTAGCCAAAAAGCTAGTAAGTGATCTTAAATATATCTTTTTAGTTTTGATGACTATTTCTGCAAAGTTTTGACAAATGTCGTAAAAAAATCTGAAGAAAATTCAATTCATTTATGCACGGGAAAATGTTCCCTCCAAACCTCTGCCATTTTCAACTCCACATATTCTCACTTTTTCAATTATATCCGGGATATGTGCGACTTAGTTATCCTAGTGATAATAAATTTTAGCCCCTTGACAGTCGTTGACATGTTAGCGTAATCCTCTTGCTTCATATAACCCCAAAATAGAAAAGCCTGGAAGTGTTAGAGCCGGCAAATCATCGACTTGGATAGAGGTGTTCGCACATTTAAATAACGAGAATATTTGTTAACGTTATTGATTGATGGCATTCAAAGTAAAATTCTTTTATTTTATTCCATTTTGTGTTGTGCACCTTTCCATGGAAAATTCTCAAAGGATCCTTTATATATTTGAAAAACGGGGGAGAGAAGTATTGAAATAGAAGCAATTATTTAAACGCCTCCGTGACTTTTCGCCGACCCGTATATTGAAAAAAAGATGTTTTGATTTGAAACATACATACAAAAAAAACCAGTTGTATAGCAACTAAATAACAACAAATAGGGGTCTGTGTCCCCTCTCATCCTTATCATGGACCGATTTTTTCAAAGAGGATATCTATGAATGTGGGCTTTAATTTGAGATGTAAGTTCATGCTAAAGTGATCCTTTAGTTTGTATCGGGCATCAAACAAGTTTGGTTTTTGAAAATTGTGATTTTTTTGTAATCACAGCCGAACAAAGGTCGAGAGGAGTAACTTATTTATTGACCGTCCATTTATTTCAATTTTTGTTTTGATCGCCTCAAAACAGCGTGCTACCAAACATCGTTGGTCACGTGATGGTTTCTATTGGCTGACTAACCAGACCTTGTTTATTGATGCATTTATATGATAATGCCAAAAAATATCTCGATCCATTACGTTTCTTCCAAACGTGAACCAAACAATTTGCAAGGTTTTTGGGGGAAAATTATTTCTTTTTTTATAAGATGAAATATTCTAATCCAATAATCCTTTCAATTATGACTTATTTTCACCTTCCTCTGTATTGAACAATATGGCAGCGATATAGCTGGGATGAGAGGTGAGTGCCAATTGATTCTTGTTTGACGCAGTAGATTTTCTGTTGGAATGGTCTTAGATGCAAGCAAAAAGTGAGCATCTTTCTGGTTGAGAGAGAAAGCCAACTCTTCATTTTAGATCGTATTGTTTATTTATTCACACAGGTAAAAGTAGTCACCCTTTTTTTAATATAGTCTTCTTTTTATATTGTTATTATTGAATCAGTGATAGATGAGGTCTCTAAGACAACATACAGTGTAAATAATTTTCAGCGAAAAAGAACAGCTGACATTTTATTTTCATCACCACGGATGAGTCTTTGAAATATCATGCTTATGTATAACTCGTCGATATAACTTTTGAATTGTGACAACATGAGATTTATTTTAAAGGAAAGTGCCCCTTCCCACTTCATTAAAACAAAACAAACTCTTTAGCATAGCTATAGATAGGAACGGTGATTTGCTGAGTGAGGGACCCAGAAGATAATAAAGGGTTAGGAAATTTGTGGTCTTTAAGACAACAGACAATGTGGTTAATTTCCAGTAGAAAAGCCAGCACACATTCTTTTTTCAGTCCCGACAGAATCACCACTTGTTAGTGCCTCACTCGTTTGATGTAAATTTTGAATTTGGTACAGCATAAGGGTACTATACTTTAGTCCTGAAACAACCGAGGACTCTTTCAGGGCAAAACTTCAAAGGTATATAGGAATTGTATAAATAAACAAGTATTGCTCGCCGTTTTACATAATAATTCACAAACATAGCATTTAGTAGACATGTTAATTGCTCAATCATCTTGTTATCAAAAAGAGGTAATACAATGGGTGCTGAGGGTCGGTTTGAGCGCTGGGGTCACTTTGATTGAAATCAGTTGTAACCAATCCAACAGATTTTTTTTCCACACATTTTGGTCCAGTGCACTAGGACATGACTTAACCCTAATTACACCAGCCGTTCCCACTCTATCAATTTCTTTATGTGGGCGTGATGTGCTCCAAATGGAACCATCCAAAGAGAAACAGGACCCTAAGAATGTTACCGAGGAGACAACTTTATACATAGGCATCGACAACATCAGCACACTCTCAACAGAAATGCAACCAACACTTCTTGAAAATGAAATTGAAAACTCCAAATGGGACGTTATTGGTATTATCAGAATGAGAAGAGCTGGAGTAGAATTAACCGAGCAAAAGAATTATCATCTTCTCCAACGCTACGGGAAATAATGAGAAAACAAATAGAGCACTTAAAGACAACTTTGTCGCATTCAAAGCTGTCCCTGACCAAGGGTCCAGTGTCACTGTACAACTCTCTCTAAAAAAGGGAGTCAGGGATATAATAAAATCCATCAGAGAACTAAAATGGCAAAGAGCTGGCCATGTTGCAATGTCAGACAACCGCTCACAGCGTGGATCCCTTGATATCATATGGAAAACTTCCAACGAATAGACAAGTTAAAAAATATTGGTTCCTTGACGCCCATGAAAAAGAGGTGTGGCGAATCTTGGGGGAGGACTATGTCCAACAATGGACGCTAAAAATCTGATGATGATGATTGTGAAACCTATTTCATGAAAACTTTCCCAAACAAATATTCATATGAAATATACGAACGGATAACAAGAAGATAAACAAAAAGAATATAAGTTTTTATGCATTTAAACAAATAGCATTTTTATTCAAAGAGTCTTTACAAAATAATGAGTCTAGGTTGTCAAGAGGTGTTTTTATTTGTTTGAGCAAAAGTTGATAAAAAGTTCTAAAGCCATTGTTATCACCATATTTCTGACGTTATATATTTTAATCAGAACTATGCGTGACAATGTCAAGCCGCCGTAGAATGAACGGATCCCAGGATGATTTTATATCGCACAGCTATCTACCAGTTGGTGTTGGAACGCTTCTTCAAGTAATCCATGATCTTGGGGTGGGAAGCAACGCGTTTGTACATGGCCATCAGTTTGGGGTATTGCTGGAACATGGATTGGTTCTCCATCATAGGGTTCTCCAAGCAACAATAGCACATCATATCACACAGCATCATCTGGGAAACAGAGAAAAGGATTTAATCAAACATTTGATCAGTTATTCTGAACATGAAGCGCGTGTCCCTCAATGGAGAAATTTGAATACGTGCAGGGAAAATTTGGAATTTGGGTATGAAGTGCAAAATCATTCTGTAACTCACAAACAAGTTGTATTGAACTGATTAATTTCTAATCACACGATACTAATACCACGATGCATTTTATAGCAGGTTATTATCAGTTGATTAACTGGGCAGGGTAAAAAATCGATGAGGTTATTCCCTAGTTACTAGAAAGTTACACGAAAAAAAAATAGATTGCAAAATTCTATTGAGTGCCATAGAGTTCATATATCGGTATTTATTTTACAAAGAATTTGCGATATGATGTATAACTAAGTAAATAGTGTTTTCTTTTTCAGCTGTTGATGTTAGTCATAGAAAAAAAGGCAGAAAAAAATTGCATTAGAGTTACTAATATCAGAAAATCTTGCTTATTTTATTAGAGTAATTCGATAATTACTCGACCGCTGTTAAGTGTTTTCTATCATTCGTTTCAGAAGTACAGAAATGTTGCTGTTTTCCAAATGATAAGAACATTTCCTGGTCATAATGATAATAGGTAGGTTGCTCCTAATTTTGATACTTCATGGGCTACAACCTAACAATAAAGTAGAGTAGCCCAACTTACGATAGAAAAATCATACACTGAACACCTACTCAATGAAATAGTAAATCATTATTTCAAATCATTTCGTTCCGAATTCTCCATACAACGTCCAGAAGTACATTAGGTGTTCCAATGAACTCTGTTGTATTCCATTTGTGAGAATTATCGAATCCATTATAGTACAAAAAGAGTAACTCAAATATTGTTTGGCCAAATAAAATGTAGCAATCGATATCTTCAAGATTGATAGAAAGTAATTAGCTTGCAGAACAAAGTCATCATTAGTTGTAACGGTACTGTATATATATATATATATATATATATATATATATATATATATATATATATATATATATATATATATATATATATATATATATATATATTTTATTATGCAATCTAAGGGCCTTTTCGTCTAATATTCGTGAAAGAACGATTGCAGATCTTGCGAATTGGAAAGTAAATAATTTGCTTGCTGCATTTTAAATTCAATTCAATCTCACCATTATGACAGCAATTTTTTATCTTGTCACTCTTCGAGCATGCCGTAATAATGAGAGCCTAATGTAATATCGAAACTTTCCCCTGACGCCATGTTGAGAGTGAACATGATGATTAATTTAAGAAACAATTGATATCAAATGAACAAATAAAAATCTTTATTCAAGTATTATTCATTTGAATTCAACCTGAATTATTTATTTGATTAATAATAGCGCTCCCAGGGAAATATAACTATACAAAATTATCACATTTCTCATAAAATATGACAGTCCCGACGACTAACCATGTGGGTGCGAACCCATGACATCCTACTCAGTTTCAAGACAAATCTAAGAGATGGTTAATCTTTACACCAACCATATCTCATCGGGATAAATAGTTTAGTTTGCCCTGCATCAATAGAATGAAGATTTCTAGTAATCAAATATCCTTCATTAGAAATCTAGTTTTTAAAAAATAATTTTAAACGTTAACTTAATTTACCTGGTCTCCCATGAAGAAGTCTTTTCCACCATTTTTCATTTCCAGAGTTTTCTCCAAGAAAGGAAGAACTCTACGGCAAGTTTCCATGAATCTGGTTTGGGTATAAGGCTGAAAAACAGAAATAGATAGTATGTATGTTGGAATGTTTTTGACAAAGCATTTTTACTATTATGAGCACGATATTTAAGACATTATGCGTTTGCAGAAACGTAAAAGCTTAGAATATGAAGAGATTGTGTGGAGCTAATTCAAGGAAAAATTGTCGCAGAATTCGAATATTAATCTGTAAAATCAGCTTCCTTCTATAAATAGCGGAATAATGGAATAGAGGAAGGGAAGTAACTCTCGCCAGAAGAAATATAGAAGTTATTTCTCCTGGAATGTTAAAGACGGAAAAATATAGACATGCACAATAAGTTTATAATTCTTCTCAAGTCTCCATCCTTCATCTTCTGCTCTCATAGTCCATAGCAGGGCTGTGGTTTACAGTTTCCAACAAGTTACCCAATGGTTAACGTTAAGGCTAAGTGACAACAAGTCTCCTCAAGTGTCCAACCCTCCTCAGCTCTCACAACTATGTTGTGGTTTGTACCATCTCCACCAAACCTGCAGGGCAGGGGCTGTTAGGCCATTGCTTACAGCTTGGGGTCGTAGATCCCATATTTCTATTACTTCCCTCAGTCTCCGTGCAGTCCCCAGTAGCACCGTGATTTGTACAGTCTCAAACCATCTTCTTATCCCCAGTTCCTCCAGTTACGTTTTCATTGTCTTTGATACGGTTCCGAAGCGCCTACTGTTATTGGTACTAACCTGACTTACATAGTCTACACTTTCTTTAGTTCCCTTGAAGGTCCTGGTATTTCCCCAGCTTCCAAATGTCTTTCTGATTTACTCTGTGATCCGCCAGCACGTCCACGTCTAGTAATTGTTCGGTTCTCCTTTTCATGACCACAATTATTCGGTCTGGTCTTCTTGCTTGGATGGAGTAATCGATTTTTACGTCAAAGTCTCAGTGAAATTTAGGGCCTCCATTTTCCAGGGATGTCTCCAGTTTGTGCTGATGCCATTCGTCTGCATTGATGGATCCTATTCGTTTCCTCGACTCCCAGGGTATTCCTGTTACTACCCTGTCTGGTCTGTTTTGGGGTTTGTTTTTTTTTTGCTTGCAATCTTGATATTTTTGCACGACATCATATCTGCAACATATCTCATGAGCTGATCTAATGCAAAAAAAAAAATCCATAAGCATGTTTAAAAGTCAAAGTAGAATAATTTTTTAGAATGGTTGAATTAATACTTACAGTCATCTCAGCAGGGTTCATGGCAGATCCGGATCCACTTTCCTTTAGAATGCAAAAAAAAAAAATCAAATTAAACATAAGAAAACTGAATCAAGAGTTTCAAAATCAAGTCATTAAATTAATGCTATGATGGGAAATATATTTGTGGTTTATTTCTGCTAATCCGCCTCTCTATCTCTTTCTCTTTCTCTTTCTCTCTCTCTCTTTCTTCGAATTATATATATATATATATATATATATATATATATATATATATATATATATATATATATATATATACAGAGAGAAGGGAAGAGAAAGAAAGAGAGAGAGATAGAAAGAGAGAGAGAGAGATGTTTAAAATGAGTCACAACGCACCTAAAGAAAAGGAGTCAATAGTTGTATTCAGAAAATCATTTCAATAACTGGATTTGGAATTCTATCGCTATTCACCCCATTAAAAAGCACGAACAGTCTATGCAAAAGGAGTGTTAGTACCTATATTGTTTTTTAATCTTCTTGTTAATCAATGTTGAAAGATGTAGATACGAAATACTGAGCATTCTATAAATAATTGACTTACCATGAAACGACCGTTCTTGGTGTGGAAGTACCTCATGTAATCGTGCATGATTTCATAGAAGCAATCACAGATGTAATCAATTCTGAACATGTCCATGTTGTTCTTGCCATAAAAACCTACAATTAAAAAAAGTAGTTTATCAAATAACATAATATTCATCACTACTATGTAATCATTGCATTTTTATAACTCGGGTATCTGATCCCCTCCTAATCTAGATCAAGTGACAAGAAGTCTACTCAAGCTCTCCTCAGTATTCGAGTTAGTTTTAGTGAATGATGTTGTACGGCTGGCTTAAAAACTTTCTCGTGTTTCCATATATTCTAATTATTTTAAAAGTTTCTCGGGGATTGTTTCAAGTGTACCTATGACTGCAACTATATATATATATATATATATATATATATATATATATATATATATATATATATATGTGTGTGTGTGTGTGTGTGTGTGTGTGTGTGTTTGTGTGTGACGACAATTTGATGACATAGATGGGAATATGTAGTTAAACATTTATGAATTTCTTATCCATTTATTTGGCTGCCTGAAAATCCGTTGAATTCGTTGAAAAAGACGCAGGTTGCAGTTAAAGATTCTTACCATGTTCTCTGGCCAAGTACCTGGCGATGGCCATGGTTTCGGGCATCTTGTTCTGGCCATCAATGTCCAAAACAGGGACACACATGCTGGGCATATCTGAAAGAGGAAATAGAAATGATTTTAATGCACAATTTTAGTTATTACAAAAGAAACATAATTCTCGAATACTTGAAATCATATTGGATTATTACTGAACTAGATCCATTCCCCATCTATTTCGTCTTGATCTATGTAGTGTCTATATTGAGATATAACTTTGTTACTGACTGAATTAATGTCTCACAGAATCAATGGATTGTTAGTGTCTATCAATAGTAGGGAGTTATTTCATATTGGACGAATATTTGAACAAGACATGTTGAGATCGAAGTTATATATAAACTAGAAAATAAAGTGATAATCAGGTAGAACGTACTACAAGGACGAGCCGTTTGATTCATTATAATCTCTTTGCAGAAAAAGGGAAAACTTTTTTCATCATGAAACAAAACGAAAGGAACGTCAATTGACGATGCCTGTAGAACAAACCCAACGAAACAGGGTGCTAAAGTTTAGAAAATTAATCTTTAAAAACTTGATTCTTGGACAAGATTCAAAATGTATCGATATTGATTATTTATTCAAAATTACAAGTGAAATAATCAAAGATATCCAGAGCTTGATTCTCGAAATATTTTTCTCTAATATCTACATTGGTTTGGCGACTTCTTAATACCAATATTTATTCAACGTTCAATCAATGATAAACAGTTCATTAAATAAAACTGTCATTCAAGCTGGATGCAGGGTTTTATCGTCTTCTCCTAACTGACAGGTGAGACTGAGGATTTCATGTCAAGCGGTAAACTAACTGTCAACACAACACTTAACAGCAAATATTTGAGTACCAGTTATGATAGGTGTCCAAATGAACCATCTAAAACAGTAAGACTCCAATGTTAATTTTTTTAAACACTTTTACACTCTGTATTATACACCCTAGATGCACTTATGCATCCATGTATATGCACTTGGTCATTAAATTGAGAAGTTATTTAAGCTCTTTCCAACGGTATAAAGTCTTGGAAAAAAATACAGCAATTGAATTGCAATACATTGATCTCGACCAGTGATTCAATAAATATCTGTTTTGTGATAATCCTTGACTAGTTCAATCCTTTCAAAATATGCTTTCAAAGTTCAAATTGATTAGGGGATTTATTCTGAAGGGAGAAAATAAACTTTCAAGTAGAAAGTTTTTACCGGCCACGTTGGGGGTGTTATCATCATTTATTTATTTTTATTTTTTTTGTAAAGAAAAGTTGCTAAATATTTTATTTCTTTATTACAGAATATTGGCACCGGGCTTGGAAAGCTTTAACATGTAAATATACTTGGTCAGTTATTTTCATATCGTCAAGGTAAACATTGTTATATATCGACACCGACATCAGACGGCTCATCGATACAGCAACACATATATAGACTCATACAAATGAATAGACAAGTCCACATATATTCACTTACTAATGAGGATAAAGTTTACCTAACATAAGAGAATCTAATCAAGTGCAGGGAGACAGCAACTGACTAATCGTGAGTTGAATGGAAAACAGTCTCTCTTTTGTACTTTAAAGAAATTAACAGTGGATATCCAGAGTTAATTAACACATAATGAGAGGCCAGCTCGAAGTGGTCGAGCAGTTAACGGCATGAGCCGAGTTCAGACAGTTCAGATAGTGCACTAATGCTCTTGAAAAAGGCATGCATCCATCTAGTACCCCCACTGCCAACATGCTATGGACCAGCTTGGCAGAGTAAGACCCATCAACCTCATGTCTAACTCAACAGAAGCTAATGTCCGACATAGTATCTTAAAAGGCCAGTACAAAATTGTAATGTTGGTTTCTAAAACATAGTGAGGCAAAAACTGGATGAATCGGCTGAAAAGCTCTCACACTTTGAAGAAAAAACAAAACAAAAATAAATTAATAATCGGGTCAGACGTTCAACTCAGTCAAGCTAAGGGCTTCATAGTCTCTCTGTAGAGAGCTGGTACTCTAAAGATTTACGGGAAGTAATGAGAAAGGTAAAAAGTCCTCATAAAAAGATTATAAAAGAGGGCAATAAAAACTATAATAGATTCGCAATGTCCGAATCATAACTAATCATTGAATTAATAATTATGTGAGGTAATTGATGACCATCCAGAACTCTCCAAATGATTTGTAAGTGTAGGTACGTTAAGCTACATAATTTGAAAGTAGAAAATGAACCGATAAACAGGTAGAGCACCCTCCCTAGTTACTGTTTCACATTCTCTGGGCAGATAAGTATATGATATTTGATTATCAAAAGTAATGTATAAATGTTCTCTTAACAAATAATAATGAAGTTTTCAATCAAAGTATTCTAATAAGCAACTTGAAAACTTGAAGAAAGCTTGAGAATACATCTGCTGAGATGTAGTTTTTACAGGCTGCAAGAATTTAGTATAAAGAACTTACCATTCCTGTATTTGTCCCATTCGTTGAATTCGAACCTCTTGTCGGTATAGGGGACAGCGGCAGCGGCCATCAACATACGACAGATCTCGGCACGTCCACGGCCATTGAAGTAGTACAGAGTGTAGTTAGGCATACTGGAGTATTGAAGAGAGATTCAAGACAAATTCAAGACAAAAGTGTTCAAGCTGTGATGTTCTTCTGTTGGACAGCAAGGTTTTGCAGGTCCTTATATAGTGGAAACTGACTCAGTAAAAGTGATATCACGGCTATAATGATCGACTTTTGTCTTTGAATATGTGCGTGTCGTCACTTAACGATGTGATCTCGATTTCGAGAAATTGTATGAGGTGCATTTGCTAGATTGCTGATATTACTAGTTAACAGACGAAAATTGGCTGAGTTAATTAACTAATGATAGTTAACATTGGTTACGCAAGTTTGTCTCAATGCATAAAGATCAAGTTTTGTCCAATCTATCCGATTCAAAACGATATGCCGTAATATTTCGCACAACTCTGCTGAATCACGATAGCTTTCTCCATCAGATATTTTGTAATAATAAATTTATAGTTGAATTTTTGAAATATTTAATGATAAGAAACACGACTACTTTGATAATAACGCATCTTGTAGCTGTATTTTGATGATCCATTTATATATTGGCAATTTTAAATGGTTAACAGAGGCTATATTCTCCAAAATGTCAGGTAAATGTGTGGGTTTCCTTTCCTCTGTACTGACGTCGATTTTGAATATCAAGTGACCACTGAAAGCATATAAGGGTTGCGTTAATAATGTGCATGTGGGATTTTTTTAACTCCTTTGATTCAAATAAAACATTTTAATACACTATTTTTTCAATTTTCAACACGCAGATCTTTGTTGCATGGATTTAAAAGATCCTTCTATTCATCTGATTTTATTGTTTTTTTTATAGAATAAAACAAAGAAAGAGATAATAGCATTTATAATTCATTATTTTATTTGAACTATGACTAGTTTTAGATCGAAATTGATGTTATCTGAACAACGGTGAATATCTAGCCACTCTTAGTTATTTTAAATAGCCAATACACTGAAACATGGCCCATATGAAAGATGATCCATGCAGAAATGTCCCACACGAAAAATGACCAATATTGTATTGGCTACAGGATGCGTTATTGCAAAGACAGCCAAAGGCTGAAATAAATGTATAGTGTGCACTTTGGTTGATTTGCTTTGTGTATGGGAATCCCACTTTCAATAATTCATCATGTAATGATATACATCGATTCTAACTCCAGAAAGTGATAAGATGAGATACAACAGGATTCATTTATTTTATTATGTTGATGCTCAAAAACGACATCATGTATTTTTAAAATAATTGCTTACAAAATAATTTCAACAGAATACCAACAAATGCATAATGATAATTGCACGCTAGCATGTAAGAAACTATGATTTTCTTTCATGCATAATCATACATACATCTGAATATCGAAATTGCTATCTATCAGCAAGTTTACAAAACATTTCACCCATCATAAATTGGAAAATTAAGTGCAACTCTGAGTACTGACGGCTCATATCTCTATCTGCCCTCTGTTATTTGATATTATTTAGGATTATTTCATTTGGTGCCTTTTCATTTAGCGCTGTATTTTTAGGATCGTATCCCGAACGATCTGGCCTGGTTTTTGTTCCTTGCAGGGACATCCAATCAGATTTTTTTAGCACACGTGTAGTTGGCAGAAGTGGAACCAGGAAAAATATGGAACATTTATTATCCAAACAGGGGAAACAAACAATGTTAACTCTCAAATTCATAGGTTATCTGAATTCAAAACCAATCAATGTCATGTTCCGCAAAACATCCAACCTTTCGAATGACTAAAAAACCGATTGTGCAAGCTTTATGTTACTTGGTAACAACGCAGACCAGACCTTACTGGTTATGTATGTATTTAACCTCTCCTGTGGTATTTCAAACTACGCCGTGAAACACTAATGTAGGAATTGAGTACTATGTGACCGTTGCATTTCCTATGACCTTTATGGCAATTAAAATTCGTTTTGATCCTTTGTAAATACGGGACCATCATTCACTTGTCGGCTCTGTCATGTTTTTACCAATTCGTGTGCATCTTTCTTGCGCCCACACTGCACGTGTGTGCCAATGCAATTCTTCGCTACAGAAAGCCCTTGGCGTTCAAACTGGTCGATGAAAACATTGTGACCTGTGAAAGGGTCTCCCACCAAATACATGATGGCATTGTCATTTTCCCAATATATGTGTATTTCTTTTGCACCGGCACTGGACGTTTGTGCCGATGTGATTTTTCGCTACAGAAAGCCTGTTGTGGTAAAACCAGTGGTTTGAAATATTGCAAATCTGCAAAGGGGACGCAGTATCTGAAGTGCAATAGCTATGGAAATATGCATGTTGCTTCATGGATAGTGAACGGGTTAACCTCTCCCTATGATACGACGGTTTTGGTAAAACTGTGATGTTCAGTACTTTACCCCGAGTGAGCAGGTGACAAAACCCGGGAACTAAGTGCTTATTTCTATAAATCAATTTTCCTCTTTCATTTTCTTCTCCCTCTAAATGCATGTCCTGATCTATCTCTAAATGTGTGTCCGTATCACCGACACAAAAGAAAACACATCTACATATATATTCACATATAGTACATATACATACGTTCGCACATGTAATTTAACTGCAAGGTTCCCCAGAGACCAAAGCACAAGAGATGGGCTAATAACAGGTCATGTCTAACTATTACTTCCAGCCTGTAAGCCAAAACTGTAAGGCGTCGATAAAAGCTTAACTCATCTTACCAAAGGTCATCTCCTTAAAACATACACAATTTTTTTTTAGATTCATTGATTCTTTAAAATACAAAAACAAGAGGAAAGTAATTAATTGATGAACAGAGGATTGTTCCTTCCAAATGACTGCCATTTTCAACTTCAAATATTCCCACTTTTTCAATATCATTCCGCGTAATAATTCGAGATATATCTCTTCTGGATCAACTATTTCTCCCCGGATATTAATTTTCAACCCCTGAAGTGTCCTTGACTTGTTAGAATAGACTGTATGCTTCAAATAACCCTAAAGAAAAAAATCTTGAGCTGTTAGATCCTGCAAATTATCGATTCAAAATGGCAGTGTCTGCACCTCAAATAACGGGAATATGTGTCAACGTCATTGATCGATGGTATTCAAAGTAAGATTCTATTACTTTAGTTTATTTCTCTGTTGTGTACTTTTCCTTGGTGTATCCTCAAAGGGTCATTTATTTATCCAAGAAGAGGAAAAACAAAGAAAATAGGAATAGAAGAACATTATGCTACTTTTGTGCTCCCTTAACAAATAAAAAAAAGTATCGTCTGGAATACGTCAAATTGAAAAGGGCGTAAAAAATCAGCTTGGTTTGCCACTCAATAATCATTATCATGATCCGTGGTCATTTCTTGGGAGTTGTATTTATTTCTGTACTCTGTACTTAATCAATATTTTGTAAAGTTTTGGGTCCAAATTAAGTAGCTCCAATACAAAAATGACCAAGTTACTTAAAATGCATTAATACCAGTTTGCCGAGAAAGTACAAAAAAAACAACATATTTTATCCATTGATTTTTTCCCATCAGATTGCAACTTATAATTCACAATATTTGTTACTATTTACTTCCATTTCAATTCATCTTGCTTTCTTTGCAACTTAACTCAGTCCGTTTCACCGTCGGCAGTGAGTGAATAAATCAATAGCATTGATCGCAATGGGGAATAAGTTCCGGATGAGAATCAAAAGTATTACCTTCTATGCCGGAGGTATGTTTTAGTAAACACCCGACCTCTCTTATCACGTAGCTTCAAGAATCAGTGGCAAATGCAGGTCCAGATCGAACATTCAGACTACTCCCCTATCCCAATCTCTTCCATACTATGTTTGTTATTTAGTGGTTGTTCACTATCAATGACCCGAATAATTCATTTATTCATTCCATTTGATGAAGTATTGTATATCATTAACAATTTTTGCCATTGTTCACCTGAGTCTCAATCATTGTTGCTATTCATGGCAAATGAATAAAGCCGGTTTCATTTCGGCTGGGAAGAAATTGACAGCCTCGGATGATGGCTATATTGACACCCGATTATTGTTGCCACTGAGTCACAGGAAGCTGTACTTGGCAAGAGTCCAAATGGAACATACAAACTCATCCCCTATCCTGCTCTCTTCCAGGTCATGTTTTGATTAATCGGTACTTCAGCATCGATAATCAAATGTATTTCACCAGATGAAGTACTGTTTATTATTGTTATTCTTTGGTACTTCTTATATTCATTCCAACTAAACTCGATTTCTTTACCGGTTAGTGATAAATTAATAGCAAGGATCAGAATAAAGAATAAGTTCCCGGTGAGAATCGAACTCACAAATTACCATTTTTCTAACAGTGACCTTTGAAAATATCTTCTAAAAAACTGACTGGGCGGGAATGGGAATAAACATAAATTGGATATATATTTACACCACTTGAGATTAGCCAATGACGTTTCCATGATGTCAGAAGCATCGAAAGAATTACAATACATATTAACTGATCTAAATGGGGGAAGTAAAAAAGTTAGCTTAAAAAGAAAAAAACAAAGACAACAGTTATGTTTAACAGTTAAATCCCACCAAAAGAAGGTCTGGGAATGAATTTAACTGGGACGGATTATTAGGATAGAAAAAGACGATAGAATTGACGAAACGATGCGTAGCAATTGACTGGCAATTATTTGGTATGAAACAGGCGTATTGAAGAGCATCTATATACAATGAGAACATGTTATCAGCTATGATTTACACATGTGAAACATGAAATTAACAAAAAGAGTCCAGAACCATCATATAATCACAGAGAGAGCCAGGAAAAGAGCAATGATAGGGATAACTATAAAATTCAGCATGTATAAGAGAAAAGATGAAAGTGAAGGGTATCATACAAGCAATGAAGCAGTGAAAATTGGGATGGGATGGATACTCAACAAGATGACAACAGAAAACTAAACGATTGGTGCTCATGGGATGGTTAACACTGTAAGAAATGACCAGACTCAAGGAGGAGGGATGAAGTAGAGGGGTTTGCTGGTAAGACATGGCAGTAGTTTGCACAATCCCGTTCGTCATGAAAGGAGATTTGAAAATCCATCGTCCAGCTGTGGACTGATGGTTGATGCTGCTGCTGATGCTGATAATAATGATGAAATTGAAAACGAGGATGCCAACACATGATTTTCAGTGAAGGCAATAAATAAAATGCATGAAAATTGGAAATTAAATCAAAATTCATGATGGAAACAGTTTAAATACTATCATAATGACGTTTAGAATTGCAAACAGTAAGTAATTGTCGTCTTTCGTTTACATGAGAAAAGCATATACTACACTTTGATCTACATAAACTCGATTCCCCACAAGAGCAAGAAGTGACACAGTCTTTCTAAATATGAAGTTCCAGCAACGGGAAAGCTATCAAAGTTGCTCCAGTCCCTGCACCTACCTGCAAAGTTACCTAAGTATGTGCTGCAAACAGATGCGACACTTTGATCCTTATATAGTTGCACTCCCATCGTTTTTATTGTGGGGTTCCAGTTACAGAACAGCGGCTAAAATTGTTGTAGTCTCCGGAAATAGCTTTTCAAAGGGGTGAGGGCAAGCCCAATCCATCCCTTTTGGTGCGATGGGACCTTACTGCTCCAGCGCGTACTGCTCCCCCAAGACTGGTCCGAATAACTTTTGAGGCAATAAAATAATTCCTCAGCAATAGCAAGCCTTTATAAGCCATCATCGGCCTGGGTATTGCGCTGACTCAAAACCAACGCATGTTCTTTGACCAGAAACTACATTTGGATTAAATGCTACAAGAGGTATGTTTCAATCGGAACTCTACAATTTCAATCATCATCAATAGCAGAAATCTCTTGATAAAAAAATCTTGGAAAAATAAGTCTTACGAAGGTCACAACTTTTTTGTTTTTATTAGAATTACGCGTAAGTAATTTAAAAAAATCATAGACAGAATTTGAATTAGAAGTTTTAATTCCTACAAAAATTTATTTTAGTAAGAGATCTATTGATTTTGAAAAACTTTTATTTGAGTCATACATCATTGTGTCGAGATTGTATTCATACTTTCCTCTTTTCATCGAGCTTAAAAGATCATGATTTAAACAAATCAGAGGACAAGTGTTTGACTTAACTTTCTCTTATGAATAGGATATTTTCTCCATTACGTAAATAAATCCCAACAAAGTTTCGGTTGTGATCTAATTAAAGATACAATATTTGATGTATAAATGAACTTTTCAAAAATTATATTAACATATAAATTAATGTACGGAGGAGATATTCCGGTGAATTAACTTTTTAAAAATCATATCATTATATAAATGAACGTACAGAGAAATTATTCCAGTGAATTTTTATAAATTAGATTACACTTTAATTAGCTATATGATAAAACAAAATTAAGGTTGTCGACCTCCTTTCTCCACGAATCATGAATATAATGAGAACCCATTCAAATGCGTTTTCTTTTTTTTTCTTTCCATCTTTCCTCCCTTCTTTTTTTCACTCTCTACATTCACCCGCTATTCTTTCTTTTCAGATAACTCCCTCTAAATCTCCGTTTTCATTTTCTTCACCTTTTTTTCTTTCTCTTTCCATCTATCTTTCTTCCTCTTGCTCGCTATTTTCGAATAAAATTTCAGCCTTCTCTCTCCCCCCATCTCTCTTTTTCATTCTCAGTGTGTTTCCACGTTTCTTAAATATTAATCCATTTTTCTATCTTACTCTGCACCTTTTATTTTGATACACACGCACAGAGACACAGACAGACACACACACACACGCACACACACACATATATATATGTATGTATATATATAGATAGATAGATAGATAGATAGATAGATAGATCGATAGATAGATAGATATAGACATAGAATGATAGATAGATAGATATACGCATAGAATGATAGATAAATAGATAGATAGATATAGATATATATTCTGCCCTTTTCTGTCTTTCTGTGTTTTCATCACACCGATTGATTAACACTTCAGAAGTAATGTCAGGGACACAGTTTTATCATTATATAATTTGATGGTTGTGTCCATACTCATCCCTCTAATGAATGTTTTTTTTGCAAAGAAAATAACAATGGAACGTTCATTATAGTGTATTACCATATTATTCGTTAGAAACTGTCAATCACAACTGTCAACTTCAACATAGATTTCTTCACCTTTCAAAATTATCTGGCTGATTGACTGGCAGGCTATCTATGTAACGCGCATATCGGCTAATGCAAAGTAGCTAAAGGGCTCTAAGTCCAAATAATCACACAACCCAGTCTAGTCTCTAAACTAATGAGGAGTGTGATCACGAAAATAGCAGCTCATATAATTCCTGAAAATCAGGATCAAATCGTTAAGTGACGACTCACGCATCTTTAGGGACGATTTTTTATCATTATCGTCGGGAAATGACTTTTGATGAGTCAGTTTCTACTATTTAAGGATCTGCAAAACCTTGTTGTGCAACAGAAGAACATCATCACAGCTTGAACACTTTTGTCAGAAATTCGTCTTGAATCTTACTTCAATACTTCACTATGCCTAACTACACTCTGTACTACTTCAATGGCCGTGGACGTGCCGAGATCTGTCGTATGTTGATGGCCGCTGCCGCTGTCCCCTATACTGACAAGAGGTTCGAATTCAACGAATGGGACAAATACAGGAATGGTAAGATATTAGTTTAAACTTCTTGCTTTTTAAATCAGATATTTTATTTCATTCTCGAGCCTCCCTCAAGTTTGTAAAGTCCCTCCCAGAATATTTCAATTGTCCACATCACCAGTAATCATCAAGAAAACCACTATACATTAGCTTTGATAACTAAATAACATTCTTTGCGCTTCCTCTGCGTAGAGAATATGAAAAATTGGCGCTGAGGGAAGACGACCAATTCAGCAGTTTTTTCCTTCTTATTTAAAACATGGAAACAAATATCCTAAAAATCTAGATTTGAAGCATTTTAAAAGCTCAGATTGACCATCGATTGTCTCATTTACTATTAATGATTGAATGATCCGTTTCTATCAATATTTTTTCACCGTACGTGACTTTGATTTTTCTACAAGAACCAACTATATCTCATGATGAATATAATATATTCTTATATTCTAAACTGCCTGAAAAACAATGCTGATGAACGTTTTACCCAGTTATGAGTTTATTCCTCCCAATTCAACAATACGAGAGTATTTTGGTCAAATCATCGAGCATTTGTCTCAATTAGTGTTGAAAAGCTTAGGGTTCTGTATCAGCCCATTAAGAAACTTTGTTGGGTTTGACTCTGCCCCAAAGTGAGACAAAAGGATGAAAGGCCTGGCCTTGCTACGCTGAAATGATGGCAGCAGGGGTAATAGAAAAATACATGCCTTTCTCAAGGGCATTAGTATGAAATGGACGCAAACAGTCTGTACTTTTTGAACCCGACTCCTGTTGTTAACTGTTCGACTGCCTCGGTTTAGCCTCTTAATGTACGTTAATCAACTTGAGATATCCACTGTTAATTTCTCTAAAGTACAAAAGAGTGACTGCTTTCCATTCAGCTCACCGTAAGTCAATTGCTGTCTCCCTCCGATTAGGTTATTTTTTGTCAAATGAACTCTATTCCAATGAGCAAAAGAATAAATGTGGACGTATCTATTTATTTTTATAAGTCTACTAGTGTGTTGCTACATGCTGTGTTGATGAAAAGTCTGTTGTTGATTTTGGGATACATTAATTACCACCTTGACGATATGAAAATATCTGATCAAATATATTTTCATAGGCCTTTTTAGCCCCTTGGGTCATTGTTCTATAATAAAGGAACAAAATGTTTGGTTTCTTTCTTCAGAGAAATGATTATGAAGCCTCACTATGGCCAGTGAAAACTTTTGGCCTTAAAGTTTGTTTTCTAACTTCATGACAGGTGCCCAGGTTGTGTAACCCTTTGGAAATATTTAAAAAGATTGGAATGTTTATAGATTATCCCAAAAAATATTAATGATCAATGATAGATCTTTCTCTCTCCCTTTCTTCCTCTCTCTCTCTCTTTCTCTCTCTCTCTCTATCTATCTATCTATCTATCTATCTATCTATCTATATATATATATATATATATATATATATATATATACATACATATATATATTAGTAGAAGGTATATTTGCTAAACAAACACGTTTATGTTTCTGTCCTCTTTTGGACTTTTAAGAGGGGAGACACATAGAAAAAAAACAATCTACTTTCTATAAAATTTCCTGCTCTACTCTAAACCAACTGAACTCTTGGAGTTTGAAGTTAAGTAGCACTGTACGAAATAAATCCATCACATATCAGACATTGCTTTTCATCATATTATATCATATTATAGTACTACATACATACATACATACCTACCTACATACATACATACATACATCTATCAATCTATCTGTCTATCTATCTAAATATATATATATATATATATAATGCTCTTCTATTAGAATTGAGCATAGATCAGGAGTTTCTGCGTAAACCCTAAGTTTGAGGGTCAATCTTCCGGTTAGGCATCTTCTTTCATCTCCATAGGTGGCTATGGTACATTGATTACATTCTTTGTTTTATTCCCAACCATTTTTTCAATTTTTTTATAACAATTCATATCATTAGTGCAATGACTCGTTGGGTGGTTATCATGCACAGTCGCTCAAATATTTGTTGCTGAGTATTGTGTTGATTGTTAGTTTACCGCTTGAGATGAAATCCTGAGAGTCTCAGGTGTCTGCACATAGAAGATAATGAAGCCCTGTACTCAGCTGATGAGAACGTTTTATGTGATTAACAGTTCGCTATTGATTGAAAAATTAATAGATATTGGTATCAGGACATTTTTGGCTCTCAGCAGAGAGATAATGAAGATCGAAGCTTGACTCAGGAGATTTTTCTATGTAGTTAACGGTTTCCCTACCTTCAAGATATCCGATATTGCCTAACAGATCTAGATATTGAAGAAATAATTCAAACCAAGCTCTTGATATCGTCGATTATTTCACTTGCAAATTTTATTGAATTGATGACAATGGTCGATATATTTTAAATCTTCTCGGCAGTTGATTCTTCCAGGAAAATTTTCAAAACTTCGTTTCGGCTGGTTTGTTCTCCAGACAACGTCAGTTGGTTCTCATGATGAAACAGGTTTCCTCTTTTCGTAAGTAGATGATGATAATGATGAGGTACTGAGCTTGGCTTTATAGTACGTTCTACTTGACTATTGCTCTGTTTTCTAGCGTCATCGAAATTCTATCTCAAAACATCTGATGTAAATATTACTTCAGTAGGATAAGGCCCCTTCTATCGATAGCTACTTAGTAAATACTGTTTCTGTTAGATATCTAATATCTCTATGTATTTCAGTTATTATCATTCTGTTACCCGGCAAAATCCCAATGTAGGCATTTCAAGATCGAGGTGCCTAAACTGCCGTAAAATCCAATATTTCAAATGGCCTGGAGAATAATCTTTGAGTTTCGATGCTTACAATTGTCCATTAAAGTTATTCATCAATCCTCTTTCAGATATGCCCAGCATGTGTGTCCCTGTTTTGGACATTGATGGCCAGAACAAGATGCCCGAAACCATGGCCATTGCCAGGTACTTGGCCAGAGAACACGGTAAGTTTTCTTCGTTAAAATTTGCGTCTTTTTCAACGGATTGTCCCAAGGCAACCCAATCACAAATATTTTTCATTAATCCTTCATCAATAACCGATGAAAATTTGAGTTTCCTGTTTTGTAATTCTAATAATAATAATATGAATATGTGTTTATAATAATGGAACCGACTGGGAAATCATACAGTAGATTCAAATGAATGTGCAGTGAGGATTCCATTATGATCAGCCAAAATTCTGTACCGCTTTGGAATTCCACGTCTGTTCCCAACCCCAATGAAAAAAAAAACGAAAATAAAAGGAGAATTCGCCAGATGATGATTGTCACTTTTTGGGCGGATTACAGATCTATATTGACAGGAAAAGTAACAGAATATTTTGTGGGAAAACAAAAACTCTAAAAAGTAATGGTTACACCAATCACCATCAGCGAACTTTGAACAGTCTCGAAAAAACTAGCAAAATGATAGAAATATTTGTAAACACAAGGAAGGGTCCCGACGACACCATTTATTAAAATTAGCCAGAATACAAAAGGGACTAGCTGTAAACTACAGTTTGAGGAGACTAATTACCATTTTCTCTCTATCAAAAATGAACAGATACCCCACTTGTAGAATAGCAATGATTACAAAGTATTGATAGATATAGTGTGCTCTATTGTTTGATAAATTACTTTTTTTACATCTAGGTTTCTATGGCAAGAACAACATGGACATGTTCAGAATTGATTACATCTGTGATTGCTTCTATGAAATCATGCACGATTACATGAGGTACTTCCACACCAAGAACGGACGCTTCATGGTAAGACAAATATTTCTAGTGTGCTGAACATTGCATATGCAAAATACTTCCAACACATAAGCTATAAAAATGGATAAGAAAAAAGATTTTACTACAAATATCAGTGATGCTAAAAATATTACCTAATAGTACTGCCAAGTGCTTTGTGAATAACGACTGATTCTATGAAACCATTCAAGATTGCATGGGGGACTTAAACACACACAACAACCGCTTCATGACAAGACAGTTTTTTCTAGTCTCTTCTAACGTGCAGAGTGCTTTGTAAATAATGATTCAATCATGGTCTATTATCTGACTGGTTATTTAATCAATGTATATCTTTGAGCATAGACTGTACATGCTTCTCTATGAAGTGCAAATCACCAAATATCAAATTATTTGAAAATTATTTTCTTTTTATCATTATTATATACTTGTCTATAGAGTCATTACTCAATCATTCAATAAATCAATCCATCTATCTATATATCTATTTATCTCTCTTTCTCTCTCTCTCTCTCTCTCTCTCTCTCTCTCTCTCTCTCTCTCTCTCTCTCTCTTTCTATGTATGTGTGCGTCTGTATATATATATATATATATATATATATATGTGTGTGTGTGTGTGTGTGTGTGTGTGTGTGTGGAGTCGGTGTACATGAAATATGTAAAGATTGCAGTGAAAATACTTCGGTGAAACATCAAGAACTCCGAGCAAAATAATCTAAGAGCATAAAAACGCTCTAGGGATAAATGACTGATAAAGCTCAGTCATAACAAAGGGGGAATACAATTTAAATTAAAAAAAGATGACGGTAAGATCAAACGGAACAGCAAATCATTGAGTCAGCAATAATTTGGAGATATAACACAATTCAATGTCGTGCAGAATATCAACGTGTCTTACATACTGGTTCAATTATTAATGAACAAAATATATTTTCCATAATAACAAATAACAAGAGCGACCCGATCAAGAAATCCAACTAATTAAATCTGAAAGATTTTAAATATCAAAGTGTGTGTATGCGTGCGTGTGTGCATATGTTTGTAATTCCTTTTGTATAATTTAAAATTTGTTTCTTTGCTTTTTAAAGGAAAGTGGATCTGGATCTGGACCTAGCATGAACCCCGCTGAGATGACTGTGAGTATTAATTCAACCATTTTTCCAAATTCTTCTGGTTTGACTTCTGAATAATATTTGATTGTTCAAAATGAGTGTAAGGAATTTATATGTGTTGTGGTGAACAGAACAATAATAAGATAGGATATTATTATATTCTACTTATATAATACACCTTGTGTATTTTTATATTTACCGTCTGTAACATTCCAAGAGAAATAACTTTTATATTCTTTCTCAAGAGTTACTTCTCTTAGACTATTTAATTATTCCGTAATTTCTAAAAGAAAAATTATTGTACACGGCAATATTCAAATTCCGAGACAACTTTTTTTTCGAATAAGCTTCACATTTTCTCTTTATATTCTTTGCTTTCATGTATTTGCATTTGCAAAATATATTAAATATCGCCATCAGTTTTGACAGCAAGGATAAGCCAGTAACATAATTCTAAAAATTCTCAGTCAGAAAATTCCAACATACTATTTATTTCTATTTTTCAGCCTTATACCCAAAACAGATTCATGGAAACTTGCCGCAGGGTTCTTCCTTTCTTGGAAAAAACTCTGGAAATGAAAAATGGTGGAAAAGACTTCTTCATGGGAGACCAGGTACAGATCGCATACTGTTTCTTTTTCGGATACCATTAACTATTCCTTATTCTAAAAACGCCTAAAAATGAAGATAAATATTCCCAGAATGCATTATTATATTGAAGATTTTAGTTTTTCTTGTGATTGGACGTTTAAATAAGTCCTTAATTGGGAAACAAGTAGATGCAACTTAGGATCTTTATCAAAATACTCATTAATTTTTTTCTCAGAAGCAGAATGAAATTGAAATATTTTCAAGAACTAAATTTCTAGTGAACAACAATGACCAAATATTCAATTACTGGACACGTACGTTCTGTTAATAAAGGGAATCCTAATTTATTTCTTCCAATGATAGGTGGCTGTTGAAATAATTTACCAATTTTGAGGCTTGTCTTTGAACGTGGAAAGGGTGTCATTGGACCGTACCCCCTTGGCTAGTTGTCAGAGTATATATAAGTTATACTTCTGTGCAGAAGTAGTAATGAACCCAATTATCGATAGAAATTGATAATCTGTTCTCGGTTCAAGCGAATAATATTTGGAAATCATCTAGTGGTATAGAATTTTAAAATTCTCATGACTAGCAGATACATATTAAACATGAACAACTACACACACACACACACACACACACATATTTATATATAAATATATATCAAGGAACTAAATAGAATTGCTCCAAATTGTTAGACTGACACTCTACAGATGATTAAATGAATGATAGTATACTACATTTTTTAATTTCACCTTAAAACTATTTGAAATCTCGTGACGATATTCTGCAGATGAAAATCTATTCAGCTGACTCTAGACCGCGTTTTTAATCAATCAAAAGTTTAATGCCTTATAGCTTTCTCATGGTAAGATTTTTGCTAATAGTTTCAGGTAAGATATAACAAAGTTATTATTTTTTCTGATCTTTATTATGACTCAGTTTTGAGCCACAGAAGGCTTTCTATACCCCAAGTCAAAAATTAACTCTCATTTCATTCCGAATACTCCCGGAGCGTGAATCCTACAATCAGAATCAACAATCTAATGAGTGAGTAATATTTCTCTTCTGTCCAGATGATGCTGTGTGATATGATGTGCTATTGTTGTTTGGAGAACCCTATGATGGAAAACCAATCCATGTTCCAGCAATACCCCAAACTGATGGCCATGTACAAACGCGTTGCTTCCCACCCCAAGATCATGGATTACTTGAAGAAGCGTTCCAACACCAACTGGTAGATAGCTGTGCAACCTAAAATCACCCTGGGATACTTTCTTTCATTGGTGGCTTGACATTGTCACAGCCGTCGTTTGATTGAAGTATCTATCATCAGAAATATGGTGACAATAATGGCTTTAAGATTTCGACAATTACTCAGTCAAATATAAAAGCTTATTGGCATCCTTGATTCATTGTTTTGTAACGAATATTTGAATAAAATGTTTCTTGTTTAAACGCATAAAAGTGTTTTTTCTTGTATATTTTTCACAAATTTTTGATCATTTTAAAAAATTTTTTAAAAACAAAGTTTATCACTGATTTAATTTTGACAAAGCAAAACTGTGATTTTTCAAAAGTCAGTTCGGATTACATTTACTTCCATCTTAATAATTCGTTGTTTTTGTACAATTCCCGCCCAGAAACAAATAAACAGCGCGATCAGAAATAAAGTGTTAGCTTTCAGTGAGAATCAAGCTCACGTTCCTCAGCTAGAATGAATCCCATTCTATGCCTGCATGTATAACCAACCAGCCAGGAGAGCTTCATAACCAAACAGGACTTAATCTGCACTCATCATTTATTCTAACTATATCGGTACTGTGTTGTTTAATAGAGCTTAAAGTTAAAGTAGCCATAATATTAAAAATCATTCTGTTACAATACTAATCTAATGAGAAGAATAAATATTTTAAAACACTCTGACTTGTTTGGTCACATTTAGAAAGAAAATTAATACGATTTAATTGGATTAATTTGAATATTGAATTTGAAAGCCAGATTGCTCTGAGATCTTTCTCGCATTTTCAAATGATTGTTCATTAGATTAACAAGTTAGGTTAGTCTCCCAAGAATATCTGTCTTGACACCAAAATCTTTTGGCAGCAGGTTGTATTGGGGGTGACCAATAAGATAATTGGAAAGAAAGGTGATCAATGTATAAGTAACTGTTATCACAAAACAAAACAAACTTCTTTTCAAAAGACAAGCATAAACACTATCGGATACAAATTAGGGGATCAGTTTTACATAAACCTACAATGTAAATTGAACCTTGGCTTTGAAGACTTGTTCAGGAAATAATTTTTGGAAAACAAATATATCTTTTTCTAGACATAAAAAGGAGTATATAATTGAATTTATAGTTATTTTCTCTGAAAAATTGAGTCATGATATGGATGAGTATTGACATCAATTCCTAAATAACATTATTCAATTGCAAATCAACCAGTCTTTTATAAATGCTTCAAGTTGAGGCATTTCAGGAAGGTCCTTATTCCATTACACTGGATGGTACAATTGTCATGAAAGAGTTAAAAAAAATACATTTTTGTTTTTTTCAAATATTCTTTTTTTTTCCTTTTCTCATACATAGAAATGAATTTCTGGGAAATTTCCATTAAATAGAACACAACTGTGAAACAAATTGATATGAGAGATTTTCGCTTCGAATATCATCAATCAATAACGTTCACCTATATAGCCAGACACCGTCGTCTGAGTCAACGTTTTGCCGGATCTAACAGCAAAAGATTTTTTTTTTTACTTTGGAGTTATTTGAAGCATAAGATCTATGTTAACATGTCAACTACAGTCCCGGAGCTAAAATTAATACCTGGGAAGAAATAAGCGGCTTATGGCCAGATATCTTTTGGGTTGTTAAGAAGAAAAAGTAAGAACTTGAAAATGACAGGCTTTTGGAAGAAAGAATTTTCCTTTTATAGCTTTAATAATTTTCCCATCTTTAAATATTTCATTTGTTAGGAAAAATGTGAAATCACTGAAACTAAAAAGCTATGATTTAAATCCTTTTATGCCATCTTTTATATATTCTTGCAATACACTGTTTGTGATAATTTGAAGTCACAACTAGGCATACATTAAGAGGATGAAAATTTCAGTTTGATATTGTTAAGAGTTACCTGTTATGTTCTACATCCTGGTGAAGTTTTGAGATTTGCCCCAAAAGTATTCTACCATTTTATTAACAGGATAAAAGTCCATCAAGTGAAGTGTTGCTTTAGTCCCCTTCAAAATATTCCCTTTGAAATCTAGCGCACTTATCCTAGCGTCCATTTCATTCTTTAAAACAATCTGCAAAGTGCTCTTCCGTGATCCCCATCAGCTCTCTCGTTGAATTCTCTTTGGTCTCGTTCATGGTCCTTTCCAGCTTTGACAGTTGCAGGTAATAAAATCTGGTCTGTAGGGGTGGGGACTTCTAGACCTGAGTGAGGGAAAGTTTTACTTAAGAAACCTGTACAAGGCAAAAGGTACTCGCTCGGTCTGTTATGAAATGATATAGTATAAGACATAAGGCCAGTGTATTGTTAAGTATGTGTGTTTTGTTTTGTTATGTTTTCAAATGCAAGGGAAATGACAAAGAGTAATCAAAAAAGTTGAACTTTCGTTGGATATATCCGGCCTTTATCAACACATTGGAGAGTTTGGGAACGTAAAAGGGATCTTGTACGTTCGTAAATATTTGTATGATACATACAACACTCAATGTGTAAAACATATGTCTGTGAGTGTGTATCGGTCATTGGGACAACCATTTAGAGAAAGACAGAGACACATTTGAGATAAATGGGTAAATGAGAGAGGATAGTAAGCAGTTAGTTGTGAGGGTTTGCCGTCCGATCTTTGAGAAGAATACTACGTGCATCATGCAGATATAACCAATATACTTTTTTTTTTAAACTTGCATAATTTTTTTAATAATCAGATCAAGATGTAAGAGTTTAACGACCCCTTCAAGTTGTCAGCCCACAATAGGCTTTCTGTAGTGAAGAAATGCATTGGCACACGCGTGCAGAGCCGGTGCTAAAGAACTGCACACACACATCTGGAAATCTACTATATGTCCCTTCTGTTAGGGAGGGCCTCTGTTAGGAAGGGCCCGGTGAACTTGCCATTATCATAACGCTGAAACAAAATGTAATGGTCATGCAGTATGGAATTCCCTCAATGGCGTCTCAACACTGTGTCTGAAATCCCATCGGAGAGATATTTTGACTTTGATGTGCTGTAAGGTCCGGTCTGTTTGGTTACATAAATACTGAAGAAACGGTTCTCAAGGTATTCAAGATTGCTTGATACTTCCAAGACATTTTTTCCAGTAATCTCATTGGTCCTTTCTTTTTAAAGTTCAGATAGAAATAATCTGTGATTTTGTATTGGGAATGTCTGGGTAGGTACAACAGCCTCGTTTTGATGATTAATGTATCTCATTCTGGTCCTTTTCCTCCTAGTTAGACGTTCTGTGATAAGTTAATCTAAATAAATGTCCCATAGACGAACAAGAACAAAAACAAGTTTGAAACCTTTTTTTCTCAAAGACATACGGATATTCATGCAGAAGGAAAAGAAAGGGCTACATAGGGCCAAACAACAAAACAGAAATTGAGATACGAGCTTTCAATTCTATTGCTGTCCATCTTCCACTTATGGCTAAGATCACTGCAAACTTGTGGGTAGACAGCAAATATTAATAAGAGTTCGGTAGTATATAGAATTATACATAAATGTGAATTATAGTGCCTTACATATTAGGGTGCAATCGATGGATAAAGTAGCCATGTATGCTATTTTATTCTCTGTTTGCACTCACATGAAAACTGTATCAACGGATCCTCAAAGACAAAAGGACCCATACAATGAATAACTGTTCACGGATAAGGACAGGCATGCTAAATCAGCCTTTTTGTTTTGGCCAGATAAAAAAATTGCAATATTATTACGTGACCATATAAAAATAAGTAATCAGTCGATCTTATTTTACAGTTTTTTTGTTTTTGTTTTTGTTTTTTGGATAGTTTAGAAAATTGTACGATTGTTTTTATTAAAAATCTCTGCTACGTTCATTTAACTGGTTGTGAGATTATATCTCCTATTTTGTTTATGCAGCTATGTCACTTGATCTTAACTATAAAAGGCCGGGTAGTTATCTACATTTTCGAAGAGGGGTATTAAGTATTAAAGTTACTTTTGTTCAACTTGCTTCCAATATATATGGAGGGAGTGATAAATCTCAACAAAGATATTTGTAATCTTGGTGGAGGGTAAGCTTTTATTCTAGAGAAGTAAGGAGAATTTCGCAGGACAGGGACAATGGATTTTAATAAATGACGATTAGCAGAAATTTCAACCAGAATTTATTATTTCAGGATATTCTTGGAGTCAGATACTAAATTCTTTTATTGAATCCACTTCAAATCTTGTAAGTTCGATGGAAGTAAATGTATAATATTTATTAGTTATTTGCCCTGGGGTCTTAATATATAGTTATTCATTCATTTCATTAATTATTATTTTTTCTGATGAACTTTAAATGAGGATAAAACATGTTTAGTCCTAAAGTTAGCTGAAAGTCAGGAAGATTTAGCCAATTTCAGCCAATTTTTAAAACAGTTATAGCCAAAGATACACAATTTGTGTTGACAGTGCTTGATACAAATACGGATGTTGATGCGTTCTTTTTTAATCATAATATATCCAATTCATTTTTTTTCAAATACAGCCTAGAATCTATTCATCTGCTATATTTTTGATGATTTTTGTATAATTCTACTATATTTATTTTTAGAACAAATTTGGCAAGAAAAAATCATAGCAAAAAAATCATACATTTATTGTCTGGGCTGGAAATATATTATCCGTCGTTGTCTAACAGAAAAAAGCTCAAAATGGAACAACACAATTTCCCTTTGCTTTGGACCCTAAACTGTAGAGGGAAAAGTTCATTCTTGTTTTTGATCAAAACAAATTTTCACCACAACTTGACACCTATGAGTAAAAAAGGTTTTCCCAGATTTTCATCACTAAGTATAAGAAAAAAATTCCCCACAACTTAGACCCTTAAATATAACATTCAGCCTCAATTTTGATCCCCAAAATTGAAAAAAATATTATTGTTACACTTTGCTAAGTACAGTTGACAAAATAACTCTCCATTGAATCGAACCCTAAATTTGAAAAAAAAATCTCCGCACCGATTCTTTCCGTGAATCTGATTTTTTAAAAATCCCTCCATATTTTGCCCCCTGAAAGTTAGGAATGAATGGTCTGGGATTTCTCAAAAATAGGTATTCAAAGCTACATCCACATATTTTTGTCAACAAAGCAGAATGTGTTGATAAAAAAGTTAACAAACGGCTGACGCAAAAACGAAATCCATCCAGTTAGTTGTATATCTCATGGTTTTGCTTTTGTGTTCTAGACGAGGAGAAATAATAAAAATCCTCTGAAAATAGACGTATCGATTTCATTGGAAGTTGATTTGAATGTCTTAATTTCCTCTTGATTTTGAGCCCTGAGAGTGAGAAAAAAAGAACAATAAAAATCAACGAAAATTCCTCTTACCTATCTTGATAACATTACATCAAGAACCAAAAATAAAAGTTGATTTCTGAATATGAAGTCATTAAAAACATCTTTTTCGGAATAAATGTGAATGTAATGTAAAGACTATGACTAAGTTTTCAGCGTTTTTTTTAAAAACGAACAGTAAAATATGATTGTCTTCTTTGAAGTAATAATTTAGGTTATAATTGCAAGAATATAACATAAAGTCGTAAAAAAGAAAATAATTTAACGTACTCACAGAGGATTCCTAGGCAATTTCACACCGCACTTACTTCTTTTTTTTTAATTAAAATTCTGACATTCTTGAGGTTTTGATTAATAAGTCCACAGAGATAACGCTTTTTAAATCTTTCAATAATAGATTTTACCCAAGAGAAGTTTGAATCGATGAAAATTATTTGATTTAATGCTACCAGGAAATATAGTGAAAATGCCTTTATCTATAAGGGAGGACGTCTTAATTGGAGTTCGGAGGTATGCCTGGAGCTTCAACCCTGCTCCTACTTACCATAAAGCACACTAGGCATTGGTCAGCCTGTGATGGATATGGCTGGCTGGCTGGGATGGACAGATATCACGTGTTGAAGATATGTTGAACGACGTATAAAGGAAAGAAAGACTATCAGTCTCCAGTTACCACTTACAAATGATAATATAAATTAAAAACAAACAACAGGTATTCCAAAATTTGTAAAATTTTATCGATAGAGACAATCGTGACTGATAAAAAATATAATCTTCATACAAACTGAAAAATTCATAATTCGATGACACATTCAATCAACAAAAAAACAACAACAAAGAAAAATACTTCCTGAAGAAATGTATTTTTAGAGGAACACTGTACTTTAATTTTTTTTTTAAACAACGAGAAACTTAGTATATCTCTGAATTTTTGAGATGAGGTATTATTATTATTTCTATTGATGCTTCCACATGGACACATAGCGCACTGTAATGTAATCTGATGGTTCGATTCTAGTGTGAGACAGTATAACAATACTACTAATGCTAAGAGGGGAGTACGGTCAATATACCCCCGTCGGATAAATAAAGGGTTCGGTTCGTTACTTCCCCACACCTACCAGATGATACCTGACGAAGGCCGTAGAGTGCAACGGCTGAAACGTTGTATGAAGAACAACCAAGATGAGGATGGTCCGAATATCAGTAGAAATAACGAGAAACTTACTGAACAGAAATATTCAATATTTTTGGAAGTCGTTATTTCTAATTCAGAGATTTTTAAAACTAGAGTAAAGGTTCCAATAAGATCCCGATGGATTTATTTTTTCTTCGGTATTATCCTCAGTGCAAAGTAATGATATTTGCTCTGAAAGGATATTTCATCAGGTCTGTATAGAATTAAAATGGGAGAGACTTGAAGAAATATTTCTGCGAATTTTTCTTATAAAATACGCTTTTCATGTCCTTAATTTCCATGTAGAATCAGCCCATTTTGATATCTCTGGTGGCAATTTAGAATGTTCATAAACTTCAGGCTAGCAATCAAATTTTTAGTAGTCAAGTTGTTCACTAATGTGAACAAATTTTCACGGCCGGTTATCTCCGGTTTCATACGGTCTACAGAGGAAAAGGTTTTGCCGATAATTTTTGGCATTCTTTTTCCTACTCATAAACACAAAGCTCCCTACTATACAGTTGATAGATTTCAAGTCAGAGGCGTTTTAATCAAAAAGATAAGTATTCTGAAATGACATCACAGTGTTCTTCAATTGATACGAAAACAGATGTGGTACAGTTCACTATTATGGACATGTCGCACATATAACCCCCTCTCAAATCTCCTTAAAAATTGGAAGAAGAAGAAGAAGAAGAAGAAGAAGAAGAAGAAGAAGAAGAAGATTACAATAATTACGATCACTTTTTCAAAATACTTTGTATACACTACATACTACAATTTTTGGCTCTTTACTGTCAATCTTTACCCAGATAGAATTTCACGTGAACATTCGATTGTCATGACGTTACCGTGTTGCAATGTCAATCAGTCAATGTGATTTTAAAAGCAGGCCACGCTTGACGGGAGAAAAGAATTTTTATATATAAAACATAGGTTCCAACTAGCGTCCGTATGATTTAAGCTGTGTATGTAAGCCGAACTTAGACAAAGAAAAAGAAACACAAACTCAGAGAAAGCAAAGAAACAATGAGGGATTTTTTTGGTAAAAACAGAACAGTTTATATAATAAATGATATGAGGGGTTAAAAAATGAGATAATGGAACAAGGATGGGCGTGAGAATAACTCTGCTTTGGTATTAACATTGTAAATCGTGGAGGAGAGATTAAAGTCCCGTTTCTTTGTGTATGTTGAGAAAATTTCAAACTTTGCTATGTTTCTTGTAGACCAGTACGATTGAGTAGACTTGAAGTTGATTAGGCTTAGAGAGATCTGAGCTCGGCACTTACATCTTGCATCTTAAAAACATGGAGAAAACGATTGTCCTACCGTTATTTTTCATGTCCTTTTTGCCATATGCATAGTTGATTGTATCAACTCTCCCTCAGTCACTACTACTTTCTTTTTTGTCTTTCTTACTGCTACTCTTATTTGATTTGTTGTATCTCCTTTTGCACGAAGTTTGAAGTATTCATATTCTATCTACATTTATTATTTTCTCTGGTTGTACATGTATGCCTTGGTGCTATGTATGTTCATGTTGTATTTACATTTCGATTGCAGGCCCTTTGTTTTGATTTCCTCTTGTCAGCACAGCGACTCGTTTGGAATTCAAGGGTACAACTTCCTATACTTGTTCACATGTTTTCACACTGTTTATCAGTATATATATAGAGAAACTAAATTACTGTCAGTTTGTTTTTCTGGGGGGTTTCCCAATACTGTTTAATGGTTCATCTACTACTAACTCTCACTACATAGATAAGATGGTTGCTCTCCGCTTTTTTTACTTTGATATCGCTAGTCCACACACAGCCTTCCTCTTATAACCGCCTCGTTCCATGCTTGCTCGAGAAATCTCACTCCTAGTCGCTTTGAATAGAGTCCCTCCATCCCACACGTTGCACTACGATGGCCTTTCATTTGTGATGCCATTCTCTCTGTTTCATTTCAGGGCAGTATCCCAGCTTCATAAACTAGGTTGACATCCCTGGCCGAGTCCAAAGAATCAAGGGAAGATAACTGGTTAATCCCATTAGAGTCGGTATCATCTGAATCAGTATTCTTATTTCCAACCATCTCATATCAGATTTGTATTCCATGTCTACTCTCTTAGCCACGAACTTTTTTTTCTCCGCTCGGCTATTCTTCTTGTTCTATTTCCCTTCCTGTGCATTCATCCCTTCATTCTCTGTGTTTCACTATTTTAGTGCTGGTTTGTTGTGTTTGCTTCTGAAGATTCGTATAGTCTGATGCACTCTTTCCTTTTCAACTGACATTCAATCAATATATCCATCCCTGCAAGTGACAGTAACATTTTCGAAATAATATTATGTGCAGCTATTTCCAATTAGGGCTGTTTCTCAACTAGTTCCTCCTCAAGTTGAGTGACTTGCACTTGATGCTTATGTTGGTAAACAGTTTTCAGATCTCTATTAAGTATAACTAACCTTTTCCTGAGTCCCAATAAGCAAAATGTCCTCTTGTCCAATAATTGACTCATTGCATATTTTTTCTTTGTATATGATTGTCCAAAGCATACTGTAAGTCTTTTATCTTGCGATTCAAACCGGTTGTCTTTCCCTTCCCGCCAGGGAGTTGATGGGTGTGTTTCTATCCTGTCACAGAAGCCACTGTATCTCCTCTGTGGCCAGCAACACTTTGCATCTACTTCTTGACTCCTTGAGGTCTCTTTTAAGCTTCTCAAAACGTTAGATAGAAATGGTTCTTCCTTTGTACCAGCTGAATCTCTTGGACAGAACACTTCTTTTTCGCAGCCTTCAGGTTTTCCAAATAATTGTCAACTATATGGAAGATCATTTTCTCGACAGATTTCACAAACCTTCTGATGCAGAAGTATATGTCTATGCCTTCTGCTCAGAATACCATGTTCATTACTCTCGCAAGCCTTTGTGAAAACACAAAAAAAGTGGACGAGGTTTTCAATCTGTTCCTTCAAATATCAAGAACTGCCTTGCATAGGTGATATTTACTTTTTTACAGATTTTTCCCATGCATGGGAAGCCACTATCTAAAGCCGCCCCCATCGACCAGTAGCGGCACCCAGCATTCTTCACGGTCCTCTGTACGCAAACCTAAACATCAAATCCACCGGACACCTCTCAACGATCCGCTAAAAGTGGATTAGTCATCAGTGAGACCCTGGAATTTTTTAAGGCTGATCACTCTTCAAAACTAATTTTCTGTTAAATTCAAAGGTTGTGCCAGCTTGAGGTTTACTTTGTTTCCACTCTCCCCCGTTGCTTTTATTGCCGACCACGCAAAACCTTTATTATCTTCGATTTGTGACTTGCTGTCACTTGATCACTGATTTTTCGTAGCAATTCCAAACAAATACTTCGGCAAAGTATATACATATATATCAGCTCTCCGTGGATGACAATATGATTAATGCTCCTCTATTCAGGGTTGGGCACTCTTTAAGTGAGGTTACTCCTTCATTGTAAGCATTATGCAATGCTCTTCCATAGGAATAGAGCCCTCTGGTTGATGGAAGATTTAAGAAAAAATAGGATATATCGCTTTTCAGCTTTACTGACTGTCCAGTTCCGTGGCTCAGCGGTAGGATATCGGCAACTGGGTCTAGAGCGAAAGTTTCTATACTACCTCGTGGTACTGGATGGGATAACGGATTGTCTGTAGCCACACTGAAGAGTTGTAATACAACTAAACCTGTTTGTGAATGAAACTATGTGTATATATTTATAAGTATATTTCTCGTCGCCCAACCGATTGGCCGTTTTTTTTTTCTTAATTTTATCTTAACAGAAACATTAATTATGTCAATAAGAAATAAAGCATGTTGTGTTCATCAAACAGATACAGACAAAGAAAAACTATTCAGAAAAGCATAACAAACAATATGGGTGTCTTTTTGTTTTTATTTTTTTTTTTTTTATTTTTTTTTTTTTCGAAAAAAACTAGAGAAGGTTGGCACAGAAACGTAAGATACGGGGACAAAAAAATGGTGATAAAGTATTCCTCGTTTGGTATCAATCTTGTGAGGAAAAGATTACAAGAAAAAAACATTTTTTTAAAAAGTTTTATCCAGTAGTCCTTGTAACGTTTTGGTATGAAGAAACACGGGTGCGAAAAGCCTTCTACTGAATAGAGATTACATATTGCCACGAGTCACTTTTAAAATATTTGATGTGGTTATTGAGCTACGGCAAGATGGAATATGTAAATGTTACATATCTCATATGGTATTAACTTCACACAGCGACTGAAAAAAAATAATCACTTGTTGTCATTGTATATCGTTACATGATAAATTATTGAGTATTTCTTTACTCCCAAACACATAATCAAACTCTGTTCAAAATGTTGTCATTTATCATTCATTATTTCTTTTGAAGAAATTGATATTATTGAATTTGTTACTAAAGATATATGGAAAAAGGCTATAGCAAATCAGGAGGTCTTAGCGAAGTATCATCCTATATTGTTCTGAAAGGATCAAATTGGACAAAATTGATCTTTTTGCAGTAGACACAAGCTGGTTTAACCAATCTTGAAGATCATTAGTCAATTAACTTGCTCCAGTCTTGTCTATAACCAGTAAGGTCAGCAGGCTAGTAAATAGCACCTTATATAATTTCTGTGAATCAATCTGACCTCGTTTAGTGACTACTCACCCATCTTTAGAGACGATTCTTGATCATTATCGCCGTGGGATTACTTTGGCTGAGTCATCAGCCTTTATATAAGGATTAGTGAAACCTTGTTGTGCAACAGAAGAACATCACCACAGCTTGAACACTTTTGTCTGGAATTCGTCTTGAATCTCACTTCGAAACTTCACCATGCCTAACTACACTCTGTACTACTTCAATGGCCGTGGACGTGCCGAGATCTGCCGTATGTTGATGGCTGCTGCCGGTGTCCCTTATACCGACAAGAGGTTCGAATTCAACGAATGGGACAAATACAGGAATGGTGAGATCTTTATTCTAAGTTTGCAATGTACATAAACTCTTGCATCTCACAAGATGCATTCTCTAGCCTTTAAGTTACTCATTGAACTAATACGATTGTCCACTTTTCTAGCTATTGTTGGAACAACTAAATATTGACTTTTTTTAAAAACTAAATATGATCTTTAGCGTCTCGTCTCTGTACAGATAATTTAAATTTAAAACTTGGGTGGAGGTTCTACCCATTTATCAGTTTGTTTCCAACGTTCAACACGAGAGCAAGTAGCCTAACAAATGTAGACGGAGAAAACATTTTAGTCATCGATTGTGAGTCAGTACTGTTTTTATCGTCCGAGATTTGAATCTTTCTACTACAACTGACTACGTCTTTTATTACTTAAGTTTATGAGTTTAATTTCAACGGTGAGAGAGTTTTTTCGGCCGATCCATCCATGTTTTATCTCGACGTGTCTTTAAAACCAAACGGGATTTTTTTTTGTCGACATCTTAACGTACTAAGTTGGATATAGGCTTTCCCCCAATTGGGACATGAGGATGATTAGCCTTACCATGCCACGCTGGCCCATGACATGTTGCCAGTGAGAAGAGGGAAAGAGATAGATATATGCTTTTCTCAAATGCATAAGTGCGAAATGAAAGCAAGCTCTCCGAACTGTTTGATCTCGGCTCGTGCCTGTCAACTACCCCACTCCCTCACTTTGGTCTCCAATGATTTGTTGATTAACCTCAGATAACCACTGTGGATTTTTTGAAATACTAATGAGTGACTGTTCAAATGAATTCAAGTTACTGTTAGACAGTTTCTGTCTCTTTATTCACGATTAAATTCGTCTATCGAATTTTCGTAATTGTATAAGTCCATATCGGTGTTGCAAAGTGTCAAGTTGATGAGTACTTCGCTGTCGGTGCCAGTGCGTAACAACTTCTTCTTTGACGATACAGAATTAACAGACCAAATAAATTTTACCTTTCAAGTCTTTTTGTGCCCGGGGGTTACGTTTTTACAATGAAGAAAAAACAAAAGCTCAGCTTCCTTTCTCTGCACAGTAATGATAAAGAAGCCTTCAGCATGGCAATTGAAAACGTTACGTCAGAGAGCTTCTTTTTTTTTTTTACTTTCGTGACAAGTCGCCCAATCTAAATCTAATCTAAACTTTGAAAAATATTTTGGCGTGATTAAAATGGTCATATATTAGCTTACAACAATTATTGATTGGATTGTTGATTGATATCAATATTTTGTAAATTAATTGCTGTCTTTTTTATCTTGACTTGACATTGTTCAAAAGAGACTAAATATCTTCTGTTTTAATCTAATGACCAGATGAATATACATGGTCTCTTAAGTGTAATGTATTAGGTTTTTATGAGTGGTGGCACGTGATAAGGTTGATAGATATTGCTATAAAAGCATTGTCGGCTCTCCACGCAGAGATTATGAAGATCTTAGCTTGGTTAGGGAAACGTCCCATGTAGATATCTTTTTTTCCTATCTTGACGATTTTTAAAGACGCCTGGCAAATTTTAAAATTTAAAAAATAGCATTTTGAAAACTTAGCTCTCGATGTTATCAATTATCTCCATAGAAATGTTAATTGAATTAATGACCACTATAAATTCACTTAAATCTTGTCCACCATTTAATTTTTCAGTAATGATGATTTAAACTAAAACAATCTGTTTCGGTCGGCATGTTCTCCAGCCATCGTCAGTTTCTGCCGTTGGCTTTCCTCTATCTGCAGTGAGTTGATGATGAAGAAGCACTGATCCTAGCTTGAGTGAACGTTATACCCAATAGTCAGTTTTTTAGCCCCATTTATCTTCTATCTCAATATTTTGCTTAATGGTTTGTCCAGCAGAAAACATTCGATGAGTATATACAAACCACTAAGTCTATGAAACATTATTTCAGCTTGTTATCAGTCACATTATTGATATAAACACTTAAAGAATAGAAAAAAACAGATATCGAAGACTCCCACGACAGTGATCAATCTAATATCATTCCTGACATTTAGAAATTGTATTTATTTATCAGAAATTGTGAACTGACGTTATTTCTATATCTTTTTTTCAGATATGCCCAGCATGTGTGTCCCTGTTTTGGACATTGATGGCCAGAACAAGATGCCCGAAACCATGGCCATTGCCAGGTACTTGGCCAGAGAACACGGTAAGATTCTTTGATTACAATTTACGCCTTTTTTCAACGTATTGTTCCGTGGCAACACAAACGCAAATATGGAATATAGAAAAAAACATTAATTTCTAAATATCAGAAGGAGTCAATAACCAAATTTTCGAGCGGTCAAGTTTCATTGGTGTGACATGTACGTGACATATATACCTGTCCTGGTCCTGTTAGCCAGTATTTCTTTAAAGATGATGAACCCTACTTGACGTATGTTGATAGTTCAGGCTGACAGTTCAGTAATATATATATATATATATATATATATATATATATATATATATATATATATATATATATATATATATATATATATAAACTAGATGTATACATACGATCCTGACAGTATCCAAGAATATAAAAACTAACATTTCATTCGTAAAGTCACATTGCTTTGGACGCACCGATTCTTGTGAGATCACCAAATGTAAGCAACGTCGTGTTTGGTCATTACCTAGATGAGTGATGTTTCCGAAATAAGGGGGTCAATCCGTAATAAGTAATACAGAAGACTTGTTGAAATGATACCAAATGCCTCTATCTGGTAAAGAATAGGATTGGAGATAAGTCATATGTCGGACTGAGGGAAGAGTTGCACCCAAACCTATCCGAAAATAGGGAAAAAGAAGAGATGCCCTTGGGTTTCCCCTGACTGTAGCCCATCAGCCAAGGTTCTGTGATTGGAATTCAAACATCTCACTCAGTCTAGAAAGCTCAATATTGTCATTGTAAACCAGAGGAAGATCAGTAAAAGAGTTAATGTCGCTGATCCAGCAGACCACAGAACAAAATGGACTGAAAATGAAAAAGCTGGAATAATATCAGATATTTGCAAAAGAAAGAAGATATAGAAGGTGACAATTTTAAAGAACTGTTCAAAATGATAAGTAGATAAAGCGTTTCAACCATCTAAAGGATATCATCCACTAAAACTAGTCCAAATACTAGTGAGATCTACAATATGATGATACTCCAGTTCTAAAAACTCAATAAGTACAATGTAATGATAAATATGATGTGCAACGTTATATGATAAATTGCTTTTTTACTTGTAGGTTTCTATGGCAAGAACAATATGGACATGTTCAGAGTTGATTACATCTGTGACTGTTTGTATGAAATCATGCACGATTACATGAGGTACTTCCATACCAAGAACGGTCGCTTCATGGTAAGTTGTTTATATTTAGTCACCTCAACTTTTTAGATCTACATATTTTAACACACTATCCATAGAAATGGATCTGTCAATACATCATCCAAGTAATTCAATACTCCTGAGAGAAATTATAAGTTAATATTAGAAATCATTCACTTGAAGAACGATAATATCACCTGTGGATTCCCAATTCTGTTCAACGTTCTACTTTTACAAAGATACTACCAATAGAAATATATTATCAAGGGAGTTTTATGAAAATTATCTTTAATACTGAGATATTACTTGTTTATGGATTGTTTGTGCTTTCCTATGAAATATATATATATATATATATATATATATATATATATATGATGCTTTTTGACTTTGATTTTGAAACACGTATTTCATTACGAGTTGTTTTGTATAATTTTAAATTTGTTTGTTTGCTTTCTTCAGGAGAGTGGATCTGGACCTAGCATGAACCCCTCTGAGATGACTGTGAGTATTATTCTAACCATCCTTTAAAGTTTTTTTTTTCTTTTTCACTTTTGAACAATATTTACGTTTTTAGAATTAATGTAGCGGATTTTTCGTGCCTAGATAAGCTGACAAGATATGTTGCAGATTATTGCACCATAATAATAAAAATGAAAGAAGATTTGATGGGCACATTGACCCACTTTGTAAGGTTTGAAACCAACGAAACATGTTATAAAACGAATGATAACTAATTACATTCGACTAAGATTGTCGTGAGAAAAGCAACAATAATAAGATGTGATGAAAGTTTAAAAAATCTACAAATATAGTAAACGTAATGTATATGTGTATTTTGCTGTCTGTAACATTTAAAGAGAAATAAGAAATACCATCCACATTTTCTCAAGAGTTATTTCCCTTGAACTATTTTATTATTTCACTATTTGTGAAAAAAAAAATGATTTCCCTTAGATATTCGAATTTTTTTACAACTTATCAATTCAATGAGCTTCCCATCTCTTCATAATTCAAGCTTTTATATATTTGCCATTGCAAGTTGTCTTTGATCTCACTGTCATTTTTTGACTGCAAGGGTAAGCTAGTACCATATTACTAAAAATGCTTTTTCGAATCCATTCCAAAATACATACCATTCATTTTCTTTCATACTATTTTATGTTTCAGCCTTATACCCAAAACAGATATATGGAAACTTGCCGTAGAGTTCTTCCTTTCTTGGAGAGAACTTTGGAAATGAAGAATGGTGGAAAAGACTTCTTCATGGGAGACCAGGTACGGAAAACTTATTTTCAATCAAATACCCGGTTGAAATTAGTAATACCTAAAAAAATAACCAAAGTATCAGTTACTATAGAATCTATAGTGAAATCAGTAAATAATGATTTTGTCTGATAGGGAGTTATTAGTCGTGTGTAGTTAAGAATTTATCAGTTTAGCCTTTAGATGACCAACTTTGAGCCCTAGAAGACTTTTCACACTTTATACCTAAAAGTCAAATTACACGTGTCTGTATTCAAATTGTTCCCCTCATTTAATGTGTGGATATTATTCCTCTTTTAACCAGATGATGCTGTGTGATATGATGTGCTATTGTTGCTTGGAGAACCCTATGATGGAAAACCAATCCATGTTCCAGCAATACCCCAAACTGATGGCCATGTACAAACGCGTTGCTTCCCACCCCAAGATCATGGATTACTTGAAGAAGCGTTCCAACACCAACTGGTAGATTGCTGTGCAAGATAAAATCATCCTGGGAATCATTCTGTCTTCGGCGGCTTGACATTGTCACGGCCTCAATTTGTTTGAATTATATTACATCACAAGTTTGCTGACAATGATGGCCATAAAAATTTCTCAATCCAATAAAAAGACCTTTTGACAACCCAGACTCATCGTTTTGTAACAAATATTTGAATAAAAATTTTTTTGTTCAAACGCATACAAGTGTATATACTCTTTTTTTATAATATTTGGTTTTAATGGTTTTTCATGAAATCACTGATTTGATAATAACTGGTCAACACAATTTTCTGAAAATCAATTAAGACTTCCATTTACTATCATTTTATCTCGGTTTTATTTTTACACACGTTTTAAATTTGGATGATCGTTTCTATGGTCGATTGGAAATAAACAGTTAGGCTTTGGTCAGAATCAAACTTTCATCCAACAGCTACAAAGAAGCCCAGTTCCTGCCTGTTGCTCTAATTATACAAACAGCTGTCATTTTGCGTCCATCCTGACATTATTGGCTCCATCTATTCCAATTAAGATGAAGTTAAAAAGTAGTCATAATTATCAAAATTATCCGGTTACAGAGCTTCACCCAATAAGTAGAATAAATCTTCTCTTTTCAAAGGAAGGAAAGTAATGCAATATGACCGACCAGTATGATCATTCAATTTAAAAGCCCGATTGCACTGAAAGTTTTTTTTTTTTTTTTTTTTTGTATTTCTAAAGAATGAATCGATAAATAGACAAATATGGTTAGTCACTCAATAGAAACTGCCATGTGACCAATGCCCTTTGGCAGAGGAACGTGTTAAGGATGATCAGTCGAACAAATTTAAAAAAGACGATTAAAGGATAAGTTACATCTCCTGCCATTGGCTGGGCAGTAATGACTACAAAAATCCCGAATTACAAAAGACGAACGTAAACTCTTCGGGAACCAAACAAGAGGACCAATTTAGCTTAAACTTACCCTGACATATATACGCTGTCTAATGATGAGACCAGATTGTTTTTGAAGATGAGAATAGTCACTTTTATTTTTTCCTCGAAAGAACATCGATAGCTGCAGAATACTGCAGTCGAAACATTATGATATATCAACTGTCAGCATTTCCTCAATGGAGAGTGAATAAGCTGCAAAATAGGACAATACAGAGTCAGAGGCTATTTGGGCATCAAACTGAGTTCCATCTTTGTTTCTAACATAGCATCATACCCAATTTACTCCAGACTTATCAATTTGGCCATTTGGTCTTCATTTAACTCCATCCCAGAATGGGCGACATCATTAAAGCATCTATCACAGATTAGATTGCTTCTGTATCAGAGTGATTCAACCTCAAACATTTGTAGAAATACCCCGTCAAAATATATGCATCCATTTGGTACGTGATGTTATGTGATCTTTTTGGATACATTATTTCGTTTTTCCCACGCAAGAAAAATCATTGATCAATTCTAAATCACTGAGTACTTGAAAATGACAGAACATAAAAATCTAGTCTAGTTACCAGACGCCAACAAAGATAATGACACGAGCTTTTTTTTCCCGTTGGGATCAACGTTCTGAATTTCTTGTCTCAGCCCCGACAGATTTGAGACATCAGTGTGTTTTCGGCCGAGTAATGATTAAATCAAACAAAAAATGAAAGCCGACGAATTTAATTAGCTATGTTGCACCCACTCCAATGTCTTGTTACGTAGGTCTACGCGCCCCACCCCAAATATCTCATCCTCATATTTTTGAACGTCATATACCTACTGATTTTTGGCTTGTCTATGAATATTTTTCTCGATTCATTAAAGAGGCTGTCCTTCGCTTTCAAAATCTTCTATTCTCTCTCTCTCTCTCTCTCTCTCTCTCCCTCTCTCTCTCTCTCTCTGTCTATCTCTCTCTCTCTCCGTCTCTCTGTCTGTCTGTCTGTCTCTCTCTCTCTCTCTGTGTACAACACGAAAATACTTGGTCGGAAAAAAAACATTAAAATAACTCTAGGAAATAGGAAGAAAAGAAATCAAATACAATTTTATCTTGCCAACAACAGCACAAGCCTAAGGATAAGATTCTCAATAGGTATGCAATACACATTCTATGCGTCTCTGACAAACTACCTAATTACAGAGTTGCTTGCGCAGTTCCCAATCCATTTTCCCGTAATATCGTATCCATTTCCCAAATCCTCAACGCTCTTCAGGTACGTTACCATGACGTAAATAACGACGGAATGTGTCCGTGCCGAAAAAAATAGGGCACACCAGAGAAATCTCTGAGGCATCTTAGCCTTAACATCGATTATGCTTCTCAGCCATTCGCAAATAACTCGTCGAATTTAATTCTAACATCTAAAAAATATCTTGTTCTAAAATCATAAAATAGACCAAGCAGAAAAAAAAGAATGTATTGCACACAGGCGAAAAATGAGACAGTCTCACGTTGCAACCAACAAGCTTGCATATATGGCAATCACAAGGAAAATTTTAACAAAATATAGGGAAAAAAATTCCTATCTTTTCGTTTGATCGTTAATATACTTTTACTGAAAAGCGAAAATGGAAATGAAGAAAAGATATATTTTCCATAGTTGATCTGAGTCTCATATTTTTCTCGAACACGAATTGCCTTTTTCTTTTTGCTTTTCTTTTTTTCCTCATTTCTTTTCGTTTTATCAATAATTCTATTTCAGTTGCCTCTGCTCTCAGTCTTTGTCACTTTAAAACATGTCTAATAGTAAACTCTGCGGTCTCAGTCCGTTGAAATAAATCACGAAAATTGACATCAAAAAGTAAGAGATAAGTTCGACCTATAGTAAAATCGACTGGAAGAGGAAATAATTTTTTTTTCTAAATTATGGGAGATTTGCAGTCATTGCTGCCATCCCAGAAACCTCACTACACACTTGAGAATCTCTGTTTTGACGTCCAGTTAGCGTGCACTACACCCTTACTATGTGTCTGTAAGATTTGTTCTCCCAAATGGGCCCGTCATTTTCAGATTCCCGTAGTCACTGTAGTTAGAAAATGGCCTCGAATCTACTTTTTCCAGCTAATGTAATTCTCACTTAATTTCAATGGGAATTTTTCCTTACAACACATATGGGAAAATATACTTTTCTCTTTGCTTGTATTACCAATTGTGAGCTTTCAGACGAAGATTTTTCTTCTATATTGATTAACTGATGAAAGGTAAATGAAAAGCCTAAGTGTAACATTAACGACCTGTAAGAGATTCCCCTCATGACGGAATTTCGTGCAGAGAAACTAGATGGAAACATTAGAATATATTTTTTCATGATATTGCAATTTTCACAACACCAGAATGCTTTGTTCTGTCTACGTAGAATATTGATTGTTTAGTAGTGGCTTTAAATAGTGAAGAAAAACAAGAAAACCTTTAATACATGTGCCCGTGACTGTAAATGTTTTAAACTTTTTCTCTCTTTTTGTTTCTTGTTGTGAGTATTAGCTTTAAAAGTGCAGGCCAATTTTTGGCAATTTCTCTCGTTGGATTAACCATTTGCGCACCTTTTGTCAGATTAGTGACACAGTTTTAGTCCTTTTGAAAGGCAGACTGCCGGTGATTATCTGTAAAAGAGGTATACGATAATGATTGGCTACAAAAAAGATAAGTTTCGTTCTAATCTCCGAGAATTAACTGTTTTCGTACGTTTTTTACGCATCAATTTGTCATAAATGTTTACTGGAAAGAGTACATTAGATACACCGAACAAAAAAAAAACAGAAACAGAATTATTTGTGCAATACAAGCAAAACGTATACACTACTAAAAATATCAACGATGACACAAAATTAAAAACTCTCCCCATCATAGCAACACCCACCAGACTCTCAACGAATCCCCCAAATAGGAATCTAAGACAGAATTATTTGCCTGAAGAGGCCAAAACAGGGTAGCAACATAAACGTGTTTCTGCAGCAAATCTACTTTCTACGATATATATATATATATATGTCTGTGTGTGTGTGTGTGCATACTCGAAAAACGACAAAGATCTTGAATAAGTTGTAAACAAATGATGAAAAAGAAATAATAAAACAAATATAAGAGAAAATGAAAAAAAATGATTTTTTTCAAAGGCAAAATAATCAAATGAACTCATACGGAAATGATGAACTTTTTTGTTAAGTTTATGCAGTATATACCATCATTTCTTCGATCCAATGAGGGGAACAGGACTGTTCTTGTTTTCCTGTATTGTATCAACCCGAATGTTATTTGTTTTGCCGTTATCAATACATGCTTGACAAGTTTGTTTTTTTAAAGAAATCCTCGTCTCAAAGCACACAATTTGTAACACATGCAAACTACGGAGAAGGCTATATCCGGAAAAAACAAATTTTCAGAACATATAATCACAAATACGAATAAAAGAAAAACAGTCGAACATTATCTATTCTTTCCCTTACAATATCGGAAATAAAATCTGAAAATAGACAATAAATAAAAAAAATATTTCAGCTGTTCAATTCACGCCCACCAAACGTCTGTGCTACGAAAAATAAATCGTTCATATCCAGCGTATCGGTCTATACATGGTTAAAGCTTCTTTTCTTTTTTTTCTTTTTTTTTTTGTTGGAATCTTGAACCGATTTCTCTCATGTCTTTTTTCTTTCAATTATTTTCACTTATTTTCCTTATAGGGATATCTATGTGTGAGAGCATGTGTGTAAGTATGTGTGTGTGCTTTAGATAGAGAGAGAGCGAGAGAATATAAGATTTCAACATATTTTATCATTTTCTCAATTTCTGTTTCAATTGTCAAAAGTGTTCGTGTGAGTATCTTTGAAAGCATTAACTTCTTGGCGTTGGTTTGTTTTTTTTGGCTATCATCTCTTTCTCATTTCTATCATCTGTTTGTTTTTTCTTTGACTCGATCTTTGCGACGTAGGTTGCGATGTTGATCGCCTCCGGCTACAGTGATCATTTGTGGCTAAAATTCCATATAGTAGCCAAGCATTGAACTAGCACGTACACCTGCTGAAATGCCTGGGATCGTGGCACCATTTAAACGTAACATAACTGTCAAGATAGAAAATGCAAAACTCGGCAAGGTAGACCACTACATCTACCTAGGACAACAAATCTCCATGAGATCCTCAAAAGAGGAGGAAATCAAGCGAAGAATCACTTTCGGATGGCAAGCCTTCGGCAGAGCGAGCTCGACTTTCAAGAACCAGATGATCCCAATAATCCTAAAAAGAAGAGTATACAACCAATGCATTCTCCCGATAGTCATTTACAGAGTTGAAACATGGAACCTAACCAAGAGAGAGACCTGCAAACTGAGAAGTATGCAACGTGTGCGTGAGAGAATCATGCCCAAACTTACATGGGGAGATCACAAGACAGCACAGATTATAAGGAAGAAAATGTGTGTTCGTGACATCATAGAAACTATCAAATGGCAATGGACAGGCTATGTTGCAAGAATGAAAGACAACCAATGATCATCACGTCTCACAACATGGATACCAGAGATCTCATAAGAAACCGAGGCCGACAGAAGACAAGATGGAGAGATGAAAATACTGGCTCTGCGACGCCCATGATAGAGAAATGTGGCGAATCCTGGGGAAGGTCTATGTCCAACGATGCACGTTAAAAGACTGATGATGATGAGTCGTGATATCCATCGGTTGTCTTTCATTCTTGCAACATGACCCTGCCCATTGCCATAATAGCCTTCAGCATTTACTCAATATAGCAAAGGGGATAGATAAAGAAAGAGAGACAGAGAGAGACAGAGAGAGACAGAGAGAGAAATAGGTAGAAATAGACCATCAGATGTCACTAAAGATTTTATCTTCCTTTTTTCCACAAGCCCAACGGTATTAGAGCAGAGAAAAGTCTGGTAATTCAATTTAACTTTTTGGTTTCTTTCAACTTGACCCCAGAGAGGGGATATTATTTGACTGACACACTCAGATCTGATGGATTCGAGGTCGACATCCTGATCTTATCTCTGGACTGATAGATTTATTACCGATATTGTACATTCTGCCCCACCACCCTGTTACAATATCATCAATCGATAATGTTGACCCAAATTCCCGTTATTTGAATGTGCAAGAACCACCATCTAAGAATGATTTGCCGAATCTCACAGCTACAGACACCTTATATTGGGGTTATTGGAAGCATAAAAGCATGTCAATAAGTCAAGGACTACAAAAAAACTGAAAATTAATATCTGAAAAGAGGTACATGGCTCAGGACGAAATATCCTTTGAACCGTTAGGCATAAAAATTGAGAAGTTGTGTAGATGAAAATGGTGGGCATTTGAAAGAAGACAAAAACATGTATAGTTCAATTAAATTTCTTCTTTCACATTCTTTCACATCATCTTTTATGCATCGCAACAATGAACTGTATAGGTTACTTCTAGGTCACAAATAGATATCAACAGGATGAAAATATTTATATATATATGATAGAGACCAATTATTTTCTACCTCGTGAGGGAAATACGAAGTCTGTCCGAAAAGTATTCAGCTATTGTACCAATTGGAGCACACACTTATTCCAGCATCCATTTTACCTTTTAAAAAAGTCAGTAAAGTTCTTTTACATGATCGCAATCAGCTGAGTTGGTACGTTCTCCTTGATCTCGTCCGTGGTCTCTTTGGGAAAAGCCGGAAGTCGTGGAGGTCAAAATCTGGTTTTTGGGGTAGAAACCTTGCACACCTGGCTGATGCAAAGTTTTGCCAGGAACTGCACGGAAAATTAAAATGTTCACTCATTTCTTCATGAAATGATGCAATATGAGGTATAAGGACGGTGAAAACGAGCATCTTGGTATGTAAATCCGAAGTTTGGTGTGTTTAGTCCGGTTCTTTTTATCCCCATACCAGAAAAAGTGGGGCATGTCAGGTAGGTTGACTTTTAGTCAAATAGACCGAATCCTTATTGACATCTTAGAAAGATTTTGATCTCACAGGCTGGATACATGAATCGAACATGACGTGGTATTGGTCCTTTTTCTATGCACTGTGGTACGAAGCTAAATTACGTAAATACGTATACTTTGGCACTCCCCATTAGTGAACATATGTTACTGTGTGTTGGTCATGGTGACAGGGACTGCAATTTTTAGAAAGATAAGGACATACATTTTACATAGACTATGGAATTAATGTGAATTTTAGAGAAGGGAAGAAAATGAAAACTGAAGAAGAGATTCTTGGTAGTAAGCAGTAAGTGGCAATAGCTCGGCTCTCAGCATTTTGATTTTCTACATATCATTTGTTTTCGTATGCAGAATGACGCTTCATTTTCGTTGTGCAAGAAATTATTAAACGTGTCGGGTGAAAATAACCTGTACACCATTAAGAGAGAACAAGAATGATTTTTCAATAAAGCCATTACACTTCTCCACAGCCATTACACTTTTGAAGATTTTCACTTTGTTCCCAGCGATTAGTCTGAGCACAACGTGTGTTTTTTTTTTTTGAGAGAGAGAAATGCATTGGCCTACAAGCACGGTACAAGAAAAGGAGTAATGCCGACAGATAGTGAAAACAACATAACCTACATGTTAGAGTTGGGCAACGCTTTTAAGACGTCACAATGTTTCCTGTGACCAGTTTGAACATAACGGGCTTTCTGTATCAAAGAATTGCATCGACATGCATGCCCATTGTCAGGGCAAAAGAAATGTGCACACGTGGCAAAATACAACATAGCTGACTTGTATGTGGTACTTTCTTTTAAAAAGGATCGGGCAAACCTGCCCTTGTCCTACTGACCATTTGGAAATCATCTCATCGTGGGTTAGCAGGAGCTAATCTGTACAAGTGTTCACAGTGAAATCCAGTTTTTTTTTATTTACCAAGTTTCATAAATGGTGGATAATAGGTTTCTCGAGATAATAAAGATGCTCTGCTACTCTCCTGTCAGATTACATATCTACTAGAATGACTGGTGGATTCCCGGATCCTTAGGGCTCCCTATTTCAATGATTAGTTAATCACATTCTGCTTTGCCCCAAACCTTCCAATTAGACTTGAGCTCTAATAATATAATTGAACTGAGTGTCTCTGAGGAGAACGGGAATTAAACCCATTAAAAAAAAAATTTATACAGTAATGCCTCATTTAGTACAAGAGTCAGGGACATCATAGAATCCATTAAAAATCTCAAATGGCGGTGGGCTGGCCATGTTGCAAGAATGGCAGACAACCGATGGACATTACGACTCACGACATGGATCCGCCGAAATAAAATGCGCTCCGAGGCCGGCAGAATATTAGATGGAGAGACGAGCTAGACAAGTTCAGAAAGTACTGGCTCTGTGACGCCCATGATAGAGAAGGGTGGCGAATCCTGGGGAACGTCTATGTCCAACGACGGACGTTAAAAGACTGATGAAGGATGATATGTCCCTAAAAAATAGCAGCACTAAAGGAAACTAAGCAAAGCAAAATTGTGCTAAAACGGATCTTATAACAAATTAGGAATTGAGATATGAGCTTTCAGTGCTTGGAATTACAGACCATCTTCCATTTATGATGGGTCAAATTTCATGTGAATTGTTTGTGGCAGGACAGCAAATTTTATGAAAAGTTCAGGTGTACATGGAATTATGTGTGAATGTTAATCATAGTGCTATAGATGTTGGCCTCCAATTACAATCATAATGAACATATCATCGGACACTCAGAGTTGACTTTATAATTGTAATTTGTCAGATCTTGAATTTAAGATGAGTGAATTTCAGACACGAATAACAGAGAGAGTGGGAGGGAAAGAGTGCATCTGTGATACCAGGTGGTGGTAACATGCATTCCTGAGTTTTTGGTATTTTTTTATATATATTTTTGTATAATTACAAGCACATATATTTCATTCATTCCAATTTTTGTGAAAACTTCCTTGCTGCTAAGAATATCATTGAAACACTTCATGTAATATCAAAAAAAATAAAATATAAAATCTTGAGAATTTTAGAAGACATTAGGTATCCCCCGTGATTTAAGTCATTTTTTAGTTAGTCCGAATATCAAAAATTATGGATGAATCTCGAGTTTACAATTATGTTTCCGTGGTGAAGTGGTTGAGATCGAATCTAAGCAGGGATGAAACATTTTTCCTTGCTTTTGAGATTAGAAGCAGATCAACCATTAGGCTGTGTATGCTAGTCCTTTCATTTTCCTTTCGACTGTACAGGCAATGTGGACTATCTCGTTATATATTTCATCTGGTAGCTTTTTTCCACAGCTGATATAATATCACGGAGAGTCAATTTATATGGCTATGTCATAAATCATCAAAAAATCAATTATTTCATATACATGGCACATTTTCCAAAGCGTGCATTTTACAGTTATTTCAGATCGTCCCCATTATGCCTCGATCGTTCATAATTCACTTCAAAAATTAAACATTACCGATTTTACTAGTAAGAATATCTGAAAAAGTGGCCAATGGCATTCCAACTGTCATTAGTTAATTAACACGGCCCAGTCTTGTTTGTTTACTGGCAAAGTCTGCAATCTTGAAAATAGCACCTCATATTATTTCTGTGAATCAAGCTGACATCGTTAATTGGTGACTCAAACATCTTTAGAGACAATTCTTGATCATTATTGTCTTGAGATTACTTTTGCTGAGTCATCTGGCTCTATAAAAGGATTTGCAAAACTTTGTTGTGCAACAGAAGACCACCACAGATAGACCACTCTAAAATTCATCTTGAATATCATTTCAATACTTCAGCATGCCTAGCTACACTCTGTACTACTTCAATGGCCGTGGACGTGCCGAGATCTGCCGTATGTTGATGGCCGCTGCCGGTGTCCCCTATACCGATAAGAGGTTCGAATTCAACGAATGGGACAAATACAGGAATGGTAAGATCTATATTCTAATTTCTGGCATTCATATAATAACTGTTTCATCCCAGCTGATGCATTCTCCAGCCCTCCTCATGCTTTCTAGTTACACGCAAAACTTTTCTTATTGTACAGTTCATAAGTCGTCGTCAGGAAAACAACTACGTATTAACTTTATTAACTAAATTAGATCTTTAACGTCTCTTCCCTGTACAGAGATTATGAAATCGTGGGTGCAAAGAAGTTTCTGCCTATTTTTCAGTTTGTTTTCATGTTAACATGAAAACAAGATGCTTGACGAATCTAGACTGAATTTTTCAAATTGCCCATAAAAATATTTTGGTTATCCACATAATTAGCCATCGCCAGAGAACATTATATATTAGCTTTTATTAATACATCTTGCAAAATCTGTAGCATGTTTAGTTTGTTTTCCATTGAAAAAAAAACGAAAGCAGGAGGTGAAACGTTTAACATTTCAAAGCCTTTCAATCAGTTGTGTCATTCTTCTAGAATAAAGAAATAAAATATTTAGTTTCCTTTCCCTGCAAAGAGATGATAATGACAGCTTCAATATGATTGGTGACAACGATTTGCATAAAAGTTTTCCTCCACCTTCATGGCTCGTACACAAGTCGCCGAAGTAATCTGGAATTTTAGAAACGTTTTCCAAAGATTAGAGTAGTCAATAAAAATGAAATTACAGAAGTCAATTACTCTTTTCTTTGCCCTGACGTGATATAGCTCAAAAGTTCCTAACCGACCTCGATTTCAATCCAATGTCAATGTGAATATACATGGTTGCATGAATGTATTTGTTTGAGTGTTTATGAATGGTTGCACATGACAAGTATCGAAGGAACCATTTTCTTTATGATTACATCTGCAATGCTCAGGTTTTTCATCCTCTCTAAACAATACAAAGATTATATTTATCCGATCTTGGCTTGATAATATGTTCATTTTAATTGTCGCATATTTTTCTAGGTTCATCAAGCTTCTTAATATTTCTTGCGCAAATATTCATCCTGTGGGGGAAGTTCAGTACTCTTGATAGATGCTTAGACACCACTATATCTACGCAATATCGTTTCAATCTGATCTCCGATATAATGTTGATACAGACACTTCAAAGATCAAGAAAAACTGATCAAAAAAAAAAATCCAATTCAGTTATCAATCCAATATCATTTCAAATATTAGGAAATGTGGTTCTTTTTCTGATGACTTAAATTTTACACTGAATTTATTTCTATATCCTCTTTCAGATATGCCCAGCATGTGTGTCCCTGTTTTGGACATTGATGGCAAGGACAAGATGCCCGAAACTATGGCCATTGCCAGGTACTTGGCCAGAGAACACGGTAAGATTCTCAAATTACACTTTGCGTATTTTTTTAAGTTACTCAGTGGAGCAGTTAAATCACCAACACCCTTTGTCATCATGATGTCTTGACTGTGAGAAAATTTAGAATTCAATGAATAAATTACTTCTCTCTCCTGTTGTTGAGAAGCTATTAAGTCCAAATTGTCCATAGACAAGCGTGAATACCGCCGGTCGCAAATCAAAGGACCAGTGTAGCATAAAACCACATTTTGAATCGAACCGTCAACGTTTTTTTCTTGATATGATATGTGATTATTTAGCCTGTACGCACAAAAAAACAACCAACCATCCAGAATTACTAAAACAAAAATAAAGGAAAACTTTTGGTGTCGGTTTTAGTCGACGAGTTCATATATATATATATATATATATATATATATATATATATATATATATATATATATATATCGGAAAGATGAGCTAATTTTACACAGGCTTTGTGGATAACCAACTTTTCAAGCATGATATTGTACTAGATTAAGCACATTGATAATTTCAATATTAACACGATAGATATATTGTTGATGAGTTGATATGTACGTGGATTCAAAGAGTGCTTATATATGAATATGGTCGTAAAAAGGATTGTAATGGAATCTTATCAATGGTGGCCTAGGACAATTTTATTGGCTCAGACTATAAAATGATGTGAAATGTAATGAATATCTAAAATTCTGCTTGTACGATCATGTGTCTTAGACACACCGTTTATTGTAAAATCAACGAAGTAATGTAACGTCGAGTTTGGTCATTACCTAGATTTATGACGGTTCTGGACCACTGAGAACAAATCACTGGTCAAGCAATACCAAAGTCTTGTGAAGAAAAATGGTACTCAATGCTTCTCTGAGGATAAGTGGTTGTCGGACCAAGGATAGAATAGAAAGTGTTTACACCTTCAAGGCATCGTTTACTAAAATTAATTAAAATCCCGAAGGAAGAGTCTTAGTTTGAGAATATTTGTTGTCAATTAATATCCATTTAAACTGATCAGAAAACCTGGTTGTAAAAAAGAGAATGAGTACAAAGTAATGGTAAATATCGTGCGCAACGGTATTTGATGATTTGCTCTTTACTTGTAGGTTTCTATGGCAAGAACAACATGGACATGTTCAGAGTTGATTACATCTGTGATTGCTTCTATGAAATCATGCATGATTACATGAGGTACTTCCATACCAAGAACGGTCGTTTCATGGTAAGACAATTATACTTAGTCTGCTTAACATTTCATGTATATATCTTTCAATACACTGCCTAGAAATAAAAATAACGCTAAAAGACAAAAAATCATGGTGTGCTTATAGATAATGACTACTTCTATGAAATCATCCACTGTTACATTAGGTAATATCACTGGAAGAGCGGACTTTTTACGAATGAGTCATTCATTCCGAATCTTGTTAATACTCCATATCTATACAGCTACTACCAACAGGCGCTGGGCCATAGAAAATGGACATTAATCCTGAAAACACTAGCAAGTGCATTCTCATGAAATTTATATCTATTATTTCTAGTCTGCTCAACATTTTATACCTACATCTTTCTATACATATTTATTGAAATGGAAAAGGAAACTGGCTATTCTAAATATTTCGTACTAAAATACTAAAATACTTTAGCTGATAAAAGGCCATGTTTCTTGTGAATGATGACTGCTTCTATGAAATAACCCACGGTCACATGGATTATTCATTCCAAATCTGATCAATATTTCACATCTACATCTTTCAAAATACTGTCTATAGAGATGCATTAGCAAACAGGCCATGGTAAAATGAATATCAAGACTAAAAGACATTATTATCAGTGATTCCTAATTAGTGATTCATTGAGATCATGTCCATTTATCTGAGATATTCTTCATCCAAAGAATTTATGTATGCATGTACTTTCCTGCGAAATGTACAGAGTTTGGATTTAAATTTACAAGTATTAGTCGTTTCCATGATGTCATTATGTTTTCAAACAATTTTTTTCGCCTCTTTCTGTCCAGTTTATGTGAATATGAATTATTCAACATAGTTTAAGTATAATTTTGAACGTGTTATTTTGTGTTGTTTAAAAAAAAACGTCATACGAAAAGAAAAAGTCTCATTTATCTTTCTATTTATGAAATAAAAATAGAGGTCTGCTTTAAGTACATGAGCTGAAATCGAATTTCAATTTAATGTGAAATAAACGTGAACAAGTTGTGTTCAAATGATTGAAGTTAAATCGTTGTTTTACGGTCTATAAATATACTTCGAAACAAAATCCCCATCCATCTTTTATTTTTCATTTTGTTAGGTACTTAAATAGAATTGTGATTTTTTCTGAAATATTTTTTCTCCCTGCTTCCAATATGTTTTGTGAACATATACTGTTTTAAAAAGTTTATACATTGATTCAGAAAGTTTTTTGATCAAGTATTATTTCATGAGGGTTCAAAAGAGACTCTAATCATATATTTAAAATGAGGGTTTCATTTACCTTTGATACCTTCAATCTTCTATTCCTTATCCTTTTCTTTGAGTTCGTTTTTCTATAGATATATACTGCTAATAAGTGTCTATAATATTTCTAACTTCGATATTGAAACACTTATTTCATTACAAATTTTATTTTTTTATGATTTTGATTTTTTTTTCTTTGCATTGTATAGGAAAGTGGATCTGGATCTGCCATGAACCCTTCTGAGATGACCGTAAGTATTTATTGTACCAGTCTTTAAAGTTGTTCTACTTCACTAATTTGTACTACTTTTACTAATTTTTAAAAAATTTCATGGGCGCAAAGCATTCCCTTGTGCCAGCAGATATTTCGGATATTTCTAGATCCTAAGTGGTTCAATATTCGCTAATTTAGAACTTCTTGGATAATTCCACCGTCAGTTATCTTTTGGTTGACACCACAAAATTTCATTCCTCCAAGAGTTAATATCCGTATAAATTCTGTTTTCCTCTCCGATATACATTTTCATTCATATGTATAATGCGTGCACACACAAGCTTGCCTGATTAGTAAGAAAGGTCACACATAAAAACTAGCAACGAGATGATTTCTTCTGTCACATTAAGATGTGTAACTGACGTAGTATTATAGAATCCTGTTCATGCAACTGACGTTGTAAAATATGATTTAGTTCATGTTCTGATGGCGTAATAAAATTAGAAACTAATAAAAACAGTAATCGAGACAAAAACGGGAAAAAAATCCAAGAAACGTTTTTAGTCGAACTGCTATTCTCCAAGTTCACTGCGATGCAAATCCCTATTCTATTACAATTGAAATGCAAATGTGTATAACCACATAGTTTATATATGAGGTCAATTTTGACAACACATGCAAAGTTGTAAAAAAAAGATAATGAAAACAGTATTGACCCACATTGCAGGTAACAAAATTAGTGAAAAAAAAGCATTAATGAATAAAGTTTGGACCAACGATGTTAAAAGCAACGATAATAAGATGAATTAAATCTAGTTATTTACTGATATAATACACTGACTGGATGTCTATATATTTCTCTCTGTAACATTCAAAGAGAAATAACTTCCATATTTTTTTCTAAAAAGTTATTCCTCTTCGACTGATTGATATTTGTAAAAAAAAAAAGATTTCACGCAGTATTATTCGAATTTTTTGATAAATTTTCGATTGAATAAGCTTCCCACCTTCTCCTAATATTCAAAACCTTCATGTATTTGCAAATTCAAGATCACCGAAATTTTTTGCAAGTAGCCTAATAGTAAAAATGTTTTGTAAACAACCATACATACGTTTTTACATAGTTCCTATTTATTTCTGTTTTCCAGCCTTATACCCAGAACAGATTCATGGAAACTTGCCGTAGAGTCCTTCCTTTCTTGGAAAGAACTTTGGAAATGAAAAATGGTGGAAAAGACTTCTTCATGGGAGACCAGGTACAGAAAGTTTACGTTTTTAACAGAATATACAAAGCTTGTTACTTTATCTAATTAAATGTTCCTTGTCTTTTTTCTATGACTAATATCGATAACTTAAAGTGTTCCCCACTCAATATTGAAAAATGATTTAATTATACATCTTATGGCAAATTTTTGGTCAAATGAATATCAATAAATCAACTTCATTGCATTTTATAATTCTTTTGTAATTTCTTCATCAAATTGCCCCAGTATGTATTCAAATACCTCCCTTGTGAGCTGCTGAGTTTCTCTTATTGTCCTGTCTGAAGTTCTTCAATGTTTCCCAGGGGAATAAAACCAAATTCATGGAAACAATCAATGTTCTTTGGGATGTTGGACGGAGAATTCAGGACAAAATAAAATAACCGGAAAATTCATCTCATGTACGATTTGATTGAGGAGATGTTCATTGTATAATTTTCCATTATAAATTGAATTACTTTACCGTCATGTCAAGTTGTAATTTATGAAGCATCCGAATCAATACCTATCTATCTATTGTCATAAAGGGAGATAAAGGTTCTTATCATTCGGAAACTAGCAACATTCTGTGGCAAATTCTTTGTAAAAAATACCGATCTATGAATTTTAGAAAAATTACTAATTTTGTATTGGTGTGCAAAATAGTAACAAAGCAATTACATCGTTGCTTTTGAACCCGGAAAATAAATTGAGCAGTATTTACTATAGAATCTATTGTGGAATTATGAAATAATAGTATTGTATAATTAGGAATTAACACAACTCAATTCTGAGCCACTGAATGATTTTCACATTCCATATTCGAATTTCAAATTGACTTCGTACGTATTCAAACAGCTCTCTTGCAGGGCGTGCTCCTAAAGTTCAGAAACACTAATCTAATGTATTCGTTCTTTTTTTCCTGATCAGATGATGCTGTGTGATATGATGTGCTATTGTTGTTTGGAGAACCCTATGATGGAAAACCAAGCCATGTTCCAGCAATACCCCAAACTTATGGCCATGTACAAACGCGTCGCTGCCCACCCCAAGATCATCGGATACCTGAAGAAGCGTTCCAACACCAACTGGTAGATTGCAGTGCAAGATAAAATCATCCTTGGATTCGTTGTGACTTCGGTTGCTCGACATTGCCACCGCCTCAATCTGATTAAATCATTTTACATCAGAGATATGGTGACAATGATAGCCTTGAAACTTTGACAATTGCTCAAACAAATAAAAATACCTCTTGACAACCTAAAATCATCTTTTTGTAACAAATATTTGAATAAAATGTTCTTTATTTAAATGCATAAAAGTGTATATTTTCCTTCTTTGTATATTTTATACCATAATTTAGTCTTAATGGTTTTTCATTAAATAAGTGTATCCAGGGCCGTAGAAAGGGCTTCTGGGCCACTACCAAATTTTATGCACTGCTCTCTCCCCATGTTTCGTTACAACAAAATCCTTTCTCTTGTATTTGTCACTTTTCTTCTGAATTAGGTATATGCTTCCATACTTTACGTTTAGCAAATACGATTATAGTCTCTAAAGTCTCTTAAGATATAACAAGGCAAAAATGATAGAATAATTTTTTATGATCGAAATATAAACGGATGTGAACAAAACATTGGAATTGAAATATTACACGATTAGTGAGTGTCTAGCAAGTTTGAGCAGAATATGGTTGTTATCTTCAATTTGTATTTGCATTTGAGATAAGCTTTCCTCTATTGGGAATATTTCCTGGAAATCTTCAATTTTCAATAGTTCTGGTTTTGTTTGTGAAAAACTTTCACATCTACGTCGCTTTAGGAATAAACAAATGGGATTGGTCTTT
>OY735237.1:20115603-20175603 GCA_963457665.1 Thysanoteuthis rhombus
GTAGATAAGAAAAAATGTAACACAACAATACTATTATGAAATGAATAATAAATATTTTCTGAAAAATATGCCCATTAAAACAAAATGGAAAAGTTTATTAGTTGAATTTATTTTTTACAAGTCGTAACTGTCCCTATTTGGTGTAGCAACTGTCTCAGTTTCGGGGACTGTTTCAATATCTGATTTCTTTTTCTTTATTTTATCCATTCAAATAAATATTTTAAACGAAATGTGATACGTAATAATCCCTAAGTGATATGGATGATCAAGGGACAGATTCAAGTTCAATGCATCAGAATTTGATATAAGTCAATTCCAAAGAGTCTCTGACTGACTGGCAGAAATGTTGAAAAAATGTTGCCAATGTCCCAGGCCCCCGTACTCCATGATTACCGTTTTATAATAATTTCCTTTGAAAAATCAGTTCGTTATAGGGATCTGTACGGCCATAAACCTCATACCACGATTATCAAGTTGCAAATCCACTAGATTTTTCATGCATTCTTCAATCTAATACATTACAGGTATATCGATTCTCAAGTTACAAAACAGTTTAGAATTTACATATTTTCATCTAATCCAATACTCTTTATGTTTTTCTTCCCAGATATACAATGGAATCTTTGGGGATTCTTCATGGCGGTGCACACAACTAAGTAACGACCTGAAATTATATAATTCTACCATTAATCGACAACATTAACCCGTATTTCCGTTTTTTGAATGCCTGGACACCACAATTCTGAGAAGATATAATTTGTCATGGTGAATGTATTTGATAATGTAAGAATCTGTGGAGTTGAAAGAGGTGAACATTTGAAAAAGAGTCTCTTTAGTAAATTTGTTAATTGAATTTGTCTTATTTATGTATTTCATTTGTCGAGAACATGTTTTCAAAATCAGTAAAACTAAAATTATATATATGTTTTAAACCTAGCTGTATATATTACAACAATGCACTGTTTTAGTAAACATGTGGTCACAAAACCAACAAAGATATTTACAGAATGAGAAAGGGCACGCATTCAGGGATTGACACACATTTTTGATTCTCTGATTTCGACATGTCAACTGCATTTTGTATTACGATATATTATTTTTATTTGCTGTGTGAAGCGGTATTGTCACTTAATAAAAAATCAAACAATACAATTTGTCCTTGGGAGAGTATGGCCCGTGCATCGTGCAAAGATCCAAAATAAAAACCTAGATTTACTTGTTCCTAACTATTGCATTTCAAGTGCAGCGTTTCCTCGACAGATTTGTCAAAGCGACCAGTTTGAACATAACGGGCTTTCTATAGGGAGGATTTGCATTGGAACATGTTTGCATTGCCTATGTAAAAGAAAAATACGCACACATTAAGAAAATGACATAACAAAGACAACTAAGTTGTGGTTGAGCCCCAAAAGATGTCACAATGATTCCAGTGATAAATTTGAACACAACGTGGTTTCTATAGCAAAGAAATGTTTCTGTTTACATGCACATCACCGGTGCAAGGGTTATTTGCACGTATTGAAAAAACTACAATGTAGCCAATATGTAAGAGACAACCCCCTTTCAGAAAGATCAGGTGAGCTTGAAATTGTCCTTCACGTCATAGGAAACGCAACCCTCAAAAATTACACCATTCCGTTAGTATTGTGAAGTCCGAAACCAATGGGAGAGTGGGTACAGTAAGGGTCAGATTTCTTGGTTACCTAGATACATGAAGGCTGCTCGAACAGTTTTCAAGATATTTGCTGGATTTTCTTAGACATTTTAACTGTTTCCCGAGGTGTCATAAGTCAGTTTCAAAGTTAAGCTGGAAATAATCTATGATTTTGAATGACAGATATCTAGTGCTGCTTCCACATTTGCACAATTAGTGCATCACAATCCGTCTTGACCCATTTCTTAATTAGATTTGTGCTGTTAGGAGAATTTCTGTCTGACTTATATAGAGCTACTTTCCTAAAAAAAATTATGTGCTATACGAATCAACAGTAAACAAAACAGCGCTTGAAAAAAAAAAGGTTAAAAAAAACAGAGCTTGAATAGTGGTATGAGCTTCCAGTTTTTTTAATCATGCCACCAATGATTTAAAAATATTTGATGTCGTCGTCCTTGAGCGTCAACAAGATGGAATAAATTATCTTTGTATCGTGTAGTAACTTTCCAGAGCTGGTGGAATATCAGTGTCAGCATATCGCTGCATGATAGATTAGTTCGTATTTGTTTATTTCCATCTACATGGTACATTAACCAAAGTGTACAACATGCAGTTATTTTGGAGACTGCAGCAGAGAGAAACTGGTTTAACTAATGTTAACTATCATTAGTTAATTATCACAGACCAGACTTGCCTGTTAACTAGTAAGGTCTGCAATCTAGCGAAGAGCTCCTCCTATAATTTCTGTGAATCAAGCTGAAATCGTTAACTGACTACTCACCCATCTTTAAAGACAATTCCTGATCATAATCATTGTGATATTACTTTTGCTGCGTCAGTTGCCTCTATAAAAGGATCTGCAAAACTTTGTTGTGCAACAGAAGAACATCAGCACAGCTTGAACACATTTGTCAGAAATTCGTCTTGAATCTCACTTCAATACTTCACCATGCCTAACTACACTCTGTACTACTTCAATGGCCGTGGACGTGCCGAGATCTGCCGTATGTTGATGGCCGCTGCCGCTGTCCCCTATACTGACAAGAGGTTTGAATTCAACGAATGGGACAAATACAGGAATGGTAAGTTATTTTTTCTATCTTCTTGCATTCTATATAAACTGTTCCATCTCAACAACTGCATCACGTGGCCATCTTCAAGTTTTCAAGTTGCTGGCTTGAATATTTTGAATGTCTACAACATCAGCCGACGTTAGGGGAACATATCAACATTGGTTTTGTTATATAAATAAAATCTTTAGTGCCTCATCTTTCTCAGGTTCGAATTCAACGAATGGGACAAATATAGGAATGGTAAGATCCTTGCTTTCTACAAAGAATATTTCATTAGATTCTCAGACCTCCTTCAAGTTTGTGAAAAGTTCTCTATTCTATCTTCTTGCATCGTATATAAATTGTTTTGTCCCAGGATATGTATCCTCTAACCCTCTTTAAAGTTATATGCTTGAATATTTTGATCGTCCATTCATCCAGACATTGTCAACAGGACATTTATACATTGATTTGTTATGATTAATACCTTTTGAGTTACCGTTTGTTTCATCATCCGAGATTGGGATCTTTCTCCTTGGCTCTCTACAAAGGATAGCTTGGCCACGTCGAATAATTTACCCAATTATTTGTTTATATTCTAACTTCAACTTCGTTAAAGCATTTCGGCCAGCTTTTATCTCAATATGCCTTGAAAAACAAACTAATGACTCTGTATCAGAGTTTCAACGTAAAAGAGATGTATACATACCTCTCTGAAGGGCATTAGCGCTAAGTGAACTTAAATCGTCTAATCTGTTTGAACGAAGTGCAGGTCGTTAACAGCCCACTTCGCTTTTGCCATCTACCACGTGTTGATTAAATCAAGATAAGCACTGGTCATTTCTCTAAAATACAAAAGAATCACTGCTGAATAAATTACATTCACTGTAAAACAATTGTTGTCTCTCCCTTTATGTCAAGTAAACTCTATATTCCGTGTGAGGCCCAGCATATTCCTTCTTGTGCACGTGAGAGACCACAGGACAGCACAGTACATCCGAGAAAAGACAAGAGTCAGGGACATCATAGAATCCATTAAAAATCTCGAATGGCAGTGGGCTGGTCATGTTGCGAGAATAGTGGACAACCGATAGACATCAAGATACATGACATAGATCTCCCGAGATCACAAAAAAAAAAAAATTTCTAAATCACCCTTCAGCAATACCGATGGAAATGTTCAGTGTGAAAGTTTATTTCTACCTACTTTAATAATACGTACGTTGCCTAGTCTATCTAAACTTTAAAAAATATATTTTTAAAAGATTGGAATGGTCTGAGATCATAATGCAAGCACACATTGATTACCTACCACTTTCAGTTTACATTCAATGACCGATTAAATATACTTGGTTACATAAATGTATTTGTGTAAGTGTTTATGAGTGAGTGCGCATGATAAATATCCAACGAACTGCTTAAAATGAAATTTTCCGTTAAATTTTGTTATTTCTTGTGAGAAAATGGTCAAACTTTTTTTAAAATTTTAAACACTCCATAAGTTGGTGCGCAGAGTGCTCAAGTTCCAAAATTGCATTGTAGCCCCTAATGACGAACTATCAACTTTCTCAAAATAATCCGTCGGGCTTTTAACATGCAAGGCCACTCAAATCTTTGTAATCAAATATTTTGTTAATTTTTATTTTACCACTTGACATAGATTCCTTAAAATGTACAAGGTTTTGACGCCCAGCTGTTGAGAAAATCCTATGTGAATATCAGTTTGATATTGATTGAAATATTGATGAAGATTAGTATCGTCAGATTTGACTCTCTGCACAGAGATTATGAAGATGTAAGCTTTACTGGAGAAATAGTTCCATATAGTTATCAGTGTTTTCTTACCTTTACCACTTGTAAAGTTGCTAAACAAATCTGGATGTTAAAACATTTCCAGAAACAAGCACTAGGTGTCGCCAATGGTCTTGTTGGGAATTTCGATTTGATGAATGGTTGTGGTCAATGCATTTTAAGTCTTGTCTACCACTGGAGTTTTTTTTTTTTTTTTTTTCATAGTGATGTTTCAAACATCAACACTCAGCGAGTTTGTTCTCTAACCGTCTTTAGTAGATTTCTCCAGTTGCTTTAATTATGAAACAGTTTTTTTTTCTACTTACGGAGAGATTATGATGATGAAGCAATGAGTATGTCTTGATAATTATATTTAATTATCAGTTTGATTTCTTGACTCAACTAGATTTTATCTAATGATGTATAGCTTGAATATTCGTCCATTTGTAAAAGGTACCTACTATCGATACACACTTACAAATCACTATGTCTGTAACATTATTCAAGCCTGGCACAAGGTAAGATTTTTTTATACAACCTTCAAGGATAAAAAAAGCAAATTGTCATATAGAAACTAAGTACAGTAATCAATGCAATATCATTTCAAAGATCTGGTTTCTAAAAAAGTACATTGAAGTTTTTTCTATATCCTCTTTCAGATATGCCCAGCATGTGTGTCCCTGTTTTGGACATCGATGGCAAGGACAAGATGCCCGAAACCATGGCCATTGCCAGGTATTTGGCCAGAGAACACGGTAAGATTATTTCAATACAATTAGCACCCTTTCCAACGTATAGCTGAAAGGCAACCCGATGGTGAATTGTTCCAATCATCCTTTTCCTATGTAACTAATCCAATTACCTCGACCTGTCATTACATAATATAGGAGATCGTTTAGCGTGTACACACACACATACACACAAACATACACATGCATATATATATATATATATATATATATATATATATATATATATATATATATATGTGTGTGTGTGTGTGTGTGTGCGCGCTAGTGTGTTTAGTTACCTAATAATGACAGTCAAAAGATTTGGTGATCAATTCAAATAGTGGAGAAAGGGTTGGTCAGTGATTAGCGCCCTATTTTGCCTACGGTTATGCAGTGATCATAAAATTATGAATTTTAGATCGATATGAACTCCAATAGACACAAATTAAAAGATAAAAAGGCATAAAAGAGCAAATACGCAAACTGTGAATTGACCCCTCAACAAAAATATTCGAAGGAATTTTCAAGAAAATCTTTGTTGACGTTTGTTACCAGTATATATATACATATATATATATATATATATATATATATATATATATATACACACACACACACACACATATATATATATATATATATATATATATGCTAATATTTAGTAGAATATGTATCCTTTGGGTCGTCACCAAATTTTGCAGATTCTGTGTCACATTGACATGAAAACGGCTTCCTAAATCCAGGTATACCCGATATAACCATCATAAACAAGAAGGAAATTTGTCAGCAAATATCGCTGTTCAAGAGGACCACAGAACAAAACCGACTGAAAACTAAATGATGAAAATTCATCAAATAATATATAAACGTTTTCAGTTGTAACCATCATTATTCATGCATTTCAAACAGTCTCCAAGAACATTGTAAATGATTTAAATATTTGGAAATACGAGAAATATTCTAAACCAACCTGATGATATCATTTACTAAAATCAAATAGAGTATTGATGAAAGTGCTCCAGTTTTGGACTTTTGTCTCTTGATCTCTTTTCAAAGGGATAAGGTACTCCCGTTGTAAAAACGCAATGAGTTCAAAATAATGATACACACCGTGTGCAATATCATTTGATAAATTACTTTTTTACTTTCTAGGTTTCTATGGCAAGAACAATATGGACATGTTCAGAATTGATTACATCTGTGATTGCTTCTATGAAATCATGCACGATTACATGAGGTACTTCCACACCAAGAATGGCCGCTTCATGGTAAGTCAGATATTTTTAGTCTACTAAACTTTTCATTTGCTCTAACAATCTATATTTAGGAATGGATTTTCAAAATGTTATACCAGGAATACCAACAATACTAAAAGACTTTAGCTAATAACCGTTTCGTGTGCTTTATAAATTCTGACCGGTTCGGTGGAACCACTCAAGATTACATAAGATTAAACCACAGGAATAAAAAAAACTTTTCTGGGTGAGTCATTGGTTCCAAATGTACTAAGCATTCATTATCTACAGTGATACTGCGTAAATACATGTAATCGTAATGGGGCTAGAGTAAAATTATTATTAATGCTGAAATACATTAGCTAATACGAACGACGAGTGCTTTGTAAATAATGATCCAACAAAATCATGTCCGACTATCTAATATATTTTCATTTAAAGGATTTCTGTCTGTGTGCACGGACTGATCTTGATTTTGTAAGTGTGTATCGTTCGATTTGGAAATACATTGAAAAGGGTTTTATGTTTATTACTATTTTAGTCTTGCCTTCAAAGCAACCTTTCCTTCAACACACACACACACACACACATACCTTATCTCTCTATCCATCAACTTTTCATTATACTTCTCTTATCCACATCAACTGCTCCCTCACTGCTGTCATATCTCTTAGCATTCCATTAAAAAAATATTTCTCATAGTTCGAACCACACGACATTCATAGTTCCACTGTTTTCCATCTCATTCGTTTACCTCACACTGATGATGGCACATTACCGAAACATGTCTGTCAGCTCAACGTAACAATACGGAAGAATAAAAATGTTAATTTCTTTCATCCATAATCATTACATACATGTTCTCATATATATATATATATATATATATATATATATGTGTGTGTGTGTGTGTGTGTGTGTGTGTGTGTATGTATGTATGTATGTATATATGTATGTATAAAAACTACAGATATATTCCCATAGTATACTTAATACTTAATATTGATTTTAAATCATTCATTCCATCACAAATTTTGACATTTATTTCTTTGTTTCCTAAAGGAAAATGCATCCGGCATGAACCCCTCTGACATAACTGTAAGTATCAATTAATTTTGATTTGATTAAATTTGACTGTTAAACAACTTTAGACTCGTAATAAGCGCAATGAATTTCTTTGCGTCTGGGGCGGCTGATTGGTAGATATGACGTCGTGAGGAAACGTCTTTATCCCAAGTGGTTCAATACGCTTTAAACCAATGTTTCTTGAACAATTCAAGTGTCAGTTACTTTTGGGTCTGCATTACAAAATTCCATTTATCCTCGACTAAATTTCTTAATATTCGTATGTGAAATGAAATGTGCATATCTATACATTTCATGAATAACGTAATTTTACAGCAAGTGTAAACTACGACAAATACTGCCACTATACTGCTACTACTACTACAATAATAATAATAATAATAATAATAATAATAATAATAATAATAATAATAATAATAATAATAATAATAATAATAATAATAATAATAATAATAATAATAATAGCATAATGATTCGGATTTTTCTCTTCAAAGGCAACAACATGCCATAAAATGAATTATAAAATTACCATCCAACCCGGAATCTCGTGATGAAAGCTTATCAGGCTGCTGTGAAACTAGTAATATACTTCTGTAACAGACCTAGTGTATGTCTTTTTTCCCGCCATAACTTTCCAAGAGGAATAACTCTCAATTTTTTGGCAACAATAAGTCAATTTTCGATTGAATTAGCTTCCCAAATTCTCTTTAAAATCCGAGCCTTTATGCATTAGCAATTGCAAGATTGTCTTAATTCTTGCCGTCATTAGGAACAAAACATTCTTGCTGTCATTAGGAACAAAATAGTGAAAAAAGTCAAATATACATCCTATTTATTTTTGTTTTTCAGCCTTATACCCAACACAGATTCATGGAAACTTGCCGTAGAGTTCTTCCTTTCTTGGAGAAAACTCTTGAAATGAAGAATGGTGGAAAAGACTTCTTCATGGGAGACCAGGTACAGAGAACTTACGTTTCCAACAAAATAATAAACAGAGCTGACAAATCAAATTTATACTCGTTAGATCTAATCATTTGAGAAAGTTTTATATTTTGTAAGGAAGGAATGTTTTGAAACTAGCTTGCTTGGGGGATCAAGTGAATAAAGCTTAAAGTCTTCAACGAAATATCTGTTTCTCATGTTGAGAGAATTAATAATATTCAAAGCTAGATTTCTATTGTTCGATTCCTGGAGATAATAGTTCTGTTGATACAGGAAGAGCAAAATAATTTCTTTTTATAGGAGGCAACTGTTGTAGTAATTTCGCAGTTCTTCGGCTTGTTCTTAACATAAAAAGATAATCATGGAGTTGCCTCCCCTTAGCAAGTTGTCAGTGCAGTCATATGTTATAATTCATTTGATTATTTTGTATAGTTTGATCTTGTAGCAACTGTGCCAATAAGCCGAATTATTAGGCGAATGAATAATTTAGTCTCAGTTCAAATGAATGATATTTCAAAGTCTTCTAAAGGTAAAAAAATTGAAAATTCCGTGATCAGTGGATATATATTAAACATGAACAACTACGTATACCAATAATATATATATATATATATTATATATATATATATATATATATATATATATATATATATATATATATATATATATATATATATATATATATATATATATATATATACATATATATACATATATATATATGAAATCATGCGTATATTATTAAAATGATCCCTGAAAGGTGTTCTTAGTCAGACAGATGAAATGTCAGAAAGTAATCCAGATTTGGAAGAAGTATAGTTAGAATATTTTAGAATCAAGTCACGAATAAATGCTATTGTTTCTTTAACTTGTGTCCAGATGATGCTGTGTGATATGATGTGCTATTGTTGCCTGGAGAACCCTATGATGGAGAACCAAGCCATGTTCCAGCAATACCCCAAACTGATGGCCATGTACAAACGCGTTGCTTCCCACCCCAAGATCATGGATTACTTGAAGAAGCGTTCCAACACCAACTGGTAGATTGCTGTGCAAGATAAAATCATCCTGGGATTCATCCTGTCTCCGGTGGCTTGACACCGTCACAGCCAATAATTTTATTGAAGAATTACCTATCAGGAAAATGGTGACAATGATAGCCTTGGAAGTATGAAAATTGTTCACTCAAATAAAAACACCTCTTGACAACCTAGAATCATTGTTTTGTAACGAAAATTTGAATAAATTTTTTTATTAAAATGCATAAAAGTGTATATCTTCTTTTTTGTTGAATTTTTGGTTTTAATATTTATAATTCAAAAGGTGTCTCACTGATTTATTAATATCTTGAAAACATTGTGATATTGTTTGGAATTTAGACTGGTCTCTACCTTTCTCTTAATCTCTAGCTGTGAACATTCGATCCTATGGCGACGAACAAAATAATTGGAAATATAGAATCAGTTTTCGGTGATTCCAGCTCTCAATAGTCAATCAAAGAGGAGCCCAGTCCATGCCTGCTGCTCTAATGATTTTGCAAGGGAATTTACATAGCCAAAAAAGAGTCAGTTTGCATCCATCATTCATTCTAATAATATTGGTGGAGCCTTGTCGGTTATCAAAACTGAGGTAAAAAGTGATTATGATTCCTGAAACTAATGGTTTACCATAATTCATCCAAGTAATTTATTTTTTTTATTTAAACACTTCAACTGTTTAAAATAAAAGTAGTGCAATAGGATTGGACCATTATGAACATTCAATTTAAAAGCTTAATTTCACCGATATTTCCTCCATGGATAGGAAATGAAAAGAAAGTTTCAAAAGACCAACATCCTCTGCCAGCAAGCTGTGTTGGAGGGTGATAAATATGAAAATAAATGGAAAAAGAAATTATCGATGGACAAGTTACTTACCCTTTCTTATGTTCGAGTGTGATTGCTAAAAATGTTAATTTAAATGAAAAAAAAAAGATACTTATTCAGCATAAACGAACCGTTTGAATTGATCCCCCGCACTGAAAACTATTTTAGGGGAAATTTGAAAGATAATACAAAGAAACTTTTTCCAGACGAAAGGATAACATGTTTATGTTTTCTAGCTCCATCGCTATAGTCTGTACTGTTGAATAATGGCGTTTTTGATTTCGACCAGGTACCGTTCAGCTTTCTTTGAACCCATTTACACTGCATTTGCTAGAAGGGAACGAACAGAAGACGCAGGTGCAAATGTCGTGATCAAAATTCCAACCATTGATTTTTTTTTATTTCAGCCAACCAAAAATAGTCTTTGCTCGAAGACCAAACAAAATCCTCACTTATACAGAAGGAAGAGCGAAAAAAGAGAGAGTTGGAGAATGTGAGAAAAAGAGACTGCTTAATGCGGCTACTCTACTACTCTCCCATCTGCTCTCCTCTTCTTTTGATAATCCGTCTAAGAGGCAAGAATCCTTTTTCTATCAGTATCTCTTCAACTAAATTTACTCAACCTCTTTTTTACCTGATACTGGAACCAAATGATCGTCAACTCTTTTCTCTTCTATTTTCATCCTGCTTTCTCTTCTCACTTACAGTCTACCATTCTTACTTCAGCTGTTAGAATCCTTATATGCAGTCCTTTTTTATCAACTTTTTTTCGCTTTTTTTTTCGCTTTTTTTTTTCGCTTTTTTTTCTCCTTATGTCTTTTTAATTAAGTGGCTGTGAGTGGCTATTTATCTGCAAGGGTTCCAAGCGACCACACTTGTCATAAAAAGATCATGTCATGAAAAAGTCTCTATCACCCTTTTGGCGGCTGGAAAGGGCTATTGTGTTATTCTCACGTATGAGTGACGTACCTTCAAAGATGAACATGTAAGTATAGTTCACATATACCCCTGCAAAAAGAGTCTATAGCAAAAATGTTATTCAGAAATGAAATAAAACATTTAAGAATGAAAATTAAATATTCGATTGAACAGTGATAATGAGTCCCAATAAGGTAACAGTACGCACAGTATGAAGATAGGCAGCCAGACCGGATGACCAGCTAAAAACTGAAGAAACTTATCTTGATATTGACTATGTTGATGTTGACAGTTTCAGTTGATGGTTTCTAATAAATACATGAATAGTACTCTGATTAACGTTTCATAGTTATATTCTTAAAAAATTTGGTTCATTTTAAGGATGAGTGCGGACCCCAAACTATTCGGTTGCACATCGACCATAATAATACTTCAATGTACAATACAATTTCAATATACAGCATGATGCAAAAGTCACGAAGGAGTTTTACAAATTATGATTATTTCTATTTCAATATTATTTGCTTTTCCTTTTATCAGATATACAAAGGAATACTTGGGAATTCGTCTTGGAAAAGTACACAACTGAGAAATGATTAGAAATTATACTATTTTACATTAAATGCCTTTAATCAATAATGTTAACCCATATCACGATTATTTTAATGTGCGGACACCGTCATCTGAGTCGATGATTCCCCGGATTCAAGACCTCTATATTTTTCATTTGGGTGTTTATTTGAAGCATAAGATCAATGCTAACATGTAACGTACTGTCCATGAAGTAAGAATTAATTTCCGAGAAGAATTAATAGGGTCTATGACCAGTTATCCATAAAAACGTTATGCAGTTGAAAATGGTGGACATTTGAAAAAGCACTTTTCTGCAGATTTATTTGATTTCCCTTGTTTATATGATCCCTCATCATCATCATCATCATCACCAGTCTTTTAATGTCTATCGTTGGACATAGACCTTCCCCAGGATCCACCACATTTCTCTATCATGGGCGTCGTGGAGACAATATTTTCTGAAACTGTCATTTTGTTTTTTGTCGGTTTCGGTTTCTCATGTAAGCTCTGGGAATCCATGTAGTGAGCCGTGATGTCCATCGGTTGTCTTTCATTCTCGCAACATGTCCAGCCCATCGCCATTTGAGTTTTTCTGATGGATTCCATGATGTCTCTGACCCCTATTTTCTTTCTGATATATTGTGCTGTCTTGTGATATCTCCATGTGAGGTTGACCATGATTCTCTCATGCGTACGTTGCATGCTTCTCAGTTTGCGGATTGTGTCTCGGTTAGATTTCATGCTATGTAATCTATTTGCCGAAAACTAATTAAAAAAGCAAGCATCAAACTAAGAAGATCTGAATGTTTTTGATCATTTCGTGACTTTTATTCCACTCTGAATATATTGCTACAATACACTATTTTGGTTATTTTGATTTCACAAATAGACAAACGTAATTACAGGATGGGAATTTGAGTTTCATATAGATGTCCAATTATTTCATGCCTTATAGTAGAAATGTGAAGTTTAGCCAAATAATATTTGTCTATTTTATTAATCAAAATAAGCCTATCGATTGGAATGTTGCTTTAGTCCTCTTCAAAGCACTCCCTTTGTGACCTTACATACTTATCCTATTCAACCTTTTAAAACAGTCTGCACCCCCATGATTGCCAGAAGCTATTACTTTCTTGCATTCTCCCTAATCTCGTCAATAGTTCATTTAATCTTTGGAAAAAGTTGGATGGAGAAAATTTTGGTCTGTAGGAATGAGGCGTTACTGGCTTTGATGACTGATATTTTGCCAAAGAAACTGCCCGAGGCATAAAATAATCGTTAGTTCCGTAACGAAATGATGTGATATAAAACATAAAGCCATCATAAAAACGAGCGAAACGTATCAGTCTTTTACTGACGTCTTATATAGCTTGGGATCTCACTGGCTGGATGTGTTAATTACACATGGCATGATATTGGTCCATTTTCTGTGTATAGGTGTAAGAGTGCTTCGCTGCTAAATTTCACGTACATATTTATGTTTATTGAGATACGCACCATACGAGAATACATGTGTTGCTATGTAAGTTTGTGAATGCCGGAGATAGGGAGACTCATTTAGAGGAAGATAGGGACAAGCATTGTAGGAAGGATCATAAAACTAGTGGAGAAGAATAGATTTGTAGCAGTTAGCAGTTAATTACAAGAGTTCGCTACCTCCCTTCGGAGGATGAGGTGAAGGCCGTGTTGGCTCTCAGGTTTCGACAAGTTAACAACATTTCGTATTTTGACGTATCGTTAACTTTCGTATGCAGAATGAAGATGCATTTTCAAACTACAAGCATTAACCAATACCGTCTGATCATTGGGAGAGAATAACACGTGTGTCACACAGTAGGAAACGAATTTAAAATCCTAATTATTATTTAATAAACAGGCTCTCGTTCTTGATATAGTCAATTCACTGTTATTTCACTTCAGATACACGGTTTCCTTTACAGAATTGTCGTGATATTTTCGGTGACTTCATTGAACAGAACAGGCTTTCTGTAGCGAAGAGTTGCATAGGCATACATGCTGATGCGAAAGAAATAGGCATACGTTAGGAAAACGACACATCTGATATGTAAGTGGTAGGTGACTTCTTCAAAATATCACAATGTTTCCAGCGACCCGTTTGAACACAACAGTCTTTCTGTAGCTAGAATAGCATTTCCACTTGCGGGCAGGGCTGGTGCAATAGAAACATGCAAACATTGAGAAAATGTCAAAGCCGACATGTAAGTGTTGGGTGAACCCCTTGAAGACGTCATTATGTTTCAAGCGACTAACTCAAACACGACGGTCCTTCTGTAGCTAAAATTTCATTTGCGCTCGCATGGAGGGCTCGTGCAATAGAAATGTGTCAAAATTTGGAAAACTACATCGCTGACATGTAAGTGGCGGGTAACCAATTTAGGATGTCAGAGCATTTCTAGCGACCAGTTTGAAAACAGCGGGCCTCTTACATTGACACATGTGCACGAGTCAGTTCAAAATGAATGTACACGTAGGCAAAACTATGATATAGTAAACATGTATGTGGTTGTCCACGGATTAGATGATTCTGAAATCGTCCAACGTAAGAAGGAAATGCCACGGTCACATAGTACATCATTCTCTCAATAGCATTTAACAGCAGGATAGGAAACCAAATGCAGATATGCAGTAAATCCAGTGTTCTTGGTTAACAAGTTACATGAAAACTGCACTACTAGTCCGCAGAATATTCAAAAGTGCTGTATGCTCGCCAGACTACGCATTTTACAAAGGTAAACTTAGTCGGGTTTCACGTACAGAGGAAATTGATCGGTGATTTTGAATGCTGAATGTCTGAGTCATTAATGCTTCCCACTTTAGATGATTAATGTATCACATACTACCTAACCCTATTTGCTTCAATTAGACTTGAGCTTTAATAAACTGATCAAACTACATGTCTCTTAGGAGAACAGGAATTAAGCCAGTATGTAAACCATTTACTGTGGTAATATACCTGAAAAAGCAGCGATGATTCTAAAGGGCATTGAACGGATCAGTGCCAAGATAGGATCAAATAACAAAGCCTGAATAGAGATATGAACTTCAAGGTCTCATGAATTCTGCATGAGAATTCATTGTTCCTTATTCATAGCGTGCTATCATTGTCACAATCTATGTATTGTTATCCAATTGAATACATCGTACTATCAATCATTTAAAGATATTTAATGTCCTTTTTGAGTCTCAATATGATCAGTTGGAATAGTTCTATGAATCGCATCTTATAGTTACTCCCCTGGGCAGGTGAAATACCTCTAAATGTCAAAGCATATCACCACATTTGAATTAGGGCGTATTTGTTTATATTCATACACGTCACATTTAGCAGAGTGTACACTTTAGAGTTATTTTGACGATTGTAGTAGAGAGAAACTAGTTTAATCAATGTTAACTATCATTAATCACCAATGCTCATTATTGTCTGTTGACTAGTGAAGTCTGCAATCTAGAGAATTGAACCTCATATAATTCCTGTGAATCAAGCTGACATCATTAAGTGACTAATCACCCATCTTTAAAGACAATTCTTGATCATTATCGTCGTGAGACCACTTTTGCTGCGTCAGTTGCCTGTATATAAGGATTTGCAAAACCTTGTTGTGCAACAGAAGAACATCAGCACAGCTTGAACACTTTTGTCGGGAATTTGTCTTGAATCTTACTCCAATACTCCAGTATGCCTAACTACACTCTGTACTACTTCAATGGCCGTGGACGTGCCGAGATCTGTCGTATGTTGATGGCCGCTGCCGGTGTCCAATACACTGACAAGAGGTTTGAATTCAACGAATGGGATAAATACAGGAATGGTAAGTTCTAATTGTTTGCTTTTCTTATAAACTTATATGTACAAGCATTCTCCGGCATTCCCAATATTTTCAAGTTGCTTACGAAAATATTTTGATTCCTTTCTTCACTATATATCGCCAGGAGAACATTTATACATCAGCTTTAGTAACTAAATCCTGCTTAATATTCCCCCCGGTGAAAAAATGTTTTTGCTCTCAGTAGGCACTTACAAACTTCCAAGTTTGAGAAACATTATTTCAGCTTGTTACCTGGTAGAAATTTAAAATACACACCTTCTAAATGTTTGAAAATTTTGTTCTTTTTTTGAAACACTATAATTTTTATTTCTATATCCTCTTTCAGATATGCCCAGCATGTGTGTCCCTGTTTTGGACATTGATGGCCAGAACAAGATGCCCGAAACTATGGCCATTGCCAGGTACTTGGCCAGAGAACACGGTAAGATTCTTTGATTTTTTATTCAAATTTGCGCCGTTTTCAACGATTGCTCCAGTATATATATATATATATATATATATATATATATATATATATATATATATATGAGCAAGGTTATTTGTTCAATAGAAACCGACAATAGGCTGTTCTCTTTTGTTGGAATGCTGTCTTGGGGGTGATCAATCAAAAAATTAAAAAGGGTGATGATCAACAGATAAGTTACTCATCTCGTCTTTTTGTTGACAGTGATCAGTGAAAAGACTTTTAAAAAACGCAAGAGACACTGGACACAAACTTAGATTCAAATTTAACACAAATTAACGTAGTGAACTGAACTTTCCACGACATACTTTGGGGGGGGGGAAACAAATGTGACATTTTCAAATTTACTGCTCTTTAGTTTCATCGGTGTTGTCTATATGCATGACATTTACATACGTAGCCAAATAGAAAACTGAAAAAATCTTTACTAACTTATGTTGACGGTTTTAATCTACGATTCTTATTGAACAGTGAGGAAACAAGGGGCACAAGTATCTAGACACTTACAAAAGATTCATTCCATATACTTCAAAGACTCACATTTATTTTAAACTTACGCAGATTATTCATTTTGATGTAAAATTAACAATTTCTAATAAAATACATCTATCAAAACATACAATTCAGAGTAGAATATAAACCGTAATAAAACTTATTTGGCCATTATTGAAAATACATCATGAAAATATTACTTAAAAAGCAATGTAGCTCTAGACCTTCCTGTAGCTGAATATACTGTTTCCGAACATTCCAACGATACTCAATTAAGGTATGATTTCATCGCCGTCGTTATTCATTACTTTTACCTTCTTGAAACGAAGCAGTCATGATTAAACTGAAGAATCTATCAACCGTCGTAATTAAGCAACATAATGAATATTCAAGCCACAGGGTCATTGCCAAGGTGTTAGATATCCCTGTCAGTACAACCTGATCGATTATTCCAAGGTTGAAGAAGTTTGGCGTCGTCACAAACCTGGCAGTCCCAGGGGAATTTCTCCTCGAGGAATCCAAAGAAATGCTAAGTACAGTCTAACCAGATCCAATGGTAATTCTCAAGGAGAACCAAGATGATTGGAGAGAATCTGGCACATCTGTTCCTGAAAAGAAAAGACTGTTAGTAATGAAATATACTGAAATAGTTTGAAAGCCTATACGCAACAGAAAACTACTTAGTCAAGAAAAGGCGATTCTCAAATGAAGTTCGTTCGTGACCACTTAGAGAAGCTTAATTTTCGCGTCTGGAGAAAAGATGGATACTCCTATGGTCCAAAAAACAACATCCCGACGGTAAGGAACGGAACCGGAAGTATCCTGGTACAGGGCATCTCACGTGTTTGAAGGAACCGCAGATGGAGTGATATACAGGAGTATTTGGAAGGTAACGTATTCTCATAAGAGCAACAACTGGAGCTTGAAGAAAGTTGGATCTTACAACAAGATAGCGACCCTGAGCATACGGAACGGTTTGTTCATAACAATGTAAAGGTCCTTCAGTGGCCAACTCAATCTATTGATTTGAATCTAATTGAAAATCTATAGCGAAGCTTGATTGAGTTCATCAGAGGGTCTCCAGAAACATTAATGAATTGAAGATGTTCTGCAAGTGGGCCAGGATTTCAAAAGAAGGTTGAAAAGGGTTAGCGAAAGGTTACGATAAAGACCTTTTACAGAAATTGCAGACTAGGGCTATGCAACTGAATATTAAACTCTAAAATTAATGTGTCCTAATACTTATTTCGCGCTTATTTTATTTCATATCTTTGGAAATGTGTATTTTTCTAAGTAATTGTTGATTTCATATCAAAATACATCACCTGTGTAAATTTAGAGCAAATTTGTGTCTCAGAAGTAAATTGAATAAATATGCATCGTTGTTTTGAAAAGCCAGGATCAATCTTTAGCCAAGTAATAACAAACACTTTAAAATGTCACTCAATGCTTCTTTGGTAGGAAGTAAGATTGAAGATAAGTAGCTGTCGGACCAGGGATAAAAATTACTCCTGCCCTTGTCTGAAAGGATGATAGCGAAAAGGATAAAGAGACTTTGGGTCACCACTGACAACGGACGATCATCTGAAGTTCGGAAATCGAAACGGCCCCCTCAAGAGGACAATAGAGAACTCTGTTAGATATTAAGCGTTGTCCTTCTAGCAGACTACAAAAATTGACGAAAGATGCCCCCGTCATTGGTCACGCATTTTGTACGGTCCTTAATAACCTTGCAAAATGTCTAGAATATTTGGAAATTCAAGAAAAATTTCCAATCATCCAAGCAATATCATTTACTAAAAGCAGCTAGAATATTGAGAAGAGAGCTATACTTTGAGGAGACTTTTTGTCACTTAATCTCAGTTAAAAAGGATCAGATACTCCAGTAGTGAAAACTCTAAGAGTCCAAAGTAATGACACATATAATGATCGTGAGCAATCTTATTTGATAAATTGTTTTTTTACTCGTGAAATCTACAATTTTATGATTCTCCAGTTCAAAAACTCAGTAAGTACAAAGTAAGTATTTATATGATGTGCAGTGTTATATGATAGATTGCTTTTTTACTTCTAGGTTTCTATGGCAAGAACAACATGGACATGTTCAGAATTGATTACATCTGTGATTGCTTCTATGAAATCATGCACGATTACATGAGGTACTTCCATACCAAGAACGGACGCTTCATGGTAAGTCAATCATCTATCTAATAACATTCTACACCTACATCTCTCAATATAATGTGTATAAAGATGGAAATAAAAAGGGATCATAGTACTATGATTATAAGTACTACCAGACATTAGTTAGTGCGAATGTTGAGTGCTTTGTAAACAATGATTCTACGAAATCATGTTTAGGTATCTGAGATATTTGTCAATTCCAAGAACCTCCTTCTCGTTGCATAGATTGTTTGTGCTTCTCTATGAGGTGAATATCGTTTGATATTCAATTCATTTGCAAAATGATTTCCTGTTTGTTATTACTGATCGTCTGTATCAATGCGCTTCAAGCAAACTTCAAACACACACACACATACGCACACATATGTATATACTTAGTTCATTATTCATAACGATAATAGATTTATGAAAGCGAAATAAAACGAAGCCTGACGATTAGCTGGAGCTTATTCAGTATGAATGGAGACGTACTGAAAAACACCTTGTCAATTTTCTTTGAGCGTAAATTATACAATTATTGCATAATACTAGCCATGACTTACAGATAAGAAACATGGGCTCTAAGTGAAGAGAATAAGAAATTAAAATTGCACAAAGCCCATTCTTAATATGATCATTTTTTATGTTGATCCACTTATTTCATAGATTTTCTTTAGCATGAGTTCCAATTTGTTTTTGTTTTTGCTTTCTGTAGGAGAGTGGAGCTGGATCTGAAATGAACCCTTCTGAGATGACAGTAAGTATTTAACTATTCTTTATAGAATTTTGACTTTTGAACGATTTTTACTTACTTGAAGTAAGTGTAAGGAATTTCTCTTGCCTGGAGTTGCTGACGAGATATTTCACAAACAACGTTCAAGAATATCTAGATAGCAAACGGTTCGCTCATTCAATGCTTCTTAGACAATTTTTATCGTTGGTTACCTTTGGGTCCAAGTCACAAACTTACATTCATCCACGTCTAAATTTCTTTATACTGTTTTAAAATAACACCTTTCTTCTTTATGAATAATTTAAATGTTTAATGTATATCTTAGACAGCTTGTCTGGTTCCCTTTATCTAGTTATAAAATTCACAAATATAATAACTAGCAATGTGCAGAGGTCTACAATCATGTTAAGGGATGTAACTGACGTAACAAATAAGAATGTTGTCCAAGTTCTAATGACGTAATAAAAATCCTGAATTCAAAGGATAATTGGTTGAGAAAATTAAGAAAACAGAAACAAAAATGAAAATCCGTTCGTATCGAACGGGATGAAATTTTCAAGCCAACCACTATACAAATCTCTAGTGTCTACATATTTGCAAGAGTTACTTCCCTTACACAATTTCATTATTTCGTTTTTTTGTAAAAAAAACACGATTTCACACAATAATAATTGGAATCTGACAATTTTTCGATTGAATTAGCTTCACACTACTTAGTCTTTATGTATTTCCAATTCAAAAATGTCTTAAATATCACCATAAATTTTTAATGACAAAGATAGACCTGTAACATAATTATAAAAAGTCTTAGTCAAAAACATTCCAACTTACATACTATTTATTTCTATTTTTCAGCCTTATACCCAAAACAGATTCATGGAAACTTGCCGTAGAGTTCTTCCTTTCTTGGAGAAAACTCTGGAAATGAAAAATGGTGGAAAAGACTTCTTCATGGGAGACCAGGTACAGAAAACTCTCCTTTTCAACAAAGCAATTCTTTTTAAAAGCTGATTTAAAAAACTAGACCGTAGATTATTTCATTCCATGTTTTGCTTTTCGTCAGTATGGAATATATAAAACCAGTCTTTCATTGGAAATCGAGTAGAATGAAAACACTGGAAATCTTCAACAAATATAGATAAGCTTTTTTATAAACAGAGCAGATTTATATAAAAAATTAGATTCGTATTGAAGAAGCTTGACCAAATACTCGATTACTGGAGATGATTGTTCAATCGAAGTGGGAGACTTAGTTTCGTTTTCTTCCAATAGCAGATAGCTGTTGTAATAATTAAGCAGTTTTTAGGCTTGTCTCTGAACGTGAAATATGTGTGAAGCTGTCACCCACTTGACTAGTCGTCGGTGCAGTCATATTTTATAATAATTTGATCATTATTATAGTTATATTGCCCTGACAACCAATTTATTAATCAGAATATTAATTAAGTCTCGATTCAAAAGAATAATATAAATAAAATAGAATAATAAAAGAAACGTTCTGATGTGTATATACTATATTGATATATTTCTTTTAATTAGTCATGTTGTACTTGGCAAATGAATTAAGCATTGGTTACTATAGAATCTATAGTGAAATTAGTAATTAATCGTATTATCTAATTAATAATTAATCAGTTAAGCCTCAGCACAACTCAATGCTGAGCCACAGAATGATTTTTGCTCTTCATTCTCAATTTTTAAATCGACATCGTATGGATTCAAATTCCTCTCTTGTAAGGCATGCTCTCAACGTTTAGAATCTCCGATCTGATATGTCTGTTTTCCTTTCTTTCTGACCAGATGATGCTGTGTGATATGATGTGCTATTGTTGCTTGGAGAACCCTATGATGGAGAACCAAACCATGTTCCAGCAATACCCCAAACTGATGGCCATGTACAAACGTGTCGCTGCCCACCCCAAAATCATGGATTACTTGAAGAAGCGTTCCAACACCAACTGGTAGATAGCTGTGCAACTTAAAAATCACCCTGGGAATCATTATGTCGTTAGTGGCTTGACATTGCCACAGCCTTGATTTGATTGAACTATCTAATATCAGGAATATGGAGACAATAATCGCCACAAAGATTGCTCAATCAAATAAAAGGACTTTTGACGACCTAGACTCATTGTTTTGTAACAAATAATGTAATAAAATGTTTTTGTTTAAATACATAAAAGTATATGTTTTCATTTCTGTATTCTTTTTATACGAATATTTAGTTTCAATAGTTTTTCATGAAATGGTTTTGTCACTGATGTCAAGATAACTAGACAGTAGTGTGATTCCTCAAGCCAAATAATTCTTACTTTTTTTATATCCTTTTTTTTTTCATAAGTTCTTATACAACTTTCAATTCGGTCCATCTTTTTGACAGGCGAACACGAATGAAGAGTTAGCTACTGTTGAGGATTGATCTGACATTTCACAACCAGAGAAGTGCAGTTTGCGTCTGCTGCTAGTACTATTCTACGTTGCCAAAGAGGAATCAAATTACACCCATGATTTATTTGGAGTACATATGCGCAATGTTGTTTGATCAAGATTATAAAATGTAAACATAATGATTAAAATACTTTGGCCACATTACATCATTTGATAATCAGAATAGATTTCTTTTAATAAAACACTGTGACTTGTTGGGTCACCCTTTTGAACGACAAGTATTGCATAAAAGGTCGGGGATAAAATTCAAAAGCCATATTCTACAGAGATTTCTTTTTGCATTTCCAAATGAATAAATGATTAAACAGGTCTGGATAGTCACTCAATGGAGACTGTCATGTGATCAACATCCACTGACAGCAGTTTGGGCTGATCAATAAAACAGATTGGAAAAGGGGTGATCGATAAATATGTTACTCTCCGTTTTTGTTAGGCTGTGATCTCGAAAACGTCCAAAATTTTGACAAAAAAACTCGTATGAACAGCTGTTGCTATCTTTATGAAAGGATATAAATTAATTCAGACACAAGAAAAAGAATTCAACGCTGCATAAGGAAATAGAATGTCAAAGAATGACGCAATATTGTTTTCGAAGACCAGAATAGTAACTTCTATTTTATTTTCTAGGAAGACATCGGAGACGTCAAAACATGGTGGTCGAAAACATCAAAAAATAGCAGCCATCAACTTTCCCTCAAGGGGGAGAAAAAAGGTGTGACTCGTTCTTATATGCACCGTGTTGCATATCACGTGCTCACACATCGGACAATAGGAATGATGAGTTTTAGCAGTAATTGTCCGTGCAGTTAGTTGGCCAGTCACAGCTTCTCTTACCAAGCCGGCCAGCTTACGGTTCGAAAGTAGTTTTTTCTCTTAATTGGTTAATATTTCAAACAAACACACCATTAGAAACGGCGATGGCGGTAGGGAAATAGGAATTGTATAAGGAGGCTGGTAGAAAAAACCAGTAAGAGGCTGGATGCTGAGTGTGAGTCATTGAGGTAGTAGTAAAAGATGAAACTATATGTTAGGGTCCATTGCATTCATCATTTCTACCACGTTTGAAGTACCTAGCGGGTTACTATCCAACTACGTGAGAACCATTCAACGTGTAAATGAAAGAATAATGCTGAGCCTCACAAGGTGAGACCACTAGACAGCACAGTATATCAGAGAAAAGACAAGAGTCGGGGACATCATAAAATCCATTAAAAATCTCAAATGGCGGTGGGCTGGCCATCTTGCGAGAATGGCAGACAACCGATGGACATCGCGACTCACGGCATGGATCCCCTGAGATCATATGCACAACCGAGGCTGGCAGAATATTAGATGGAGAGACGAGCTAGACAAATTCAGAAAGTACTGGCTCCCTGACACCCATGATAGAGAAGTGTGGCAAATCCTGGGGAAGGTCTATGTTCAATGACGGACGTTAAAAGAATGATGATGATGATGATGATGATGATGATGATGATGTATACGCAGGAATTTTTTGGAAAGAAGGACTCCGGTTCCACATTCTTCTTCTTTTTCTTCAATTTGAACTCTGCATTCCCCTCTTCAAATCCTTGTCACGCTTTTGTTTTTCTACACTTTACATTCTTTGGTGTCTTGTTTTTTCGGAAGCTATTCTTATTACATGAACAAACAGTTTAATTCATGGAAGCGGATTATCAGACCTCAACGTGTGCCACGATGCAATCGAGAATGACATCCCACACAAACAAAACGAACTTACGTCGAGAAGGTATTTTTTTGTAAACACAAAAAACTTGCTTGAAATTTGAAACAAACATTGTTGGAAAGAGAGAAGTTTTTTTTGAAAACTTTCACATACACACAGAAATATACATATAAGGTGACCATGTGTGAAAATCAAATGATGAAAAATAGAACAAATTGAAAGAAAAATGTTTTAAAAAACTGCTTTAGGAATACATACACAAGCCATTTTTTTGTTATTGCTTACTTGAAGACTTTCTACCGATTACTGCCGCGTGCAGTCAAATAATAGCAAAAGATTGATTTGGAAGAAGATAATAGTCACTTCTGTCTCTTGTCTCTCTCACGAGACAGAAGTGACTATGGTCATGAGAGAATCATGCTCAACCTCACATGGAGAGATCACAGGACAGCACAGTATATAAGGAAGAAAACTGATGTCCCTGTCATCATAGAAACTATGAAAAACTCAAATGGCGATGGGGAGGCCATGTTGCAAGAATGAAAGACAACAAATGGACATCACGTCTCACTACATGGATCCCCAGAGATCACATAGGATCCGAAGCCAACAGAACACAAGATGGAGAGATGGACTGGATAGATTCAGGAAATACTGGCTCTCAAAACATGGATCCTCAGTGATCACATGAGAAACCGGGGCAGACAGAACACAAGATGGAGAGATGAACTAAACAGATTCAGGGAGTACTGGCTCTGCAACGCCCATGATAGAGAATTGTGGCGAATCCTGGGATATGTTTATGTCCAATGACAGGCGTTAAAAGACTGATGATGACGAATAGTCTCTTTAACTTTTCTCCTGAAAAACAGTGGCAGTAAGAAAGGCGGTAAAGAATTATAAAAACGTAGCAGCTATCAACATCTCTACAGTAGAGATTGAAAATGGGTGCAACCCATATGCTGGAATGGAGATTGTAAAAAAGACTGTTTGGGCTTCACAAGTTCCAGTTTCTCCCTAATTAGCGTCATGCTCAATGTACATAGGCTTGCGTCCGACCTAATTAAGATTAGGGACAGGCAGACATCTCAATTGGGCCATTCTGTCTCCCTTTAACTGCACCCTAGAGTTGGGGGAAGATTTAAGAGAATCCATCATATATTTAATGACTTTGGCCTCAGAATATAGACTAAATCAACTAGAAACATTTAAAAATTACTCCAATAAATATCCATGCACCCATCAGTAACTTGGAATTACGTAACTTCGTCTTCCCTAAGTGAAAAAATCAATCGATCAATTTTCATGTGTTTAACATTTGGAAATGCCGGAACATAAAACTCTAAAGCCGGTTTCCCGATGTTAACAAAGAAAATGGTTTCAGGTTTATAATCCTGGGTCAACGTAATGATTCTGTTCTTTTTGGACCAAAAGATTTAGATACTTGAGTTACACCTCTTCCCCTCTAAATGAGATACAGTAAAATCGATCATTAAGCATAAGTCATATTCCTAAATTGTCATTAAAAATGTTGACAATGGCGGGCATTTTTCAAGAAACATTTTTCCGAACAAATGTTAATGAAATTCCCCATTATCATATGTTTCAATTATCAAAAACAAAGTTTAAAAATCGTTAAAACTAAAATGATGTAATCAAAAAAAAACTTGACCTTTACGTTGCCCAGTACAAATTGCTTTGATGCACACTTTCGGTTAATTTGAGGTGGCAAAATGAAACATTGGGAGGATGAAAATTTTTGTTTCATATAGATGATAGTGACCAGTTATGCCTTCGTCATGATGGAATAATAAGGTCTGACCGAAAGTTACTCAGACATTTTATTAACGGGAAAATAAGGAGCAGTGCTATAACCCCCTTCGAAATATTCTCTTTAGGGTTATAACATACTTCTCTCAGTATTCATTTCACATTTTAAAACAGTCTGAAATGTTTGCTCATGATCACCACCAACTACCTTATTTCGTTTTTTGTTTGTTTGTTTTGTTTTGTTTTTTAATCGCCCACGGCCCATTCAAGCATTGAGAAGGGGCCAGAAGTTGATAGGAGCAACATTTTTACTCTGTTTGGTTGAAGCTTGTTCTGTTATTCAAAAATAAAACCTGGATTGAGCATGAAGAATACTCGCTTGTTGTGTTATGAAATGGAACAATGTAAGAAATAGAGATAGCGAAAATGAACACATTGTCTGTTTGTTAATTAAATGCGTGTTTTGCCCTGTTTGTTTTTCCATGATAGAATAAGGAGCAGGCCGAGTACGTTGACATCTGGTAAGATATATATCAGGTCTTTATCGACGCTTTAGATGGTTTGGGAACTCAGTGGCTGGATGTGGTAATTAAACATAACATGGGCACGGTCTTTTTCCCTTGCGTTGGGGCCTCTGTGTAATTGGTGGTCAAATTACATTTGCGAATAAAAATAGTATATATATATATATATATATAAGAATACATGTGTGTGTGTGTGTGTGTTTATTGTGATACAATGTATATGCAAACATATGTGTAAGTATTTGTATGTGTGTCAGTGATAAGGATACACATTTTGAGGGAGACAGACAGTTTCTTAGTTACGAACATTTAGTTACCAGGGTTCGTCGCCTGCCCTCGGGGTATACATCTGAGGATAGGTTACAAGGCATCAAGGCTCTCTGTTGCAACTAAATTACAAGTCTGTAACTATATTTGAGCATTACGATATACATCATGTTTGAACTTGTGTATTTGCGTTTCTCAGTGTGTTTACCCGTCGGTGATAGGAAAATGCATTAGGAAAGGACACACATCTTGCCAAATGAGAGGGAAAGAATAGATCCCACCGACTACTTACTGAGGGTGATCTGGACGTCACGGCTCTGTGATTTCGAGAATTCAATAGCATTTTAAATATCAATAGATCGTTTGTTTACATAGGCAAGAGGAAACGGTATTTTCTAACTGCAATAATTAATCAGCACCTTCTGATCTTTGGGAGAGAGTAATCGGAGCATAATGCAAAGAAAGACCTGGATATTTTTTCCATCGAAGGATTTTCAATATGAAAGAGGTTGTATCCCTCCACAATTATTGCTCTAAGTGCATATTTGTCCCAAGCTACTGGTTTTAACACAACGGGGATTCTGTACCAAAAACACGGTTTTGGCGCAAAAGTATAGCACACACATCGGGGAAATGACATAGCCCAAATGCAATTGGTGAGGGATCATTTTATCTTGTCACAAATTTTTCTAGCAACGAATTCTAACACAACGGACTTTCTGATGCGAAGAGTTGTAAAGACACAGACACAAAGTGCCGGTGTAAACGAAATGCATACAGGTACGGAGAACTGCGACACAGCCATCATGGAAGTGGTGGTATCTCCTTTAAGAGTGATCAGATGGATGCTCCACTGTCTTACAGGTCAGTGAGAATGTGACGGTCACACAGTACACACTTTTCTCAATAGCGTGTCATTGCAAGTTTCAAAATCCCACAGGAAAGAGTCTATGCATTCATATGGTCTATTCTGCTTGGTGACCAAGTCAAATAAATGCTGCGTAACCGGTTCTCAAAGTAGCTAGATACATTCTGGAATGACCATATTTTCCCAAGATGTGTCATTGGCCAGGTCTCAAGTTCAGATGAAAACAACACGTGATCTTTATTGCTGAATTTTGCTTCGTTCTAATGATTAGCGTATCATGTTCTGTCTAGTCACATTTCTTCCTATTAGATGTGTTGTAATAAGCTAATCTAACTAAATGTTTCTCAGAACAAAAGCGAGGCCAGTTTAAGAGAAGACGTTTTTTCTCTCATTCAACCTAATAGAATAATACTCCGGTTAGCACAATAGATACATTATTTTAAAAAAATACAGTAAAAAAGATTCGAAGAAATATTGCCAATCAAGATTATATAATAAAGCATGAATATAGATATGACCTTTCTGTGCTTTGTCATTTTCTATTTATGATAAGTGAAGTTTTCTGTGAACTTATGGATTGACATAAATTCTTACTTGAAGTTCAGATGCATAAAAGATTAGGCATTAATGTTAATCATATTATCATACATCTTAGCAGCAAGGATTATCATGATATCTTAAATGGTATCCTATTAAAAATATTGATTACGGCAATGCATTTCATCTTGCAGCGACTTTTTAAAGCCGGTGAAATATCGGTAGGTGCCAAAGTATATAACCACATTGTTAGTTATATTGTATTTGTTTATTCCAACACGCATGACACATTTAGCAAACTGTACAATCATTTTGGAGACTCTCAATGATTTTTTTTATCATCTATTTTAGAAAGGTGCACGACTAAATGTATTGCTAGAATATCTGGAAAAGGAAGCTAAGAGAGGTATTATTGTATGCCGTTCTGAATGGAACAGTTTGGACAAAAGTTGAAATTAATGCAGTAAAAGCAAACTGGTTTAACCAATGTTATCTCTCGTTAGTTAATTAAAACAATCCAGTATTGTCTGTTAACTAATAATGTCTGCAATCTAGCAAATGGCACCTCAGATAATGTGAATCAAACTGATTACTCACCCATCTCTAGAGCCAATTTTTGATCATTATCGTCATGAGACCACTTTGGCTAATTCAGTTGTCTCTATATAAGCATTTGCAAAACCTTGTCGTGCAACAGAAGAACATCCTCACAGCTTGAACACTTTTGTCAGAAATTCGTCTTGAATCTCACTTCAATACTCCAACATGCCTAACTACACTCTGTACTACTTCAATGGCCGTGGACGTGCCGAGATCTGCCGTATGTTGATGGCCGCTGCCGGTGTCCCTTATACCGATAAGAGGTTTGAATTCAACGAATGGGACAAATACAGGAATGGTAAGTTCTTTATTCCAACCTTTTGCATTTAATACAAACTGTTTCAAGTGAATATACATTGATGTTTAATCGTATGTGAGTGGTTGCACATGAACAGTACCCACAAAAACATTTAAATTTTCAAAACTACAATGGTCTCGGTTATTCTTTCCCAAACTTTAAACGCTCCATACACACAAGTTTAAATATGGTGTACATTGTAATTCCCCATAAATCATAATGCAGAGTGTTCAAGCTTCAATATAAAAAGATAACTAACCATCTCACATCTAAAAATAATGAATATATCATGTTGTTAAAAAGGGTTTGTTGGGCACTTGTCATGTGCAGGTACTCAAATGTTCCTTGTTAACTGTCGTGTTCATTGTTAGATCACTGCTTGACATCAAATCTTTAGAGTCTCAGTCGTCTGCATAGAGAAGAACGATAAAATTCTGCACTCGGCTGGAGGGAACATTATACATGATCAACAGACTTTTATCGATTGGAAGGTTAATAAATATTGGTACCAAAACATTGTCGCATGTTTGTACTAAGATGATTAAGATCTGAGCTCGACTGGAGAGAAAGTTTCAAGTTGCTTTCGGTTTTTTCCCTATCCTTACGACATGTAAAGTCTCAAAACAAATCTAGATATTTGAAAAAATCTTGAAAAACCAAGCTCTGGATGATATTGAATATCTCAATAGCAAATTCTGATTGAATAGATAGTTGCCTGCGAATAAAATCTTTCCAGACGGATGTATCAAAGTTTAACATTCCATTTCAATTGGTTTGTTCTCTAGCCACTTCTAGTTGATGTAGCTTTCATCTACGTTCGTAATGAAGGGTTTCCCTTTCTCCACAAAAGGATGGTGAAACATTGTCTATTGTTTGATAACCGGGGTTATATAATAATTGTTGTTTTCTACTTACATCTGACTTCACAATATGGCTCGCTTAAATTTTTCATCCAGAAGGAAAAGATCTCTAATATCAATAGGTACTCGAGAGTCACTATGTCTGTAATGTATTACTTCAACTTGTTACCAGGGAAAATCTCAAGAAATTTCAAGGGTCAGCAGAGAAAGGTGGCAGAAAACAAAACGAGTATAGTAGTCAATAAAATATCATTTCAAGGATTAACTTTCTTTCAGGATAAGTACAATCGTCCATTAAAGTTATTTCTATATCCTCTTTCAGATATGCCCAGCATGTGTGTCCCTGTTTTGGACATTGATGGCAAGAACAAGATGCCCGAAACCATGGCCATTGCCAGGTACTTGGCCAGAGAAAACGGTAAGATTCTTCCATTATAATATGCGTCTTTTCCAACGTATTGCTACAAAACTACTTAAAGACGAATCTTATTATTCATTCTTTTCGTTTGAGAAGCAAACTTGATCAGAAATATAGAAACCTATATACTTACATTAGCCTATGCATATCATAACATCATTTTGGTGTGTTATAATACAATATAAAAAATATATACATTAGCATGCAGACACAAACATAGATAGGTCTGTTAGTAATTCAATAGAAACAATAAAATGATTAACATATTTTGAGTAAAAGAGAAAGGTGCCTTTGGTTCAGCCAAGATTCTGTGCCACTTTGGAATTGAAACAACTTGTTAAATCCAGTCATCGTAAACAAGAAGGAAATATGTCAAAAAATAAATATTGCTTTCCCAGCAGACTACAGAACAAAATTGAAAATTGAAAGCTGGAAAATTATCAAAAAACTTGTGGAAAGGACAAAAAAAATTATACAAGTGACATCGGCATCAATCATTTTCATCGCACTTGGAATAGTCTCCAAGAACGTTGCAAAATGTTTCAAATATTTAAAATACTAGAAGAGGATTAGACCACCCAGCTGACATCACTTACTTAAATCAACAAGAATATCGAAGCAGAAGATACAGTATGACATTGGTTTTAACTTGATCCTCATTAAAAGGATCAGATACTCCAGGGGTAAAAACTTAATAAATCCAAAAAAATGATCAATGTCGTGTGCAATGTTATTTGATAAATTGCTTTTTACTTCTAGGTTTCTATGGCAAGAACAACATGGACATGTTCAGAATTGATTACATCTGTGATTGCTTCTATGAAATCATGCATGATTACATGAGGTACTTCCACACCAAGAACGGTCGCTTCATGGTAAGATACTTATATCTAATTTGTTCATCACTAGATATATACATTTTGCAACATTTTTCAATACACTATCTATAGAAATAGATTTACCAAAAGGCTAAAGTATGAATATCAATAACAGTAAACCACCAAATAACCACTAAGTGTGTTTAAGAAATAATGATTGCTTCCATGAAATCATCCAAGATTATATGAGAAAGGAAGGACTCTTCAAGTAGAGACATTTATTCCTATTCTGCTCAATATTCTACGTCTACAAAGTTACTGCATACAGGTATGTGATAGAAAAGGGAATATAGCAAAATGATTATCAAAATTACAGCATATCAGCTAAGGTTTTATGAAGTATGTATCCTTTGATTTTTAAACTGATTTGAATTGGATTTTTCCTGATATTATTTTCTTCATGCATGTAAGTGTATTGAGTAATATATACACAATATATATATATATATATATATATATATATATATATATATATATATATATATATATATATATATATATATGTGTGTGTGTGTGTGTGTGTGTGTGTATTCTTTTGTATAATTCTAAAATTGTTCCTTTGCTTTCTATAGGAAAGTGGATCTGGATCCGACATGAACGCTTCTGAGATGACAGTGAGTATCAATTCAACCATTCTTTATGCAACTCTGACAATTTCATTAATTGTACGACTTACTTCGTACGTATCGTGGTCGAGAAGATATTTCATAGATATGATGTCGCACAAAATTGTTTAGATTCAAAGTAGTTCAATATTCGTTGATACAATGCCCTTTGAACAATTTTAGAGTCAGTTACTTGTGGGTTTGCATTACGGAATTCTATTCATTCGGGACTAAATTTCCATATTTGTTGAGTAATTTTCCTCTTTCTCTCCCTTGTATTTAACTTCATTCATATGTATAAGTTATAAACCCATCAGCCTGTTTGTTTTCCTCCATCTAATTATATAACCTATACATATAATATTTAGCTAAGCTAAGAAACATGACTGACGTAGTAAAAACGAATTTCAATCATGGAACTGATGTAGTAAAATAGTTCTTTACATGATAAAAAATATCTGAAGTTAAACAAAAGTAGAAAAAAAGAAAAAGTAATAAGAGAAACTTTCTGAAGTATTCCCCAAAACCAAAACGAAAACCTTATTGGTGGATAAAATGGAATACTCGTGTTAATTTTCAAACTGTGGACGAAATAGCATGGCCAGGAGTGCAAGAAGATATATAAATAATGAGGAATGAACAAACTTGAATTCTTCAGTTACAGAGCAATATTAACCTGTAATAAAACTAACAATAAAAATACCATCCACACGAAATGTTGTGGTGGAAGCAGCAATTAAAACATACGGAAGAATTATTCATATGATACACCAAATGTATGTTCATATTTTCCATCAGTAACATTCTGAGAGAAATAACTTTCATATTGTTTTGCTAGTGTAAATTTCTTTTGACTATTCCATTAAATCCTTGTATTTAAAAGAAACATGATTTTACAAAGTAATATTTGGATTCCATGACAATTTCTCATTAGAATTGGCTTCAGGCTTTATCTACCTATTTTATCTCTTATGCATTTGCAATTTCAAAATGACTTGAATATTGCCGACATTTTTTGTCAGCAAAGGTAAGCTAGTAACATAATTGTAAACAGTCTTTGTCAGAAGAATTCGATCGCACATAATATTCATTTCTGTTTTTCAGCCTTATACCCAAAACAGATATATGGAAACTTGCCGTAGGGTTCTTCCTTTCTTGGAGAAAACTTTGGAAATGAAAAATGGTGGAAAAGACTTCTTCATGGGAGACCAGGTACAGAAATCTTATGTCTTTAACAATTTCTTAATCGGGATAAATATTTACAAAATATTTTTCATAGATTCCTAAAGAATATCAACACTGGGAAATGTATAAAGTACATTGATAATCTGAGACAAATTATTTCACCTAGGGTTATTCTTCGTTCGGATCGAATGTCATTAATAAGGGAGCAAGTAGATAAAACAAACAATATTCAATAGAATATCTTTCAGGTTTCCCATAAGCTGTGTGAATTCAAGATATTTTCAACGACTGGATTTCTATTATAGGATATTCAAAGACTGAAAATATTCATTCGGTCAATACGAAGACACCAACATCATTTATTCCACGAAGGGACGTTCTTTGTGATAATATATCACATTTTGGACTTGTATTTAAATTTGAAAAGAATATCAAGGGGTCACACCCTGCCTTTGTCTAGTCGTCAGAATTGTTTTATGATATAAGGAATATTATTGGTTATATAGTTTTATTTCCATACGAACTCATTCATGATTAAGTTTCATTCAGGGGAAAGTTTCTAATTTGCAATAGGCTCCCATTATTACGGTACGCTTGTGGGTTGCCATTATAACCGATTTGCTGTTATAATAGGTGGATTAAATTAAACTTGAAAAATGCACAAGCAGATTATTTGCTTCTTGATTTGCTTGAAAAATTTAAGATCTCAAGCAACACTCTCAGTATAATATAAGTACGAAAATGCCGTTAAAGTGTCCTCAAATAGTGCCGATACAACCAGCGTTTGTGAAAGACACAAACTTTCTAGTAGTCTTTGAAATATTGATTACTTTTCTCGGAGAGTTGCCAAGCAATAATTAAGTTACTCTTATTGATATATAAAAGGCTCGATAACAGTTGGAAGTAGAATGCAATGAAGTTTATTGAAACGCCAGTGTCTTTTGGGACGTCGGAACTAGAATTCAGGACGAAATAAAATGAGAAGAAAATGCATCTCAAATACGATTTGATTGAATAGGTGTTTATTTTATGACTTTCCACCATTGATTGGGTTATTTAACAGTTGTGTTATGTTGTAGTTCATGAAGAGTTGGCATCAGGACCAATCTATTGTCAGAACGACCCAAGTGGGACGTGTTCCAAACGTTCAGAATCACTGATCTAATATGTCTGTTTTCTTTCTCTTCTGACCAGATGATGCTGTGTGATATGATGTGCTATTGTTGTTTGGAAAACCCAATGATGGAGAACCAATCCATGTTCCAGCAATACCCCAAACTGATGGCCATGTACAAACGCGTTGCTTCCCACCCCAAGATCACCGGGTACCTGAAGAAGCGTTCCAACACCAACTGGTAGATAGCTGTGTTATACAAAATCATCCTGGGATTTATCATGTCTTTGGCGACTTGACACTGTCACTGCCTGTTAAGCCTTTGTTTAAAGTATTTTGCATCAGAATAATGGCTTTAAAACTTTGACAATTGTTCAGTCGAATAGACAGTCAAAGACCTAATGACAACCTCGACCAATTGTTTTGTAACAAATATTTGAATAAAATGTTTTTTATTGAAATGCAGAAAAGTGTGTGTTTTCCATATTGTGTATTTTTAAAAATATATTTCATGATATAAGTGTAGCACTGATTTAATAATATCTACACAACAACTTGATTTTGTTCGGTATTTATTTAAACTACTTTTTACCGTCATCTCAGTGTTTAAATACCTTTGAGCAACTTTGAATTTTCACCATCTTTCAAACGGACGGTCAGGAATAATGTGTCAGGATTCGATGAGAATCAACTTTGCTCCTCCCAAATAGAAAGGAGCCAAGTTCACGCCTGCTGTTTTATCTCTTCCATTAGGATTGTTCCGTAAACAAACAAGGGGTAATTTGCAACAATCATTTATTTAGACAATAGTGGCACCATGTTGTTTGATTATCATCATCATTAGATTTCAAATGTCTGTCGTTGGACATTGACCTTCTCCAGGATTCGCCACAATTCTCTATCATGGGCGTCACGGAGCCAGTATTTCCTGAATTTGGCTAGTTAATCCCTACATCTTGTGTTCTGTCGGCCTCAGGTTTCTCATGTGATCTCTGGGGATCCATGTTGTGATGTCCATTGGTTGTCTTTAATTCTTGCAACATGGCCTGCCCATTACCATTGGAGTTTTTTTAATAGTCTCTATGATGTCTCAGACTCCAGTTTTCTTCCTGATATACTATGCTGTCTTGTGATCTCTCCATGTAAGGTTTAGCATGATTCTTTCATGCACACGTTGCGTGCTTCTCAATTTGTATGTCTCTCTTGGTAAGGTTCGATGTTTCAGCTCCATCAGTGACTATCGGGAGGATGCATTAGTTGCACACTCTTCTTTTCAGGATTATTGGGATCATCTGGTTTTTCAAAGTTGAGTTTGCTCTGTCAAAGGCTTGCCATCTCAGAGTGATTCTTCACTTGATTTCCTCCTTGGTCTTCCTTGCCGAGTTTTGCATCTTCGATTTTGAAAGTTATGTTCTAATTCTAAATATAATTGTTGAACATGATTTTCTTTTTACTGAAGTTCATGGGGAGGCCAAATTCGTTGCTCTCTTCGTTTAGTTCATCTAGCATTAGTTGGAAGTCGTGTAATAGTTATAATTATAATATTATAATATTACAGCCATCCATTTTTAGAATTTGATCACACCGTTTTAATCCACTACAATTGTGAACACAAACAAAATTTTTACATTTTTCTGCTAACATTTTTTTATTCTCTAGGTTTAAATCATCCTTTATACAGAAATTAAAAAAATATGTTAGTAAGCGCTTCTTGTATATGTCCTGGAAGGAAATTTCTGAGATGGAGAGAAAAACTTGAGTTACTTCGTTCCGAGAAAATTGACAAGACTGTAACCGATAGACTTTCATGGATCATTGTTTCAAAAACTGTTATATATTTTGTTTTGAACATAATTGAAAGAACACGTTCAACTGACGCAGTATTCTATCTTTTTTAAACAATTCAAAATCAGTGTAAAACATTCAAGCCAAAATCATTTCAAAACTTTTACTCTTGTGAAAGGTGCAAATTTAACAATTTATGGGAAGTGTAGTCGGAACTATCGCTGCCATTGATATCTACATCTCCATCGACGTCCATTGTCAGGCAGACACCTTTTAGCGTCCATTTTTTGACATACACCTTCCTAAAGATTAGCAAAACATCCAAATCATGGACTTCATAAAGCAAATACTTTCTGAACTCGTTTAATTTTTCAGGCAATCTTATATTTTGCCAGTCGCAGTTTCGCGTATGATCTCTGGGGATCCACATTGTGTGTTGGGATTTCCATTAGTTGTCTGACATTCTTTCAACGTTACGAGCCCATTGGCGTCTGAGTTCTCTAATAGATTCTATCGTATCCCTGACCCCCTTTTTTTCCCAGATAAACAGTGCTGTAGAGCATGAATCTGTCATGTGCATCTTGCATGGTTTTCAGTTTTTGGTTTAGGTCCCTCATTTCAGCTCCATAGGTGACTATCAGGAGGATGCATTTGTTATAGATCATTGGTATCGAGTAAAAATCTACAACAGATCCTTAGGGGACGGATTTAGCGCTTAGTATTGACGTTGATATTCTTCGTGAGCCGGGTAGCTGAATTTAGGTGACCTTAGCGACACCAGTTTATCAGCTGACAAAAAATATTTCCATGAAAGAATCCTCTGAAACGTAAAAACAATATTTTTGCATCATTTATTTTCAACTTGGCAAAAAGCGGTTGTATCCTTCAATAGTCCTCTCTATCCGCTCAATTGTCGCATGGTAAATCGTCTCCGCGTCCATTTGCTTCACGCTCAATCGTCGCATGGTAAATCGTCCCGGCGTCCATTTGCTTTGCGCTCAATTGTCGCATGGTAAATCGTCCCGGCGTCCATTTGCTTCGTGCTCAATCGTCGCATGGTAAATCGTACCCGCGTCCATCTACCTCAAGCTCAATTGTTCCACGTTTACATCGGTATGCGCTCAACACAATTAGGACAGAAGACAGGTTGATATCTAGATTTGACCGTTCGGTCACTCTTTCACTTCACCCCGGAGGGAGGAGAATAAGAAAGCGTATGGTTTTTGATCAGGTGGTTCTGATCTCCAAGTTTAGACGGATTCAAATAAAAAAATTACTCCTACAGAAATATATGCATCTATTGGCTACTTGGGCTTACGTGATCTCTTTGTGCCTCCCATGGAAGAAAAATTAATTCATCAATGTTCAAAGCTCAGATCAACTAACAAAGATAACGGCATGAGCTCTCTCTATCGGGATCAATGATCTGACCTGCACGTTTCTAAACCGAACAATTTGAGATATCGGTTTAGGAACGCAGTGTCCGCCGGCTAAGTTATAATTGAATTGAATACAAACAAATAAAAACTAGTGAATTTTAATTACCAATAATGCACCACCCACCCTATCATCCTGTGGTGTGCATATACTTTCCCCACCAAAAAATATCAGATGTTTTTCGGAACTCCTCTTACCTACAGACACATTCACATTCCTGGCATATGTATAATATCCGTTCAATTCATTTGATTAAAATGACCGTCTTTTTCAGTTACGAAAGCACAACAGTCATACAATATATGTCTGTCTGTCTGTCTGTCTGTCTGTCTGTCTGTCTGTCTGTCTGTCTCTCTCTCTCTCTCTCTCTCTCTCTCTCTCTCTCTCTCTCTCTCTTTGTACATAAAAATCACTTGGTCCAGAAAAAAAATTGTCGATGAACCATAAAATGTAGGCAGGAAAAGAAATTATCTCGAAGTAGTACGATTACGCCACAGCCACAACTTACCAACGAAAAGTAAATGGACCGAGAACAAGTCATTTTTAATTACCAAGTCCGAAGCTATGCATTGCGTGATTCTTGTGGGTTTGTCAAAGTCCCTACCATTAACGCCAATTGCACAGTTCCAAATCGATTGGCCTCTAACAACCTATCCGTTCCGAAAATGCAATTATTGCTTGATTACGAATGGAATATTTCCGTGCTCTTCACAGGGACTTTATCCATGAAACATCGAGGCAAACTCACCTAATCCATGTGACTTATGGAATTTCATTCATGGCAATCATCAATAGCTCCAAAATCTATTGATGACGCCACAAAAATTGTATGACCATCTCGTTTCATCATTGCAGAACCGAGCAAATAGAAAGGGGAGATTTACACACCTTCAAATGCAACGAAAATAGACTCCAATATTATCTTTTTCAGTTTTTGATCATATACTTTTAACCTATTCTTATGTATATTCGTGTGTGTGTGTGTGTGTGTGTCTGTGTGTGTCTGTGAATGTTTGCGACAATTTTCTTTCGTTTTCCAATCTTTGTTTTAAATTTCAAACGTAAGTGTGCGTGTGTGAATCCAAGTAATATTCTTGACGAGAGCAGGTCATGGTTAATCAACAAATCCAGCCTTTTAGTTAACATACCACCTAACGCGTTGATAAAGGCTTAATGACGTCAGTTCGTTCTGTTTTACCGTGATGTAGTTCTCAGCTCTGTTTTCTGTTCGTTTTTTATTTGACCCAATCGTTGTGACGTAGATTACGATGTTGGTCACATTCGGTCGTTTTGGTTAATTTTCTAAGTGGCTTTGGTTCCACATTGCAATCGTGGCAACATAGAATTCGCACATATTAATGCTCAGATTCCTGATGTGGCGTTACCATTAAAACGTCTGCACTGATATGCGCTGTATCCGTTGACAAATTTGCTAAAAAAAGGCGCAAAGTTGTTTCCGAAGACTAGAATCATCATCATCATCATCATCATCATCGTCAGTCTTTTACGTCATTCGTCCTTCTCGATCATGGGCGTCTCGAAGCCAGTACTTTCTGAACTTGTCTAGCTCATCCCTCCATCTAATATTCTGCTGGCTTCGTTAGCGCATGTGATCTCGAGGGGATCCATGTCGTGAGTCCTGATGTCCATCAGTTGTCTGCCATTCTTGCAACATGGCCAGCCCACTGCCATTTGAGATTTTTAATGGATTCTATGATCTTCCTGACTTTTGTCTTTTCTCAGATGTACTGTGCTGTCTTGTGGTCTCTCCATATGAGGCTCAGCATAATTCTTTCATGTGCACGTTGAATGGTTCTCAATTTGCGGATCTGTCTCTTTGTTAAATTCCATGTTTCAGCTCCATTAGTAACTACTGGGAGGATGCATTGGTTATACACCCTTCTTTTAAGGATCAATGGGATCTTCTTATTTTTGAAGGTTGAGCTTGCTCTACCAAAGGCTTGCCATCCTAGTGTGATTCTTCGCTTGATTTCTTCTTCTTTTGAGGGTCTCATGGAGATTCGTTGTCCTAAGTAGATGTAGTTGTCTAGTTCCTCCAGTTCTGTGTCCTCGATTTTGATCTTAGTGTTGTTTATCTCCGATGTGGTTGTTGCACATGATCTTCGTCTTGCTGAAGTTCATGTGTAGGCTGACTTTCTTGCTCTCTTCATTCAGTTCATCTATCATTAGTTGGAGGTCGTGCAATGGCTGTAAGCAAGGCTATCTGAAATAATAGAACAAAGCAGCTGCTGGCATATCTTCAGTAAAGGAAGAAAAAGAGTGCGACTCATATAAAGGTAGGACAATAAATAGAGAGTCAGGGTATCTATTTGAATGTCAGCTAAACTTCCATCTTTCTTACTTGACATCAGGTCCAATTTTGGTCGGGCACAATTAGGACAGGGACAGACAGTTTGACCGTTTGGTCTTCCTTTATATCTAGCCCCAGGGAGTAGAGGATAAGCGAGCACTGAACATACATCTGGTAGATTTGTTCGGTTTAGTCTTATCCAACTAAAACCTTTTGAAAATGACCCCTAAGAAAATTCATGCATCTTTTGGATACGTAGGCTCAAGTGATTTTTTCTGTCTCTCCTTTGCTAAATAGTCCAGCGATCAATTTTCAAAAGTTTGACACTTGAAAATGCTAGAACATAAAAATCTGAAGCCGGGTTTTCTGAAGACAACAAAGATAATGACATTGGCTTTTTTACCGGGATCAAAGTTCTGATGATTTTGTTTTTGGACAGACAGATTTAATTACTGATGTTACTCTTCCCCCACTCCATCATCCTGTTATATCTATTAGTAATACTAAACCTTAATCCTGTTATTTAGAGGTGTAGACATTACCATCTGGATGAATGTTTCATCGGATCTTTCAGCTCCAGACTTCCTGCACTGAGATATTTAAATCACTATGTCTATGTTAACATAGACACATCGGATCTTTCAGCTCCAGACTTCCTGCACTGAGATATTTAAATCACAATGTCTATGTTAACATAGACATTGTGCTTTAAATATCAACATGCCAAGCTGAAAAAGAGCCAAAATTAACATCTGAGAAGAAATAAGTGGCATAGGATCAAATATCCTTCGAATTGTTATGCAGAATGTCATTGAAAAGGTGAGATTTTGTAAAGTTGGAATTAGAGTGTATAATGAGATAACCAATTTCCCGTACATAGGTCAAATAAATTACCCTTGTTTACATATTCTTTTGTGTGTAAAACATTTTTATATATCATTAAAACTAAAAAGATGTCACTGACAAACACATTGAAAGGATGAGAATTTCAGTTTGACATAGAAGATAATGACCGGTCATGTCCCACTTCCTCATCATCATCATCAGTCTTTCAACGTCCGTTGTTGGACAGAGACATTCCCCCAGGGATTCACCATACTTCTTTATCATGGGTGTCGCAGAGCCAGGGTAGTGGGAATACGAGGTGTGTCTGAGAAGTATTAAGCTATTTTATTAACAAAAAATAGAGTATCAAGGAAAATGCTTCTTCAGTCCTCTCCAAAGCACCCTTTTGTGGCATCACTTTTTAAAATAGTTTGCAGAGTTTTGATTTTTTCCATGATTGCCATCTGCCTTTTTACTTTCAGGATATTTGATGGTTAAAGTTCATCTAATCCCGTCGACGGTCCATTCAATCTTTGGGAAAATGTCAGAATTTGTAGGAAGTTCTGGTCTGTTGGAATGAAGCCTTGCAGACCAGAATGATCCTATGATTTGCCAAACAATCGTGCATTCGTTCGGTCTGTTATGAAATGATCCAATGTAAGACATAAGGACAATGAAAATGAGTGTTATACTTTGTATGTAAATTAATTGTGTTTGCGTTTTGTTCTGTTTTGGTTTCCATGCTAGAAATAATGATAAGGAACTGATGAAATAAGCCTTTATCGACGGCTTGGGTGGTTTGGGAACCCATAAAATGGAGGTATATATTAAACGTGACATGGGCTTGGTCACTTTCCTTTACGTTGGGTTCTGCGAGTGGTGAGTGGTTTAATTACATGTGAAAAAATATATATTTGTGTATTGTGATACACTCTATACGTGGTCATATGTGTAGGTATTCGTGAATGTCGGTGATAGGGACACACATTTAGAAACAGATTGGGACACACATTATGGAGAAGGGAAGAAAATTAGAAGGGAAGAAGAGTTCTGTAGCTGTGAGCAAGGTCATAAAATTTCGCCACTTGTCTTCCAAGGATGAGGTACTGGGCGTCACAGCTTTCCAATTTAGACAAATTAACTGCATCTTAAATTTAGATATATCGTTTTGTTCGGTATACAGAATGAAGCCATATTTTCACGCTACAAGAATCAATGAACTCTGTCCGATCGCTGGGTGTCCAATCTCTGGGTGAGAATAATTGGTGCATCATACAGAGAGCTTCACAATAAAAACCTGGATATTTTTTTCATAATGGAACTTTTGTTTTTGATATGGATCAAAGTGTCTATTTTCGCAGCTATTGCACCAGGTGTAGCGATTTCACTGCATATTTATCTCCAGCGACTGATTTGAACACAACGGGCATTCTACATGGAAGAATTGCATTGGCACACTCACTCAGTGCTAGTGCATGAGAAATGCGCATAGATCAGACAAACGACATAATGTACATGCGATTGGCGACCCTGTCAAGAATTCAGTGTTTCCAGCAACCAGGTTCAACACAACGGACTTTTTGCAGCAAAGAATTGCATTTGCACACTTGCATGGTGCCAATGCAAAGGAAATGTGTACACATCGGGCAAACCACGGCATGTAAGTATTGGCTAACCGTTTGAGAAAGAACTCTGAACCTTCTGCTGTCCAACAAGTTATAGGGTCACACACAATCTGATTCCCTCATTGGCGTCTCACTGCAGAGTTGAAAACACCAAGAGGGTGAGTCAGGACATTCATGTGCAGTAAGGTCCAATGGACCTGATCACCAAGTTACGTAGATGCTGCACAACCGGTTCTCAATATATTCAAAACAGCTAGATACTTTCCAGACAAAATAGCATTTCCCACAGGTATCATTGATCTGGTTTTACGTCCAGTTGAAGATAACCGACGATTTTGATTGCTGAATTCCTGGGTAGATGCACCCCGACCTGATCATTAATGTATCTTATTCTGCTGCACCCTATTTCTTCCAATTAGCTGAGTACCTTAATAAGCTAGTCTGAGTAAATGCCTCTTACGAGTACAGGGACTCAGTCAACCGTCCAGTAATACATCAGTAAGTGAAAAAGATATGCCCCTGAAAATACAGCGCGAAACAAAACAACGCTATACGAAACAGATCCTTGAGAGAGATATGAGCTTTACAAACTTTACATACAGACCATTTTCAACTCACTATTGTTGAAATATTCTGTAAACCCATGAATAGACAGCAGATATTACTAGAAATTTAGCCTTACATGAGAATATGCATATGCATATGTGAATCAGTGTGTCTATAATAGTGGACACTCTTTTATCAGGCTACATAAAGAACCCTTCACACTTCAGTAAAACAAAAGTCATGTGCAGCATTCACATCAAGAATAAGGACATAACTGTCAAAACTGGAGATGTAAAACTGGGGAAAGTAGACCACTACATCTACATAGGACAACAAATCTCTATGAAATTCACAAAAGAAGAAGAAATAAAGTAGAGAATCACCCTAGGAAGACTAGCTTTCGACAGTGCAAGCTCAACCTTCAAAAACAATACAATCCTAACAATCCAAAAAGAAAAGTTTATAACCAATGCATTCTCCTGATAGTCAATTATGGGGCAGAAAGCTGAAACTTAACCAAGAGACAAACCCGTAAACTGAGAAGCATACAGCGTGCGCATGAGAGAATCATGCTCAACCTCACATGGAGAGATCACAAGACAGCACAATATATCAGGAAGAAAAGGGGGGGGGTTAGATACATAATAGAATCCATTAGAAAACTCAAATGGCAATGGGCTGGTCATGTTGTGAGAATAGCAGATAACCGATGGACATCACGACTTACAACATGGATTCCCAGAGACTACGTGCGAAACCGAGGCCAACAAAATACAAGATGGAGAGATGAACAAGACAAATTCAGAAAATATTGATTCTGCGACGCCCATGATAGAGAAAGGTGGCAGACCCTGGGGAAGGTCTATGTCCAACGACGGACTGATGATGATGATGATGATGATGATGATTATTATTATTATTATTATTATTATTATCATTATTATGATGATGATGATGATTGTCATTATGTATGAAAGGGTATCTTATTCAAATATTGATTAATATTCAGTATTTCATTTGGTATCTACTTTTTGGAGCTGGTGAAATATCTTTAGGTTTCAAGGGATATTACTACACAGTAAATCATTGTGTCTTTGTTTATTCCCACACAAATGACACAGTTACTGAAATGTACAGCATACTGTAATTTTGGAAACCCTCCATGATTCTTTCTCTTATTATCTATTGTGGAAAGTTAACATGATTAAATATATTACCGAAAGAGAGTTAAGCTAGGTATTACTGTATACCGTTCTGAATGGAACAAATTAGACAAAACCTTAAATTTATGCCGTCGAAACAATCCTGTTTGAGCAATGTTATCTTTCATTAGTTAATTAACACACACAATCCAGCATTGTCTGTTAACTAGTAATGTCTGCAATCTAGCAAATGGCACCTCAAATAATTTCTGTGAATCAAAGTCATTACTCACCCATCTTCACAGCCAATTCTTGATCATTATCGTCGTGATATTACTCTGGCTGAGTCAGTTGCCTCTATATAAGGATCTGCAAAACCTTGTTGTGCAACAGAAGAACATCAGCACAGCTTGAACACTTTTATCAGAAATTCGTCTTGAATCTCACTTCAATACTTCACCATGCCTAACTACACTCTGTACTACTTCAATGGCCGTGGACGTGCCGAGATCTGTCGTATGTTGATGGCCGCTGCCGCTGTCCCTTATACCGACAAGAGGTTCGAATTCAACGAATGGGACAAATACAGGAATGGTAAGTTCTCTTATCTTTATCTTCTTGCTATATATATACTGTTTCATCCCAGCATATACATTCTCTAGTCGTCTTCAAGGTTTTAAGTTGCCCACTGGAATTGTCCTCTTCACTGTCCATCGTCAGGAGAACGTCTATATAACAACCTTAATAACAAATTTTAAGAGCATTTTCCCTGTAAGGGGAATATTGAATCTAGCCTGGGAAGGACGTTTCACTGATTTTTCAGTGCGTTTATTTATTTCAATACATGAACGCAAGTAGCTGAATGAATCTGGACTAAGAACATTTTTTTAAAGTTTAGAATTATCGATTGTCTCACACGTAGTTACTGATTGAATGATCAATTAGGATCATTACGTTGTTAGTCAGACACTGTGTTTTTTTATTCGAATCTTTCCACTACGACTAACAATATTATCTATCACTTCTAATGAATCTTTGAAATCTCAGATCACAGCAAAATGAAGATGATAAAGGCCTTGGCTTGGTTGAACGTTTCACCCAATTTTCAAAGTCAACCCATCCAGCATACATTTCAATATCTTGGAAACAAAACTCGGTTTTAATTCCATAACCGAGTGCACTTAAAGTCGAAGTCTTTATGAGGGGATGAGCATAATAAATGCCCGAACAAACAAATGTAAAAGTTTATATTTTTAGAGTTAAAGTGATCAGGGTTTATTATTTTTTATTTTCCAATTTTGAAAACGCTAAGAATCATAACACGGACTGTTCAAACTTCAAAAGCGAATTTTGTAGCTCTAACAATAACGAAAATTGTTCATTAGGCACTTATCATCTGCGGTCATTCAAATGTTTATTGCCAACTGCTGTGTTTTAAGGTAGTTTATCGCTTCACATAAACTCTTTTGAGTCTCAGCTGTCTGCATAGAGATAATGAAGCATTTGGCTGGTGAAACTGTTCTATGTGATAAACAGTTTTGTTATTCATCGAAAGGCTTATAAATGTTTGTATCAAGAAATTGTCAGCTCTCTAGACAGAGATGATGATGATCTGAGCTGGGTTGGGGAGAAATATTTTCTAGCTTTCATTACGAGAAAAATCGTCAAACAAATCTAGATATAAAAAAAACATTTCGAAAAACTACACTCGGATGTGGTGTAATATCACATTGGCAATTACGTCAGCATGGATAGTTATGATCGATATATTTCAGTCGGTTTGTTCTCCAGCCATCGTCATTCAATATTTGATTAGATAGCAAGTTCTATTTATGGTTGATATTAAGTTGTATGGAATTACTGTTTTGTTTTCTAGTTTCATATAGCTCCTCAATATGGTCTGCTTCAATATTCGTCCAGTAAGAAAAGGTTCCCTAACATCAAATCACTTCTGTGATACATTTTTTCAGCCTAATACCAGGCAGAATTATCATAATGAAAATCTCAAGAATCAACGAAAAGTAGATTGTGGAAATACATAAAGTACAGTAATCAAAACATTATCATTTCTAATATTAGGAAAAAAAAACTCTGTTTTTGGTCAACTATCATTGTGCATTGAATTTATTTACATTCTCTTTCAGAGATGCCCAGCATGTGTGTCCCTGTTTTGGACATTGATGGCAAGAACAAGATGCCCGAAACCATGGCCATTGCCAGGTACTTGGCCAGAGAAAACGGTAAGATTCTCTGATTACATTTTGCATATTTTTTGGTTAGTTATTCAGTAAAGCAGTTAAATCACCAACACCCTTCGTCATCATGGCGTCTTGACTGTGAGAAAATTTAGAAATCAATGAATAAGTTACTTCTCCCTTCTGTTGTTGAGAAGCTATTACTTAAATGTCCAAATGTTCCATGAACAAGCATGAACAAAACTGGTTACAAATCAAAGGACCAATCTAGCATAAAATCACATCTTGAATTGAACTGCCAAAGTTTTTTCTCGATATGATATATTATTATTTAGCCAGTATTCTCTGATTATGGCTTGTATCTTCTCCCGTTGGGTTGTCCCAAGGAAACCAAATCACAAAACTTTTTAATCATTTTATAGGGTCTAACTTTGGAAGCTTACTATATATATATATATATATATATATATATATATATATATATATATATATATATATATATATATATATATATATATATATATATATATATATATATATATATATATATATATATATATATATATATATATACATATATATATAAACATAAAATGACTAATTCCTACCTACTTAATTGGACTAGTTCTGTCTATTATAATGCGAAATATATACACATATATATATATATATATATATATACATATATATGCATATATATATATATTTGTGTGTATGTGTGTGTGTATGTGTGTGTGTCTGTGTGTCTGTGTAACTTGACAATTGCTTGAGCCAATAAACAAGCGTCGTATAATTTTTTCCCCAGAATACTTGTACATATACATGTGCGTGTGTGTGAGAGTGTGTGTATGTGTGCGTATGTGTGTGTGTGTGTGTGTGTGTGTACGGGCGCACTTGTGTGTATGAAAAATATGATAGTGAGAAGACATAGGAGACTGCGAATAAAATCTGATCATTCAAGAATCTGGGCCACTTTGAAATTGAATCAACTGGTTCAGTTTAGGCCAAATAACCCAAAAGATTCACCTTAAACGAGAAGAAATTCTGTCAGAGAGCAGATGTCGCTCTTCCGGCAGTCCACAGAACAAAATTCAAGACTATAAAAGTATCAAAAAACTGTATAAGTATCAAAAATATGCCTCTGAACAATAAATATAAAGGTTGCAGTTACAGCCATCATTCAACGTACTTGAAACAGTCACCAAAAAACTTGCAAAATAATGAAAATATCTAGAAATACATAAAAGGTTTTGAACAATTCAGACAACGTCATTTCTTAAGTTTGCCTTAGAATACTGAGGAGAGACTAGACTTGCTGTTACTTGATTTCTGTTGGAAATGATCAGACACTCCAGTTGTAAATGTACATTGGTGCAAAGTATTGATAAATATCGACAGCAACGAATGACATTGACAGAAAATTGAATGCTGTAAAAGTATCAGAAATTTGCATGTAAATAAAAAGAAAACAAGGTGACTGTCGCACCTATCACTATCAACGTACTCGGAACAGTTGCCAAAAAAACTTTAAGAATGATGAGTACATTTGGAAATATGTGATAGGACTTAAACCACCAAGAGGTCATCATTTATTAGAACAAGCTAAGGTTCAGAGAAGGATGTTTCTGTTTGAGGAGACTGGTTGCCACTTTATCTCCTTCAAAAGTAATCTGATCCTCCAGATGTAAAAATGCAATGTGTACAAAGTAATGATAAATATCGTGTGCAATGTTATTTGATAAATTATTTTTTTACTTGCAGGTTTCTATGGCAAGAACAACATGGACATGTTCAGAATTGATTACATCTGTGATTGCTTCTATGAAATCATGCACGATTACATGAGGTACTTCCACACCAAGAACGGTCGCTTCATGGTAAGACAGTTCAATCTAGTGTCCTTAACTTTTCAAATCTATATTTTGTGACATCTTTCAATACAATATCTGTAGGAGTGGATTTGCAAAACCACGATCATTAAATTCTAATATTCAAGGACAAAAAGCGTACAGTGTGTTAAATGAAAAAAAATGACTGCTTTCATGAAATAACACACGATAGCATGATTGAATGATCTGACTTTTCTGGTAGAGTAATTTATTTTGAATCTGGTCAACCTGTACAAAGATACAACCTCTAGAAATGTTTTAGTAAAGAAACTAGCGTAAAATGATAGTTATTACTAAAATACATAAGCTAATCCTTTCCTATGAAGTGTATCTTCTTATTTCCAAGAAAACTTTGATTACGATTTTTTTTTTTAATGTTACTCCTTTCAGTAGGTGATAATCCAAAATGTTTTTAGTTTGTAGTCTGAAACACTAATTTCATCAGACGTTTTCTTTTGTATGATTTGAAATTTGTTTCTTTGTTTTTCAAAGGAAAATGTGTCTGGATCTAGCATGAATCCCTCTGAGATGACTGTAAGTATTGATTCAATCTTTCTTCCGAGTTATGTAACTCGTTCTCAACTTCAATAATTACGACAAACGTAACAATCCATATCAGTTATAATAAAATAGAGTAAAACTAATGAATTATCTGTATAATTCATCTTGTATATGTCTATTTTTTTAGAACATTCAAAGAGAATTTTCTTTCAAGCTCTCTCTCAAGTGTAACTTCCCTTAGACGTTCGCGTAATTTTCCAAAGAAATATGATTATACTGAGTGATATTCGAATTCTATGACATTTTCAATTGAATTAGCTTCCTGCCTTCTCTTTATATATTAATCTTTTAAGCATTAGTAATCGCAAGTCTTTAATCTCACCGTCACTTTTTGACAACGAGGCTAATTTAGTAACATGATAGTAAAAGTGCTTTGTAAAAAAAACATTCCAATATACATACAATTTATTCGTGTTTTCCAGCCTTATACCCAAAACAGATATATGGAAACTTGCCGTAGAGTTCTTCCTTTCTTGGAGAAAACTTTGGAAATGAAAAATGGTGGAAAAGACTTCTTCATGGGAGACCAGGTACAGAAAGCTTACGATTTTGATAAAATCTTTTTTTTTTCAATTCAAAACCTATATTCATGAGAAATTAATACATTAATTTGATATGAGTGAATTTAAGATATTTTCAAAAAGGAGATTCCAAATGAAAATATTGCAGATGTTTGTTTGGTTAAGACAGGGGGATTTAAATGTTTTTCTCCAGTAGCACTTGTTAAAATATAGCAGTTGTTGAACGTCAAGAGGATATCATGGGTTTGCATACCCTTTGATAGCTGTCAATGCCGTTCAATATTATGAAGAAATACCATTAATTGTATAGTTTTATATCCTTGGGAACACATTCAAATTGATGATTTACTCTCGATTCAGGGTAAAAATTTCTAGTAGTCTCGAGGTCTCCAATTATGACGGTAGACCATAGTAATCAATTTGCTGCTGTAACAAGTGGACAACATTGAATTAAAACTGCAACAAGAAAAAACAAAAATGTCGTTAAAACGCATGCATCATTAAACAATGCTGTTATAACGAGCATTTTTTTAGAGGTGCCAACATTTAGCAGTCTTTAAAATAACGCTTACCTCTTTTAAAAAGTGGACAAGCAATTTATGATTTACTTTTATTGTAATATACGTTTCAAAAATGGCTCCATGTGGAACATAACAAAGTTCATTGAACTGGTCAGTGTGCACCTGGACATTTGCAGGATAATTCAGAACGAAAGAAACTGAGAGAATGAAATGAATTTCATGTACGATTCGATTAAGTGGGTGTTGTTTGTATGATTTCCCATCATGAATTGGGTTATCGTTCAGTTGTGCTAGTTTTTAGTTCATGAATTTTCGGAATCAGGACCAACCTATCTATTGATAGTTGGGGAACTTTTATTTGGAAACCAGCAACGATTCTGAACTTTTGAAAAGATTGCTCCCCGGTGGGGCGAGTTCCCCACGTTCAAAATCACTGATCTTATATGTTTGTAATCTTTCTTTTTTGACCAGATGATGCTGTGTGATATGATGTGCTATTGTTGTTTGGAGAACCCCATGATGGAGAACCAATCCATGTTCCAGCAATACCCCAAACTGATGGCCATGTACAAACGCGTTGCTTCCCACCCCAAGATCACTGGATACTTGAAGAAGCGTTCCAACACCAACTGGTAGATTGCTATGCAACAGGAAATCATCTTGGGCTTTGTTCAGTCTCCGGCGGCTTGATATTGTCAAAGCCTGTAAAGCCCCCGTTAAGAGAATTTTACATCAGAAATATGGCGACGATAATGGCTTTGAAACCTTGACATTTGCCCAGTCAAATAAAAAGACCTTATGACAACCCAGACCCATTGTTTTGTAACAAATATTTGAATAAAATGTTTAAATGCATAAAATTGTTAATTCTTCTTGATGTGTATTTCATGCAATTTTTTATCGTAAATATCATATGGTTGTATCACTGATTTAATAATACGAAGTAAACATAATTTTGTTTTTATATTAATGTAGTCTAAACAACTATCAGTTCAGATATTCATTTATACAGGTGATTGGGAATAAAGATTTAGCCCTCGTCAAGAATTGAACTCATTTTCCTTTCCCGGAAACAAGCCCAGTTTACTTATACTGCTATAAGTATTCCACCAGGAAAGCTTCAGAGCCAAAATCGGTCAATTTGCTTATATCATCTGTTTTTGCTCAATTGGCACAATGACGTTCAATTTGGATTAAGGAGAAGATCAGTCATAAGATTGAAAAAAAAACTATTGGATTACTATACTTCATTTTATAATAAAAATAAACAAATTGTAAAAAGAACGCTGTGAATTGCTAGGTCAACCCTGGAAGAGAAGTAGTGCAATATATCCAGACCTGTACAAACATTACATTCAAGGGCGAGATTAAACTGAGATTTTGTTGTATTTTGAAATGGATGAATGAATAAATCAGCAGGTCTTGTTAGTCACGCGATGCAAACCGTCGCATGACCACAGTTTTTTGGCTGCTGGGTATGATCAATCAGGAAAAAATTGGAAAAATTGCAATCAATGAATAAATGACTTATCTTGCTTTCTAGGAGCTGTGGTTCACAAAAAAATTCAAAAACAACAGCGAAAATTGTCAGATATAAAGGCACTAATTCAGTAGAAAATTGTTGTTGCAGATGAATGCAGTTAAAAAAAATTAAAGATTTTTTTCGAAGTCAACAATAGTGACTTCTGCTTTTTCTTTTGGATTGGCATCTTCATCAACAGCAGCCTTTTAGTGCCTTTTGTTGGACATAGACCTCCACTAAAATTCATCAGACCTCTCTATCATTGGCATTGCAGAGCCAATACTTATATTTTGTCGGTCAGAAAGTTCGCATAAGAATACCGGGGATCCACGTATTGAGTCATGATTTCCATCAGTTTTCTTCCATTCTTGCAACAAGGCCAGCCCATTGCCATTTGAATTTTTTAATGGATTCTATGATGTACCTGACTCCCGTTCTCACCCTTATATACTGCACTGTCCTCTGATCTCTCCATGTGAGAGTGAGCAAAATTCTCTCATGTGCACGCTGCATGCTTCTAGGTTTTTGTTAGGTCTCATGTCTCAGCCCTATGGGCGAATATTGGGATGATGCATTGGTTATAGACCCTTCTATTAAAAACCAATTGGATTTTCTTGGTCTTAGAGGTTGAGCTAGCTCTTCCGAGAGCGTGCCATTGTAGACTGATTCTTCGTTTGATTTCTTCCTTTTTCAGAAAGTTTCGAAGATATTCGTTGACCAACGTAGATGTAGTGGTCGAGCTCTTTCCAGATCTGGAGTGGGATTTTTTGTTTCCTGCACTCAACATGTTTATTGTGAATGACATTTGTTTTATTGAAATCGATGTGTAGTCCAACTTCCTTTTTCTTTCCGTTCGGTTCGTCCAGCATTACTTAGAGAGAGTGAAAGATTTTTGCAAAAAGTCGATGTCGTCAGCAAATCCAATGCTACATAGATGTAAGCTGTCTATTCTGATTCCTTTATTTTTCAAGTTTCGGTTTCAGATTATCGTGAGACAGCCTGTGAATAGTTTGGGTGAGCTGTATCACCTTGTCATAGTCCCTTTTAGAGTTGAAAGGGGTCAGAGTCATCGTGGCTTGATAAATAACAGCTGTGTCGGTATATATGTTGCAAGACTCTGTCATTCGCAAGACAACAGTGACCATAGATTACAATTGTCAAAAATTGGGTATATAGCTGTCATTAGTATCTTGACATAAAAAAAAGTTACCGATATATGTATTGATTGAAAGAGGGACGGACAAAAACATAGAGAACAATAGAGAGGGATAGATTTTATATTATATATATATATATATATATATATATATATATATATATATATATATATATATATATATATATATTTATATATTGATTGATTGATTGATTGATTGATTAATTGATTAATTGATTGAGAGAGAGAGACAGAGAAAAACTTAGAGAACAATAGGGAGGGATAGACTTTATATCATATATACACACACACACACATATATATATATATATATATATTGATTGATTGATTGAGAGAGAGACAGAGAAAAACATAGATAACAATAGAGAGGGATAGACTTTTGCAGAGTCATTTAAAATTCCCTCTATCTTACTGTCATGCTCAATTTACTTCGGCACTGTCTGACACAATTAAAGCAGGATACGGATAAACATCTCAATTCAACCGTTTTATCTCCCTTCAAACCCCATTCAGAAAGGATATGAAAGCGTAAAGCAGAAATCTCATTCAACTATAAATTTTCGCCAACATAAAATCTATGCATCCATTCACTACGTGGGGTCACGTGATTTCTTCAACTAACCCATGTAAGGAAATCAATGTATCAATTTTCAAGTGTGTGACACTTGAAAATGTCGTAACTGCTAGGTTTTCCTGACACCAACAAAGATTATCTCATGAGATTTATGAGCTGAGATCAATGATCTGGAGATATCAGGTTTCAGCCGGCGGGGTTATAGTTAAATTGAACGAATCGAGAAAGCCAATGGCTTTTACTTACCCATATTGCTCCAATCCTTCCGTCATCCTGATACATATATGTGTTCTTACCCAAAAAAGTATCAACATTTTTTCAACGCTTTATATCTACGGATTCATCTTACATTTTTGGTACACAAAACTCTACGTTCAATTCAACTATTTGAAGAAAAAACTGTTTTTATCAACTAAGAAGGCGTATTTTTCATCGCCATATCTTCTCTCTCTCTCTCTCTCTCTCCCTCTCTGTCTCTCTCTCTATCTATCTATCTATCTATATACATATATATATATGTATATATATATATATTTATATATATATGTATATATATATATATATTTATATATATATATATATTTATATATATATATTTATATATATATTTATATATATATATGTATATATGTACCTATATATATATCTATATATATATATATCCATCTATCTATCTATCTTTCTCTCTCTCTCTCTCTCTCTCTCTCTCTCTATATATATATATATATATATATATATATATATATATATATATATATATATATATATACAACACAAGAAAATTACTTGGTAAAAAAACAACATTAAAAAAAACCCACAAAATAGGGAGGAAAAAGATCAAAAGAAATGCTATCCCTCTAATTCGTGCATCATAAGTCCAACTACCAGGGACACGCCCGAGGACCTGCCTCCCAAAAGCTACACATTGCATAGTTCTTGTGTGACAGGCAAACTCCTTAATATTAGAGTCGACTGCACAGCTCCCAATCGATTTTCCTCTAACAACAGATTTCCTTCCAATCTAATAGATTCTCAGCGTTCTGCAGGTACGTGATTATGGCGTAAATCACGATGGTATATGTCTGTGCTGTAAAGTAGGGAATACCAGAGAATTTCCCATGGTACTTTAGCCTAAACGACGATGCATGCTTTCAAACCATTTGCGGATAACTTTACCGTCCTATTTAATTCGAATTCGCAAGAAAATTCACGAATGATTTTCTATAATTGTAAGACAGAGCACACAAAAGAATAGATTGCGCCTAGAAAAAAACTGAGACCGTTGGCTCCACAAGCATTCCTCTGCGACAAGTCCCAGCGAGATTTTTTGTAGAATACAGATATATAAAGTCCTATCATCCCTTTGAATTAGGAAGAAAATTTTCTTCAAGAAAATGAGAAAAGAAGAAAGATTACGTCAAACACCGATTGTAGTAAGTTCAACAAAAAGAGGAAAAATAATTTTTTAAAGAACAATGAGATACGTATTACTTTGTCTGCTACCTTGACACTCTCCTATTGTTTACCTGGTGATCTTTATTCTGACACCCAGCTAGTGTGTCCCGCACCTAGACCTTGTGTTTGTAAAAACACATTTTATTTCCAAAAATCAACGTAATGCGTAATTTCAATTCGATTTCTCCCTATAACCATTTCGAATTTGATTATCATCGACCATCTGGTTCGAATTCCCCCGCCCCCATCAACATTATCCAAGTAATGTGATTCTCGCTTGATTTCAAACGAAATTTTCCCGTACCGTAAGCAGGGGCTTTACCTTTGAAACACTGAGACAATTTTGCCCGATTCAATATGATGCACGAAACTGCACGAAACTGCGATCATCAATCACGCCCGATAAGTTGGTGATGTCACCAGGGATTGAAATTATCGAACCGTCTTATTTCGTGAATCTGGGACCGAGCACACTAAAAAGGAAAAACACCCCACCCACTCGAAGGTGGCATTAACAAACTCCCAATAAAATGCATCTCCACCGTTTCTATGGATGACCACAAAACTATAACATTCATAAAACGTAACTTCTTTGTAACCATTCAATATCATATACCGCTTCTAGTTATAATCATTGACAGTCTTCCTTACTAAAAGACAAAGACTGTGTCCTTAATCCGCTATGAATGGCTAATCCAGTATGAATAGTTAATGCAACGTGAGAAATTTCCCCCAAAACGGCCTCTAACTGGTATTCACAGGCAGCAAAAATGAGAAAAAAAAGGTTTCAAAAAGTTTATAGGCCAGTAACCGTATACACTGTTATGCGTATTAATTTTTTTTTCTCTTTTCACTTTTCTACTTGAACCCACGACTGCACATTCAACATTTTCTGTAAATGGCAAACTTTGCAATCTGGTATTTTTTTAAAAAAATTATACTCCAATGGTTTCCAACTCATTCCTGGAACTATTCTTGTCATACACAATATTTTGTATTTACTATAACCATCGACAAGTCTTTATCATTATTCCAATCATTTTCATTTACCTGACACCGGTCTTTCAAAAAACATGATTTCTCGACATCAGTCTCGAAGCCCCCAAATTGTGACACCAGCAGACCACACAGAACGCCACCTCTGAATAAATACCAAATTTATAGAACACATAACCATAAATACAATCTTTAAAAACAGGACAACTTCTTTGTTCTTTACCTTACAATGTCGAAAAATATAGTTGTATTGATTCATACCACCGTTTAGTTTTTTCAACGTCTTCCCCTTATATATATATATATATATATATATATATATGTGTGTGTGTGTGTGTGTGTGTGTGTATGTGTGTAAGTGTGTGTGTGTGTGTGTGTGCGTGCACGGGTATGTATGTGCAAATGTTTGCAACTTTTGCTTTGTTTCTCAAATGTAAGTGAACGTGTATGTATACTGAAAATCTTAGCTTTTGATGTTGGTCCATTTGGTTTGGGCTTGATATTGTTGTTGATTCTTTTTCTCTTTCTGGTTGCCTCTAGCCCTTAAGATCATTATTTCTCAAGTGGCTAGGGTTCAATAGAGTAATATTGGCAAGACAGATTTCATTCGTACCTACGTTCAGATACCTGTTGACAGATGTGCACATGCAAAATTGTTTTTGAAGTTAAGGAACCGTTACTTTTACATTTTTTTCTCCAGAGGCTATCAACGGCTATGAAACAAGACGTTCAGATACCTGGAGAGACTGCATCCGTTAACAGATGTGTGCATGGAAAATTGTTTTTTGAAGTCAAGAACAGTTACTTTAACATTTTTTGTCCAGAGGGCATCTATGGCTGTGAAACAAGTCGGTCAACAATATCAAAATATAGCAGCCGTCAGCTTTTCTTCAGTGGATAAAGGAAAGAAGAATACCGCTGATATATAGAGGGACAGAGAGGTAACAAAACAGTGAAAGAATCTGTTTGTTTGTCCCAGATTCATCTTACTTTCCTACTTAGGATCAGATCCAATTCACTTCGGTACGTGTCTAACAATTACGGCAATAGACCAGGAGGCATCTCAGTTTGGTGTGTTGATGTCTTCTCAACTCCATCCCAAAGGGAAGAGGGTATAAGAGTGTATAACACAGATCTGGTGGTTTCAATTTCCGAGTTTAGACTGAATTAACTATAAACTTTTGAAAATTACCAGAGCAAAAATCTATGCATTCATTGGTTACGCGAGGACACGCTATTTCTTTAACTTTCCCTCGCAATAAGATCCATTGACAGATTTCCAAGTGTCGAACACTTGGAGCTGTCAGAGAATAAAAATTCAAAGCCGGGTTTCCAGACGACAACAAAGATAAGTAAATTGACTTACTTTGCCGGGGTAAAGTTGGAAATGGCGGATGAGAAACAATGGAGGGAAACAAGTTTGTGTATACTGGTAAATTAAATCTAACTTCTACATACATTTCCTTCGTAGAAAAACAATTTTTATAAATCATTAAAACTTAAAAGGCATGAATGTTTTAAATCCCTTCATTATTGTTTTGCAGCTACCTGTATATATTGCCACTGTGCACTCTTACAGTTTCAAAGGCCATAGACAAACATAATAAAATGATGAGAATTTCAGTTTGATAGAAGATACTGACCAGTGATGTCATGCATCATGGTGTAAATACACAATCCGTCCGAATAGTATCCAGCTGTTTTGTTAACGGAAGAGAAACTTTAAATAGAAATGGGAGGCACATATATATACTCCAAATCCCTTTTTAAAATTTCTTTTTCAAGTTTTTTTTTTCATGACAACCATCAGCAGTCTTTTTGCATTCTCTATAATCTCGTCTACGGTCCATTTCATCTTAGTGAAAGACCATCCCTAGGGATGATCACTTACGGATCTAGGCTATCCGATGTTTTGCCATGAATCCTGCGTGATGCATAAAAATACTCACCAGGTCTACAATGGAATGAAGTTATGTAAAACGTAAGACTGGTAAAAAAAAAAAATTGTTATGACAGTCTGTATGAACCGTATGTGTGTTTTATTCCTATTCTGTTTTTCCATACTTAAAAAAAGGAGGAGCGTCTAGTAAGTTGACATTTAGTAAGATATATAGGGTCATATGTTTCGAGAGTTTAGAATCTCAAAGGCTGGATGTGTCAATTAAATGATAAATGCTCTTGGTCCATTTTTAGTGCGTTGGGTTCTGTGAGTGGTACGCTGCTGATTTAGGTAGGCGTATATATGTGTATTATGATACTCATCATGTGTGAACAAATGTGTAGGTATCTCTCCCGAATGTGACACTCCCTGGAAAAATAGCTCCGGCAAATGCAGCTTTGCCAAGCAACCAAAGCAACCACTGCTACAATGCCCGACCAGTTCAGTTAGGTGAAATGGAACAGTACTGCCCCAGGCGCGGTATCCCCTGCAGCTGGGTCAAGCAATAGAAAGGGAACCGAAAGGTTCCTACTGCGCATTGTGCAGCCTGACGCGCACAGAGTCTTTAACACTCCCCATCTCCGATTCATTTGACAAGGCAAGTGTCAGTACCGGCGCCTCGGGCTTTGCTGGGTAACAGATACTACACTTAAATCCATGCCGAAAAGGCCAGAAAAAGTAAGGGTGTGAGTGTATCACAAACTGCATCAGTGATAGGGACGCGCGTTTAGAGAGGTGAAGAAGAGATTCTTAGCAGAAAGCTGTTAATTGCCAGAGTTCGCCGCTCTGCCTTCTGAGGTTATGGCGCCAGACGTTACAGCATTTTGGATTTTTATTTACCGGTTGTTTTCGTATTCAAATTGAAGATGTATCTCCATGCTGCAAGAATTAAATCAACACCTTCCGATCTTTGAGTGAGAGAGAATAACCCAATCATAATGCAGAAAGAACCAAAATAAAAACTTGGCTTATTTTTTCCATAAACGAACTCTCGTTATTGATATGAACCAGGATGCGTCTCTAATCAGCTATTGCACTTAATTTTCAGTGTTTCTTTTGCAGATTTGTCACAATGTTTCGATCAACCATTTTGAACACCATCAGCTTTCTATAGAAAAGAATAGAATTGGCACATGCATGTATACCCGTGCTAAACAAATGCTCACATTCTGAGAAAATGCTATCGTCGTATAGGTTTCAGGGAATGCAAGGGTCACACGGTACCCGATTCCATCATTAGCGTCTAACTGCTGATGGAAAACCCTAGGAATAGGAAAGATAGTTTGGATCTTCATGTGCAATAAAGTTCAGTCTGCTTGGTTACCTAGTGACATAAATGCTGCACAACCTGTTCTCAAGATATTCAAAGTTTCTGAATACTTTCTGAACAAGTTACGCAATTCCCAGAGGTATCATTGGTCGGGTTTCAAGATTTAATGAAGATAATCCACAATTATCGCATTCTGCCTCTCCTAATTCCTCCCAATTAGACTTGTGTTGTAATAAACTAATCCAACTAAATTCCCAAGGGGAAAACAAGAATCAGGCCAGTTTGAAAATGAAGTTTTTTCTTCCAGTCTTTCATACAACTATAGCTCGATTAGCGCAAAAGATACGTTCCTAAACTTTCAACGCTATATGAAACTGCATCAAACGAAACAGTGCCTTATGGGGTCAAATAACAGCCTGAACAAAGATATGAGTTTTCATAAAATGGATGGATGAGATTTTCCGTGAATATATGGATGGACAGCAGATTTTACAAGTTCAGGAATATATAGGATTATGAATGAATTTGAATCATATAGTTTTGAATTTTAGTGTGCAATTAATATCATAATGTATGAATTAGTATCCTATTGAAAATATTGACTACGGCTGTGTATCTAATGTTGTAGTTACTTTAGGTGCCAAAGATAATCGCTACTCTGCAATTCACTGTGTTTTTGTTGATTCCCATACAGATGACGCATTTACGAAAGTATAAAGTTATTTTGGAGACAGTCCATGATAATGTCTTTTGTTAGCTATTTTAGAAATTTAACATGACATTTCTGAAAAAGAGAGTTCAGCGAAGTATTACCGTATACCGTTCTGAATGTATCAAATTGGACAAAACTTGAAATTTATGCAGTAGGAACAATGTGGTTTGAGCAATGTTATCTCTCATTAGTTAATTAAAACAGTACAGTATTGTCTGTTAACTAGCAATGTCTACAATCTAGCAAATAGCACCTCATATAATTTCTGTGAATCAAACTAATTACTCAACCATCTCTAGAGCCAATTCTTGATCATTATCGTCGTGATATGACTCTGGCTGAGTCAGTTTCCACTATATAAGGATTTGCAAAACCTTGTTGTGCAACAGAAGAACATCAGCACAGCCTGAACACTTTTCTCAGAAATTCGTCTTGAATCTCACTTCAATACTTCACCATGCCTAACTACACTCTGTACTACTTCAATGGCCGTGGACGTGCCGAGATCTGTCGTATGTTGATGGCCGCTGCCGGCGTCCAATATACCGACAAGAGGTTCGAATTCAACGAATGGGACAAATACAGGAATGGTAAGTTCTTTATTTTAACTTCTTGCAATATATATTTTTTTTTTCATTTAAGAAGATACAATCTCCAACTGCCCTCAAAGTTTTAGTTGCTGACGAGCATATTTTGATAGGAAATATTTTGATAGTTCACTCCACCAGCTATCGCTTGGGAACATCTGTACTTCAGCTTCAATAACTAGACAAAATATTCAGCGTCTTTTTTCTGTAAGGAAAGAAGGAAATTTGACTCGGCAGGACATTTCTACCAGTTAACCAAAGTGTTTTTAACTTTCAAAACGTGAAAACATACAGCCAACCAGTTGTAAACTAAAAAAGCATGATTGTCTCAGATTTACTAATTGGTCATTATCAATACGTTGTAAACCAATTTCTGTTTTTAATTTTGATTTTTCTACTGAGACTGACTCCATCCTTTATTACTTATAATAAACCTTCAGAGTTTTGATTTCCTGTAAAAGGATGATAGAACCCTTAACGATGCGGAACGTTTACTCGATTTTCTCACTTCAAAGGCACAAGAGCTTTCTGGTTGTCACATCCACAATTTGTCTTAAATGTCTTAAAAAGGCACTTGAAATTTTGCCACGACTTGATACCATCGAAACAAGCTTATCTATCTTTGGTTCTAATTCAGTGGCTAAGTGAATATACATGGAAACATAAGCGTATTTGTTAACGTCTATATGAGTTTCAGCGCATGACGAGAAGCCCTAACGAACTTTTAATGAAAAGTCATTACTTTTCGTTATTTTTGGGGCTACGATTCACAAAGTTTTCTATATCCAATTAAAAAAAAACAGTA
>OY735237.1:20178103-20240603 GCA_963457665.1 Thysanoteuthis rhombus
ATATACTGCAAATCTATTCCCATATTATTTCAATTTTGGTTGAGGAAAACTTATTTCATCACAAGATATCTCATATCTCTTGAATAATCAAAAATTTGTTTTTTTCTCTTTTCTAAAGGAAAGTGGATCTGGATCCGGATCCGGCATGAATGCTTCTGAGATGACTGTGAGTGTTAATTATAACCATGCTTTATAATATTCCGCTTATCCTTTATTCCAATAAAAAATGAAGAGCGTATCAACCCAGATTGTTTGGTTGAAAAGCAACAATAATAAGATTGGGCAAAACTAAAATCTGCTTGTATCGTACATCTAGTATATGTGTACATTTTTATGTCCGTAACATTCTGATAGAAACGATTTTCATATTTTTTGCACAAGTATCACTTTCCCTCGACTATTTCATTATTTTGCTATTTGTAAAAGAAAGATTATTCTTCACAGTAATATTAGATTTGCATGAGAATTTTTCAATTTAATCATATCCACACTTTTTCTTTACATTCTAAGCTTTTACGTATTTGCAATTGCAAAATATCTCAACTGTTCCCGTCATTTTTTGATGGCGAGTATATGTTAGTAAATTTAAGAGAAGAAAGATTTTGTGAAAAACATTCTAAAATGCATACTAATTACTATTTCTGTTTTTCAGCCTTATACCCAAAACAGATTCATGGAAACTTGCCGTAGGGTTCTTCCTTTCTTGGAAAGAACTTTGGAGATGAAGAATGGTGGAAAAGACTTCTTCATGGGAGACCAGGTACACAAAGCTTACGATTTCAACGAAATTCTATAAACAGAGCATACTTTCAAAGAAAATAATTTAAAAACTACATTCTTCAAAAAACAAATGTATACACTCTACATTTAATGAACGCCTTAATAACCTGAGTATGGGATGTCCTTGATGGAAAATCAAGTTGATAAAACTTGAAACTTTAGATTTTTTATTAGCTCAGCGAATTTGAGGAATTTCAGAAAACTAAATCAAATAAATAATGGGTTTCAGATACAAAGGAACGTAAATTATTTATTGTTGTAGAAGATGGTCGTTGTAGTAATTTGCCAGCTCATCGGAACACGTATGTCCTTAAATAGTTCTATCGAAACAAGCATTTATAAAAGCTACATACATTCTAGCCGTCTTTAAAATATTGATTACTTCTTCAAAAAAAGTTGTGAAGCGATAACTGAATCACTCTTATTGTTGTATGAAATGTTCGTTAATGGCTCCACATGGAATTCTAGAAAGTTTATTTAAACGTCTAAACGTGTGACGGAGAATTTTAGACAAAATAAACTGACCAAGTTCATCTCATGTACGATTTGATTAAGAGGTGTTTATTGTATTTATTCCATTTTAAAACGGGCTATTCAACTGTTGTGTTCGTTTGTAGTTTGGGAAATGTTGGACACAAGCCCAATCTCCCAAAGTCATAATGAGAAGTGAATGTTTCTAACATCTGGGAGCCATGGAAATTTCTGCAATTTTGTGGAGATAGAATAAACACTTCAAAAAGCCGTCAAGCAATAATTGAATTATTGAATTATGCTCATAAAAAAGCAAAATATTTTTATATTAGTTTATCTCATGCAATGTCTCCTGAATCTTATGTTTCATTATCAACATTGACTGCTATATAAAAACCACGTTCCTTTCACTATTGAAAAGATGTTCTATTACATATCATATAGTAAATTCCTTTTTTTTAAATATCGATGTTGACTTTTACGGCACTAATTAAAATTTTGTAATTTCTCTATAAAGTGAATTTTGGCAACAAAACAATTGCCACATTGCTTTAATACCAAACAAACCTAATAAGTTAAGCATTAGTTACAACAAATCTATATTGGAATTTGTATTAATAGTGTTGTGTGATTAGGAATTAATATAATTGAGTAATTAGGAATTAATCAGTCAAATAGTTAACACAACTTAGCTTTGAGCGACAGAATGTCTTTCACTTTCGAGATCTGTATGTATTCAAAGTGCTCTTTTGTTTAGAATTACTCATGTTCAGAATCATTTATTTAATGGTTAACAAATATTTCTTTTCTGACCAGATGATGCTGTGTGATATGATGTGCTATTGTTGTTTGGAGAACCCTATGATGGAGAACCAATCCATGTTCCAGCAATATCCCAAACTGATGGCCATGTACAAACGCGTTGCTTCCCACCCCAAGATCACCGGGTACCTGAAGAAGCGTTCCAACACCAACTGGTAGATTGTTGCGTAATATAAAATCATCCTGGAATTCTCTACCGGCTTGACATTGTCACAGTCTGTACAGTCTTTGATTGAAGTATTCAATGTGAAGATTAGGGTGACAATAATGGCCTTAAGACTTCGACAACCTCATGACAACCAAAGCTAATTTTTCTGTAATGAATAATCGAATAAAATGATTTTGTTTAAATTCAAAAAAGTGTATGTTTTCCGTTTTGTATAATTCATACAAATATCTGGGTCTAGTATTTTTCATGTAATTGGTTTATCACTGATTTACAGCGATTTTTTAAAAATTACTTTAGACTAAGTTTCACCGTAATCTTATTTTTTAGAGTTTTGTAAACAAATTGCATTTCTGACCATCGTTTCTACAGGCAATCAGGGATAGATATTTAACCTTCAATGGAAATCATACTCATATTCCCCAACGAAAAGAAGCCTAGTTCAAACCTGCTGCTATAACTTCACAGTCAGGAAAGCTTCATGGCCAAGTAGGAGTCAATTCGTACCAATCGCTTGTTCCAATTATATTGGCGTCATATTTGTAATTATGATGGATTGGGGGAGTAGCCATAATTAATAAAACTATAACGCTATACTACCTCGTCTAGTAAGAAGAATAAAGTATTTGGAAAAAGACAACACGATTAGGTCACCCGTTCAAAGAAAAAGTAGTGCAATACGATAAAACCAGTTAGAATTTAATGAATGGAGCCAGATTGTACCGAGATTCCTTTTTCATCTCCGAATGAATTGATAAATAGATAAACAAGTCTGTTCGGTCACTTAATACGAACTGTCCTATAATTAACGTCTCCGAGCAGTTTGATCAACTGAAACCAACATGGGGAAAGAGTTGATCAATGAATAGATTAATTCTCTTATCTTTCGGTGGTCTGTGATTACTGAAAAAGCGTATATTTAAGAGGACAAGCGTGAAAATTACCGGGTACAAACTAAGGCACACATTTAACTCAAAGTTACGTCAACAGATGTACATTCAATGACAGACGGAAAATTTTGGGGGGAGCGAAGGGTAGACTTTTTTTCTCTTTTGGAAAGGCATCAAAAACGGTGGTCAAAATATGAAAGCATAACAGCTGTTACAAAATCCTAATGAAGAAAGAAAAAGGGAGCAACTCATGTACAGAATATAAGGGAGAGTTCAGTAGAGAAGGAGATACTGTTCAGGTGCCAATTGAACTTCGTTCCGTCTTTCTTAAATAGCATCATGTTCAATTTACTCCAGCACGCACCCGATACAAAAAGGACAAGGTGACAGGCAGATAACTCAATCTAGCTCTTTTGTCTCATTTCAACTCCATCCTGGTGAGGTTATATTATGAGAGCATCAAATTTATATCTGATGGCATCCGTCTCTGCATTTTGATTGATTCAACAATAAACTTTCTAAAATCATCCAAATAAGAATCAACAATGCATCCATCGGATTCGTTGGGTCACGTGATCTGTTCGTTTCTCCAATGGAAGAAGATCCATCGATTGACTTTCAAGAGTGTAACTCTCGAGAATGTCAGAAAAGCCAGGTTTCCCAACTCTAGCAAAGATAATGGCTCAAGTTCTCTCTGCTGAGATCAATAGTCTCACCTTTTTGGTCTATGGACTGAGGAATTTCAAGTACCAGTGTGGAGCGCAGTGTCCGTCAGCCGGAATTAATTGAATTAAACGAAACAGGAAAAAAAGCCATTGAAGTTTAATTACAAATGTTGAACTACCCCCCGCGTCATTTTGTTACATACATACAGTTTTACAAAAACAATGTTGGGAAATTTTTCACAAACGCCTTACTCGTACGGATTCATCATACATTTTTGGTGCATCAAGTCTTTGTTCAATTCATCTCCTTTTCTATCAGCTGAGAAAGCGTATTTCTCGTTACTGTATCGCTCTCTCTCTCTCTCTCTCTCTCTCTCTCTTTCTCTCTCTTTCTATATATTTCTCTCTCTCTCTCTCTCTCTCTCTCTCTCTCTCTCTCTCTCTCTTTCTATCTCTCTCTGTACAACACAAGAAAATTATTTGATAAAAAAACTCGAAACAACGCCACAAAATAGGGAGAAAAGAAATCAAAAGAAATGCTCTCCCTCTAATACAAGTGCATCATAACTACAACGACCAGGGACACGCCGGAGGACTTGCCCCCCAATAGCATAATTCTTGTGTGACTGGAGAACTCCTTCACATTCCTGTCGACTACACAGTTCCCAATCGATTTTCCTCTAACAACATATCTCTTTCCAATCTAATAGATTCTCAGCGTTCTGCAGGTACGTGATTATGACGTAAATCACGATGGTATATGTCTGTGCCGTAAAGCAGGGAATACCTGAGAATTTCCCATGGCACTTTAGCCTAAACGTTGAAGCTTGCTTTCAAACCATTCGTGGATAACCTTATCCTTCGATCTAATTTGGACCCGCAAAAAAATTTCCGAATAATTTTCTAAGAAGGCAGATTTTCTCAGTTAAAAATATCACTTTCTCTCTCTCTCTCTCTCTTTCTCTCTCTCTCTCTCTCTCTCTCTCTCTCTCTCTCCACAACACAAAATATTACTTTGCCATGGAAAAACATTCTACAACCTAAAAAAATAGAAAGAAAAAAAAATCAAAAGAAATGGTATAAGTCTAATATAATTGCAGCACACTTACAACTACCTGGTGCTCCTGAGAACCAGCCTCCAAATAAGTACGCGTCAATCTCACAGTTCTCAATCGATTTTCCTGGGACAAGATATCTGTTTCCAGAATGTATTTCTCACTTAATTACATACAAGATATTTCCGTGCCGTATACAAGGGCTTTGCGTATTGAACACCAAGACAATATTGCCCAATCGTTAGTAAGATCATGTATTGCACCTAAATCTGATGGGGACATTACCAGAAAGATTATTGAACTTTCATATTTCATTATTCTAGGAGAGAACACAAGAAAGGGATAGGCAACTGTATTCTTGAAAGCAACAAAAACGAACTCCATAGAACATACACTCCGAACGTGCTCAGAAATGACAGCAAAACTCATAACATTGATATATATACGAGAACAAAAATCAATCTTGTTCCCCTGCACTGCACCAGAGAAATAAGTACTCATTAGATAAACAACACAAATACTAATTAAGGAGGTCAGGTGAATTTTAGTTGTGTTGGTAGTGTTAGTGAGGAGGGTATTTTTTTGAACAGTAAGTACTTAATTGGATTTAATTTCGTTCAACGAATCAAAAGTTTCGAAAGTTTGAAATCACAATTTTTGTTAAAAAAAAACAGATGGAATCAAGCCTTCACACATGGTCTGAGAAAGGAAGACGGTACCCAAAGAAAATCCTTTAGCTGCAAACTTTGTCCATTTCCTTGGATGAATTTTGGGGCGAATAGGAAAATCTCTATGGGGAATACTCTTTCATATATATTTTTTTCCGTAATCATTACTATGGCTGATCAGTGAAGCAAGTTTAGTGCAGTAGATTATATTTCGAGCTGTGTCACAAAATTACCTCCCTTGGAACTAGATTCAGTATTTCTTTTTATCTCACTTCTAGCTTCAAATCTCACATTAATTAATATTCATATTGATTTTACCATCATAGTATTGACCAAAGACATGTATAATAGGAGTAGTAAGATTATCACAGGTTAGAGTACGGCTGATGTTTACGGATGCCCACGTAATCATAATTAAATTTTGATCCCAAAACTGCTAAATTTTCAGAACAAAAATATCTCAAATACGTTTATGACAATGCTGAAAGTATAAAATTCCAGTATGATATTCTGTGTGTGTCATTCATCATCGATTATCTCATGAAATGTTAATTCTGTTGCACAACGTAGTAAAATCCTCAGGAGCGTAACCCAAGGTAGTTAAAAACAAAGCATGGAGAATTGAGATGAAAAGATATTTTAATCTTATCAAGATTTAGGAGAGCTAAACAGATCAATGTGTCTTAGGGAACCAATGTAGTTCAGTACAATGAGATAATCTTTGCTTCCCAAAACCACCGTCAAAACAACATCTTACTTATTTTGGAATAAAATGAAATATATCAATCAATGGGGAAATAATCAAGGAACAAGTGAGGTTCATACAATACTTGAAAGAATTAAATGATTTAAATAACGTAGTATTGATCAGGTTATTTTTCGATCACATTTCTAAGACTGGATTCCCTGATATAATAATAGTCGTTCTACCTAGCTAACAGACGGAGACTGAGTCTCTAATCAGCCAAAAGCTGTACATATTTAATCCAAAGAGACGAATTGCCAAAAATTGTCCTCAGCTGTTAATTTGGTACTCATAAATGACAAGTGACAACAAGAGAAATAGGTTTAAAACAGCTACGGTCTTCGGCAAATAATCTCATACATTGCTACTTTTGAATACTTTTCTTTTTTTACTCTTTTCTACTTAGAGCCACAACTGAGCATTCAATATTTTCTGTAGAAGGCAAAATATGCATTCCTGTATTATGAAAGATGCAATATCTTGAAAAACTATATTCTAATGTTTTCTAACTAATTTCGCTCTCAGGACTATCTTTGCACTGCATACAATTTTGTAATCACCGTAATCACCTGCAGGTATTCGTCGTCACACTGAAGGTTTCCATTTGACTGACATTGGTCATTCAATATTGCTTAAAGCAGACGATTCGTAACACGAGTGGATTGCTCATAACTCAAACTTAGAAAAATATCGAAATTTCAAAACACATAAATACATCACAAATATGATTGAAAGATTCACAAAACATAATCTCCTGTGATTTGCCTCTAATACCGAAAATAAAGTCTCAATATATGCAAGAAAAATGTCCGCCTTACAAAAAAATTAGAAACAAATTAGAAGAAATAAAAGACAGAATTTAAAAATTGTTACGATCATTGACAAATAATTTTATACACTGCTACACGTATTAAACATTTTCTTTTTGTTCTTCTTTTGTAAATAAATCCACTGATACTCATTTAACAATTTCTTTAGGGGGTAAACAATGCAAGCTGGTGTCATGAAAAAAATGTATATCTTAGAAAAACATATTCCAATATCTTAGAAAAACATATTGCAATGTTTTCCATCTAATATCACTCTTAGGCTATCTCTACCCAGCACAAAATGTCGTAATGATTAAAATCACATACAGATTACACCACGGCTTTTTGCTCTTTCCATATGCAACGATTTTTAAAAAATACTTTCAATGCATGCAATTCGTGAATATAAACAGACTGCTCAAAATATCACATCTGGAAAAAACACTGAAATTTTGAAAAGTATAAATATATCATGTATACAATTAGAATGAACGGCAAAGATTTTTTACTCTCAATATCGAAAATAAAGTCTAATTATAAAAATGAAAAAATGCTCATGTTCCAGAGAGAGAAGTTTTTCATGCTCTATACATCTGTTTGTGTGTGTTTATGTTTAAATCAGTTCTCCCATTTTTATCAACTTGTTCCATCTCTCACCATTTGATCTCTTTTATCATCCTCCATATATTTATATTAGTGTGTTTGCAACAATCTTTATTCATTTTCCAGTGTTTGTTTTATATTTCAAAATTAAGTGTATGTGTATGTGTGTGTAGAAAATATAAGCTCTTTAACGTTGGTTCATGTGGTTAGACCCTATTTTTCCTTTCTTGGTTCTATACGCTTTTTTTATTTGACCCCATCGTTAAGATCTACACTGCGATATTGATTAAATCTGGCCGTTGTGAACATTATTTTTCGAGTGGCTTGGATTACATATAGTAACCGTACCAACACATAATTTGCACGTATCCATGTTAAGATAGCTGAGGCCCCAACACTATTTTAATGTCTATACTGATATGCATTGCCTCTGTTGAAAGATGTGTGCAGGCAATGGAAGACGCAAAATTGTTTTTGAAAATGATGTTAGACACTTCCACTTGTCTTTCGAAAGGACATCAGTGTCCGTAGAACAAGGTGGTCAATAATATCAAAGCAGAGCAGCCGTCACAGTTTCCCTAATGAGGGAAGAAAAAAGCTGCTAATCATCATCATCATCATCATCATCAGTCTCTTAACGTTCGTCTTTGGACATAGACCTTCCCAAGGATTTGCCACACTTCTCTATCATGGGCGTTGCGGAGCCAGTACTTTCTGAATTTGTCCATCTGATATTCTGCCGGCTTCGGTTCTGCATGTGATCTCAGGGGATCCATGTCGTGAGTCGTGATGTCCATCGGTTGTTCACCATTCTTGCAACATGGCCAGCCCACTGCCATTTGTGATTTTAAATGGATTCTATATGTCCCTTACTGTAGTTTTTCCCGGATATACTGTGCTGTCTTGTGGTCCCTCCATGTGAGGTCCAGCGCAATTTCTTTATGTGTACGTTGCATGGTTCTCAATTTACAGATTTGTCTCTTGGTTAGGTTCCATGTTTCAGCCCCTCTAGTGACTATAGGGAGGATGCATTGGTTATATACCCTTCTTTTTAGGATTAATGGGATCTTCTTATTTTTGAAGGTTGAGATTGCCCTGCCATCCTTGTGTGATTCTTTGCTCGATTTCTCCCTCTTTTGAGGGTCTCATGGAGATTTGTTGTCCTAGAAAATATGAGAGTCGAATTAAGTATATGGGTGTCACTTCAGAATTCTTAATCTACTTCGGCACACAATTAGATCAGCAGACAGGCATTTTAGTCCCCATTCAACTCCACCGTCGAGGAGATATTATAAAAGCACCCAACACAGATCTTATGGCTTCAGTCTCTGATTCAGCTAAAACATTTTTTTGAATAAGTCAAACAAATATATATGTACCTATCTGACACAGGGATCATGTAACTTTGTCTTTTCCATTCATCAATTTTCGAGTGTCTAACACTTGAAAATGTCTGAACAAAAAATCTAAAGCAGGCTTTTCCAGACAACAACAAAGATAATGACATTAACTTTATTCGTTGCAGTCAGCATTCTGATGTTTTTCTTTTTTTGACTGAAACATGTAATCACCGATGTTCTACAGTCCACCAGTTGTTTACAATACCATCAATCATTAAGTTGAACACATATACCCGTCATATGAAATTGCAGACACAGATACCTAGTGGATGTTTTTAAAAGCTCCAGAATTTCTACTCCGCAGATATTTTGAGCCTAATGTCTATCTTAACATGTCAAGAACTGTTCAAATTCTAAAAATTAGTATCTGAGAAAATATAGGTGGCGTAAAACTAGATATCCTTCGACTTGTTAAATAGAATATTACTGAAATGTAAGATCTTGTGAAGTTGATAATGGTGTGCATTTGAGAGGATCACTTTCCCGTGTATATTTAAGATTTCCCTTGTTTATGTATTTCATTTGTTAGAATCAATTTTATAAGTCATCAAAACTAAAAAGATGTTAATGTTTTAAAAAAATATGTTATTTCAGTGTCACCCTGTATCTATTACTACAATGCTCTGTTTTGGCTGATTTGAGGTCACAACCAGACAAATATATTAAAAGACTGAGAATTTTACTTTGATATAGATGATAGTGACCAGTAATTACTTGCACCATCATGGGAATACTAGGTCTGTCCTGAAAGTATGCAGTCATTTGATTAAAGGGAGAAAGCCTATCAAGAGAAAGGGTGCTTTAATCCCTTTTAAAGCGCCCCCTTTGGGACCTCATACACTTATCCTTGCGTGCATTTTATTTTTTTAAATGTTGCAACGTTATCTTCCATGATCGTCATCACCTGCCTTGTTGCATTCTCTCCAATCTCGTCCAGGATCAATTTAACCTCTGGAAAAAGCCAGAAGTTGCAAAGATTATTAAAAGAGATAATTTGGGCTGTAGGGGTGAGTCCTCGTAGATCTGGGTGATCCGTAGTTTTGCCAAAAACACTGACTGCAAGAAATGTAAAAAAAAAAAAATATTTGCCCGTTCTGCTATGAAATGAAGCAATATATGACAGCTTCAGTCAAGATGTGTTTCTGAATTAAATGTGCTTGCTTTTCCTGTTCTGTTTATTTATATATATATACATATATATATATATATATATATATATATATATATATATATATATATATATATATATATATATATAGCCTTTATCAAGAACTTAGAGGGTTTGGGATCTTATATGCTGTATGTATTGATCAAACATCGTATGTTATGTGTCCATTTTCTTTGCTTCGAAGGCCTCTGAGAGGCAAGCAACTAAATTAAATATGGACACGTATGTATATGAATTATGATACACAGAATGTGTGAAAATATGTATTACGTGTGTGTGTATGTCAGTGATAGGGTCATGCATTGGACAAAGGTAGTGACACGCATTTTAGTTAAACTCTGGAACCGACAAGCATTTTAGAGAGGGAAGAAAATTTGGGGGGAAGGAGACGTTTGTCGTAGTAAACAGTTGCTACAGTTCGCCACCTGTCCCCTGCGGGTAAGGAACTGGATGTCATGGCTCTCGGATTTGGACAAGTTTACTGCCTTCTGAATTTTATATATTGCTCTATTTTCACGCTGCATTAATTATACAACACCGCCCGATCTCTGGGAGATAATAACCACTGCAACGTATAGAAACAACTAACATGAAAACTTGTATTAGTTTTTTTGATAATTTCTTTTTATAAACAATTTTGAAAATGCAGTAAGTCACATTTCTCCATAGTGGTTACTGTTCAGAGGCAGTGTTCTTTTTTCAGATTTATCACAACGTTTCAAGCGACAGGTTTGAACACAACTGGCTTTGAGTAGCTATGATTTGTATTGGTACATACGCTCAATGCTCGTGCAAGAAAATTGCACACATAATAAGCAAGCGATGTAGCCTAGATATGATGGGCAACCCCTTCTACTTGTCACAACGCATCAAGTAACCAGTTTGAGCATAATGGGTTCATTTTGGCAAAGAATTGCATTTGCAAACGCATGCGGTACAGCTGCAAAGAGAAATGTGCAAACGTAGCTGATATGGAACTGATAGTCCTGCCTCTGAGATGGATTTGTTGAGTCAAATAAATGCTATCATTGGTCGGGTCTTATTTCTGGAGAGTGAGTCTCTCCGGTTTCATTATTAGCGTATCACATCTTGCCTCGCCTCACTTCTAATTAGACTTTTTTCTGTATTAAGCTAATCTTAAGAACTTAGGAGATCAGGAATTAGGCCAATATATTAAACATTTTCTCCATCCAGTCTTATACAGGAATACCTTAGATAGCTAAAAAAAAATGCAGCCCTAAGCGAACCACTGCTAAATAGGGTCAGGTGACAAAATATGAATATAGATATGAGCTTCCAGTACATTTAATTTCACCCTATTTTCCACATGGGATAAGTAAAATGAAGTATGAATATGGATATGAGCTTTCAGTTATTATAATTTCACCTTATTTTCCACATGGGATAAGTGAAATGAAGTATGAATATGGATATGAGCTTTCAGTACTTTTAATTTCACCCTATTTTCCACATGGGATAAGTAAAATGAAGTATGAATATGGATATGAGCTTTCAGTTATTATAATTTCACCTTATTTTCCACATGGGATAAGTGAAATGAAGTATGAATATGGATATGAGCTTTCAGTTATTATAATTTCACATTATTTTCCACATGGGATAAGCGAAATGAAGTATGAATATGGATATGAGCTTTCAGTTATTATAATTTCACCCTATTTTCCACATGGGATAAGTAAAATGAAGTATGAATATGGATATGAGCTTTCAGTTATTATAATTTCACCTTATTTTCCACATGGGATGAGTAAAATGAAGTATGAATATGGATATGAGCTTTCAGTTATTATAATTTCACCTTATTTTCCACATGGGATAAGTGAAATGAAGTATGAATATAGATATGAGCTTTCTGTAATTATAATTTCACCTTATTTTCCACATGGGATAAGTGAAATGAAGTATGAATATGGATATGAGCTTTCAGTTATTATAATTTCACCTTATTTTCCACATGGGATAAGCGAAATGAAGTATGAATATGGATATGAGCTTTCAGTTATTATAATTTCACCTTATTTTCCACATGGGATAAGTGAAATGAAGTATGAATATGGATATGAGCTTTCAGTTATTATAATTTCACCTTATTTTCCACATGGGATAAGTGAAATGAAGTATGAATATAGATATGAGCTTTCTGTAATTATAATTTCACCTTATTTTCCACTTGGGATAAGTAAAATGAAGTATGAATATGGATATGAGCTTTCAGTTATTATAATTTCACCTTATTTTCCACATGGGATAAGTGAAATGAAGTATGAATATGGATATGAGCTTTCAGTTATTATAATTTCACCTTATTTTCCACATGGGATAAGTAAAATGAAGTATGAATATGGATATGAGCTTTCAGTTATTATAATTTCACCTTATTTTCCACATGGGATAAGTGAAATGAAGTATGAATATGGATATGAGCTTTCAGTACTTTTAATTTCACCCTATTTTCCACATGGGATAAGTAAAATGAAGTATGAATATGGATATGAGCTTTCAGTTATTATAATTTCACCTTATTTTCCACATGGGATAAGTGAAATGAAGTATGAATATGGATATGAGCTTTCAGTTATTATAATTTCACATTATTTTCCACATGGGATAAGCGAAATGAAGTATGAATATGGATATGAGCTTTCAGTTATTATAATTTCACCCTATTTTCCACATGGGATAAGTAAAATGAAGTATGAATATGGATATGAGCTTTCAGTTATTATAATTTCACCTTATTTTCCACATGGGATGAGTAAAATGAAGTATGAATATGGATATGAGCTTTCAGTTATTATAATTTCACCTTATTTTCCACATGGGATAAGTGAAATGAAGTATGAATATAGATATGAGCTTTCTGTAATTATAATTTCACCTTATTTTCCACATGGGATAAGTGAAATGAAGTATGAATATGGATATGAGCTTTCAGTTATTATAATTTCACCTTATTTTCCACATGGGATAAGCGAAATGAAGTATGAATATGGATATGAGCTTTCAGTTATTATAATTTCACCTTATTTTCCACATGGGATAAGTGAAATGAAGTATGAATATGGATATGAGCTTTCAGTTATTATAATTTCACCTTATTTTCCACATGGGATAAGTGAAATGAAGTATGAATATAGATATGAGCTTTCTGTAATTATAATTTCACCTTATTTTCCACTTGGGATAAGTAAAATGAAGTATGAATATGGATATGAGCTTTCAGTTATTATAATTTCACCTTATTTTCCACATGGGATAAGTGAAATGAAGTATGAATATGGATATGAGCTTTCAGTTATTATAATTTCACCTTATTTTCCACATGGGATAAGTAAAATGAAGTATGAATATGGATATGAGCTTTCAGTTATTATAATTTCACCTTATTTTCCACATGGGATAAGTGAAATGAAGTATGAATATGGATATGAGCTTTCAGTTATTATAATTTCACCTTATTTTCCACATGGGATAAGTAAAATGAAGTATGAATATGGATATGAGCTTTCAGTTATTATAATTTCACCTTATTTTCCACTTGGGATAAGTAAAATGAAGTATGAATATGGATATGAGCTTTCAGTTATTATAATTTCACCTTATTTTCCACATGGGATAAGTGAAATGAAGTATGAATATGGATATGAGCTTTCAGTTATTATAATTTCACCTTATTTTCCACATGGGATAAGTAAAATGAAGTATGAATATGGATATGAGCTTTCAGTTATTATAATTTCACCTTATTTTCCACATGGGATAAGTGAAATGAAGTATGAATAAAGATATGAGTTTTCTGTAATTATAATTTCACCTTATTTTCCACTTGGGATAAGTAAAAGTTCAAGTGTACATAGGAAGATGCATGAATGTGTCGTATTTGTTAACGTGCTATTATTACCACGATGTGAATATTGGTATTCTATTTGAAATATTGATTATTGTTGTATCTCTCATCTGGTAACTTATTTTGGCTGGTGAAATATCTTAGTTCAAGGGTATATCGCTGCACTAAATCATTGCATATTTTACTATTCTCATTGAAGAAGGCAAAGCCGTAGAGAGTTGACCACTACATCTACTCTGGTCATCAAATCTCTGTGAAATCTTCAAATGAAGAAAAAAAACAAGCCGATAATCACTCTAGGTTGGCGAGTTTTCTGTAGGACAATCTCAACCTTCAAGAACAAGAAAATGCCAAGTGTGCAGAAAACAGGGTATACAATCGATGCTTCTCCCTGATAGTAACTTATGGAGCTGAAACATGGAATCGAGCCGAAAGACTGATCTTTAAACTGAGAACCATGCAACGTGCATAAGGGAGAATCCTCTCCATGAAATCATGGAGAGATCACAAGACAACACATTATAAGAGCAATTAGGCTCAAATATGAAAAAAGAAGTCCAATGTATTCTAGAATCAGTGAAAAAAATAGAATGGCAATGGGTTATGTTAGACATCTTGACTCACATCAAAATAACGTGCGAGACGTGCGAGACAAGGACCAATATAGTATGAGATTGCATGATAGACTAGATGAGATCAGAAAGTGCTGGCACTGTGATGCCCACGATAAAGAGGTCTGACAAATCTTGGAGAGGGTCCATTATCCGCCGCTGATGATGATGATAATGATGATGCACATGGCACAGTTACCAAAATATACAGTCATTTTGGAGACTCTCCATGACTCTGTCTCTTACTATCTGTTTGTGAAATTTAAAATGTCTACATATATAACTAAAATACCTGAAAGAGAAAGCAGACCGACATGTCACCATATACCGTTTTTAATGAAACAAATTGGACAAAACTTGGAATTTATGCAGGAGAAACATCTGGTTTAACCAATATTATCTCCTAATCATCAATTAACACAGTCAAGTATTGTCTGTTAACTAGTAAAGTCTGCAATCTAGCAAATTGCACCTCATATAATTTCTGTGAATCAAACAAATTACTCAACCATCTCTAAAGCCAATTCTTGATCATTATCGTCGTAATATTGCTTCTTCTGAGTCAGTTTCCACTATATAAGGATTTGCAAAACCTTGTTGTGCAACAGAAGAACATCATCACAGCTTGAACACTTTTGTCTGGAATTCGTCTTGAATCTTATTTCAATACTTCACCATGCCTAGTTACACTCTCTACTACTTCAATGGCCGTGGACGTGCCGAGATCTGCCGTATGTTGATGGCTGCTGCCGCTGTCCCCTATACTGACAAGAGGTTCGAATTCAACGAATGGGACAAATACAGGAATGGTAAGATCTTTATTTTAACTTTCAGTCAACCACTTGAATATTCTGATCGTCCACTAAATCAAACAATGCCAGGAGAATATCTCAACATCAGCTTTAATTACTAAATGTGATCTTCAGTGTTTCTTATCTTTAAAGAAATTATGAAATCTAAGAGATGTTCTACCTGTTTATCAGTTTGTTCTCTTCTTTCAAAGCATGAAAACAAGGAACGTTAGCAGTGTATACTGAGAAAAAAATTGACAAGCTCTGGATTGTCATCGATTAATCGATTAATTGGTCGACTATCTTACTACTAATTTTGATCATAAAAACGGCTATGATCAATACATTTTAAATCTTGTCCACGATTGTAATTTTCCCCCCAAATTGTTTCCCTTTCAGTTAGTTCGTTCTCTAGCCATTTACGACATCAAAGACGTTTTCCACTGGAAAATATTTGCTTATTCCTTTTCATAGATAATATCTTGAAAGATGTTGATATGAATCACTCGAAATAACAGACTCACCCTGAAGCATCCGTCCTTCCAGTGGTAGTACCTCATATAGTCGTGCATGATTTCATAAAGCAGTCGGCAATGTAGTCACATCTCATTATGTCCATGTTGCTCTTGGGGTAGAAATCTAGCAAGAAAAACATTTTTAAAAGGGTTTAACATTCTAAAATACTGGCATTAATCATATATACCATCTGAAAGTGACAATAAGTTGGAAGAGAGGATGCACATAGAGAAATGTCTACAAGTATATAAGTAAAAGTAATTATTCAAAATACAAATCATTAATATGATTATTGAATCATTTTTCCAATTTGCCTTTATCTCGTATTAATGATGATAATCAGCAAGCAACAGAAATAGGAAATAAGACAATTGTAAAAAAACATTCATAAGATATTATTAATAAAACGGTAAATGTAGGGCCAATAAGACGTAGAAATAGAAAAGCTCTTTCATCAACCTTCCACTTACACTAAAATAGATTTCAAGAAGAATTACTCACGCCAATTTTTAAGTCTGCAAACAATGATATGACCAGCGGATAGTTCTTCTATTCATCATCATCAGTCTTTTAACGTCCGTCGTTGAACATGGACCTTCCCCAGGATTCGCCACAATTCTCTATCATGGGCGTCGCAAAGCCAGTATTTCCTGAATCTGTCTTGTTCATCTCTCCATCTGTCGGCCTCAGTTTCTCATGTGATGTCTTGGGATCCATGTTGTGAGACGTGATGTTCATCAGTTGTCTTTCATTCTTGCAACATGGCCTGCCAATTGCCATTTGAGGTTCTTTAATACTTTTTTATGATGTCACGCACACCCATTTTCTCCCTTATATACAGCACTGCCTTGTGATCTCTCTATATAAGGCTGAACATGATTATACCATGCGCACGTTGCATACTTCTCAGTTCGTAGGTCGGTCTCTGGGTTATGTTCCATGTTTCAGCTCCATAAATGGCTATTGGGAGGGTGCATTGGTTGTATACTCTTCTTTTTAGGATTATCGGGATCATCTGGTTCTTGAAAGATGAGCTTGCTCTGACGACGGCTTGCCATCCCAGAGTGATTCTTCGCTTGATTTCCTCCTCTTTTGAGGGTTTCATGGGGATTCGTCGTCTTAGGTAGATGTAGAGGTCTACCTTGCCGAGTTTTGCATCTTCTATCTTGACAGTTATGTTCTTATTCTCAACATGATTATTACACATGATTTTTGTTTTACTGAAGTTCATGTGTAGGCCAACTTTTTGCTTTCTTTGTTTTGACCATTCATAATGAAACGAATGTTCCTTCTTCTATGTGAATGGATTATTTTTATGATGTTAGTTCCCTGAGTTTACTTTAATTGTTTTCTAGCTTCATTAAGTTTTATTTTAATCAGTCATTCCTAAGTATTCCTCAAAAATAATAACGTTTCCTACTCCAAATAATTACTTGAAAACCGGGAAGTCAGTGTGACATTACTTCGGTGTATTATCAGGTAGAACCTTAACACTGACACTCAAAGAATAAAGGAAGAACAGGTGACGAAAACAGTACAGTTTTCAATCCAATATCAGTTTAAAGAATTAAAAAATTAGGTTTTATTCTGCTGCAACTAAAATTGTTCATTGAATTCATTTCTATATCCTCTTTCAGATATGCCCAGCATGTGTGTCCCTGTTTTGGACATTGATGGCAAGAACAAGATGCCCGAAACCATGGCCATTGCCAGGTACTTGGCCAGAGAACACGGTAAGATTCTGAAAATATAATTTGTGTTATGTAAATTGATGATTAATCACTTCATTCTTTCATTTGGATCGGAAAAGAACTGTATAAGATATATATATATATATATATATATATATATATATATATATATATATATATATATATATATATATATATATCAACAAATTTTTTCCAGAATATATATAAACATATCTATTTCTTGCTCTCTATTAGCGTCTGTTTAACTCAAAGGTAAGAGCATCGCTACGATTAATCAGTGGCAGTTTCGATTGCAATAGTGAATTCTCTAATTGTTCATTCTAATTACGTCGTCTTAATATATTAACCATATATATATATATATATATATATATATATATATATATATATATATATGTCTGGTTAATAACTCAATAGGAACAAAAAGTTCAAATTTGAGAGTGAACGCCACCGGACACTAATTAGGAGACCCATTCAGCAAAACGCAAATTTTAGATTGAACCTTCAATTGCAAAATGGGATTTAGGGAGGAAGTTTTATTGAGTTATATCAACAGTGGGGCTCGGTGGTTTCGAATAAATACACACAAATACTCATAAATCCATTTCTAACGATTAAGAACGTGAATAAAGAGTACCTTTTGGTCGATCGGATAAATTTCGGTGCCACTTTAGAATTGACATGGGTCTCACAATCCAGGAAAGAAAAACCAATATAACAAACCTGATGAAGGAAATGCGTAAGACAGAAATTGTTGCTTTCCAAGCGAACTGTGGAACGGAAGTGACTATAAATGGAGCTTGAAAGAATCAGAACTTTTGCAGTGAAAAACCTATAGTGGATCATATTTGTTCCTCTCATAATTACTGCGCTTGGGAGAGTGTTCAATAATATTGCAATGCTAAGAATATTCGGAAACACGAGAAATGGCGTTGATATCTATAAGTCATCATTTACTAGAATTATCTATAATAAATGAAGTGGGAGCCAGAGTTTGGGGAGACTCATATATAGTTCGTACGAAATGTGATGAGTTATTTTTTTTACTTGCAGGTTTCTATGGCAAGAACAACATGGACATGTTCAGAATTGATTACATCTGTGATTGCTTCTATGAAATCATGCACGATTACATGAGGTACTTCCATACCAAGAACGGCCGATTCATGGTAAGTCAGTAATATTTCGTCCGCTCAGCATTGCATATATGCATCTGACAACTCTCTATCTATAGAAATGGATTTGCAAAAAGGCCGTGCTGAAAATACCGATAATGCTACAGGGTCAAAAAAGCGTGCTGTATTTTATAAATAATGACAGCTCCGATGAAACCATTCTCGATTACATGATGTGATAGCACTAAAAGGACAGAGTCTTCTGGTAGAGTCATTTATTTCGAATCTGTTCGGTATTCCCAATCTGTATAGCTACTGCCAATAGAAACGTATCAGCAATCAGACTATAGTAAATATGAGCATAAATACTAAAACAATGCCTATGTATGTAATGTACATCGTTTGATTTTTCTATCATTCTGAATAGGATTTATCGCTTGATATTATTTTCTCCACGGTGGTAGATGCATCATGCTATATATATATATATATATATATATATATATATATATATATATATATATATATATATACACACACACACACACACACACAATTATATATATATATATATATATATACACACACACACACACACACACACACACATATATATATATATATATTTTTTGATTTCGAAACATTTTCTTCATAGCAATTGTTCTTTTGTATAATTTTGAATTTGTTTCTTTGCTTTATAAAGGAAGGTGGATCAGGATCTGGATCTGAAATGAAACCCACTGAGATGACCGTGAGTATCAATTGAACCAAAATATTCTATTCTGAATGAACAATTTTTACTTACTTGAAATAAATGTAAGGATTTTTTTTTCTTGGAAGAGATGAAGGGGTATTTCACAGTTCGGACATTGTATACAAAATATTTTGGTCCAATATTCGTTAATTTAGTGCTTTTGGACAATCTTAGTGTCAATTAACTTTGTGTCAGTATCAAAATATTCCCTTTATTCACGACGAAATTCCCCTACTTACATGAAACAATGTCCGTCTTCTTTTTCCTAGAGTTTAATTTCATTCAGATGTATAATTTAAAAACACACCAGTTTATTTTTTTCACTTTATCTAGTAATAAATTCCTCACTTATGATAATCAACATTGTTCAGATATCTTCCGTCTCGCTAAGGGACACGACTAACGCAGTTAGATGGAATTTCATTTATGCAACTGGCGTAATAAAATAGGATCTTTTTTCAGGTTCTGATAACGTTATAAAATGCTAGATTCAGAGAGTATTATGAAAAAAAAAAACGCTATTCACTTAGCTCACTGCGATGCAAATCTTCATCATTTATGTATAGATGATGCGCAGGTAAACCATTCCTAATAATGAACAACAGTGACAATAAAATCAGAAATCATCTGAAAAAAATCCATTGAAGAATAAATATGGTCAGAATGAATTCCATTTAGGACATAATGGGCGTTTTCCACTGGAAGAGATTTCAAATATAGTGAAAGAAAGGCCCAATATGACACAGAAATGTTCTTAAGAGCTTTTTACAAACCTCCTGCCCACACAAAAACAAATTTCTAGGAGGATTGCTCATGCCAATTTCCAAGTCTGTAAACAATGGCATAACCAGCAGCACAAGAACACACAAGCACAAATAAACATACATACGAAAGGGATACAGTTGTTCGATAAAGATAAAGAGCAAATTGATCCAGATTGCTGTATTAAAAGTGAACCATAACATGCAATAAAACTAATTATAAAGATAGCTTTCAACGAGAGCAAAAATGGTAAGTCAGCGTTAAACTAGTATAGTATTAATGTGATGCATCTAATGTATTTTTCTGTTTGTAACATTCCAAGAGGATAGGCTCAATATTTCTCAACCAGAACTGCTTCCATTAGACAATTTCATTATTTTCTTATTTGTAAAAGATGAGTTTGCACATTGATACTCGAATTCTGGGACAATTTTTCAAAAAATTAGTTTTACGCTTTCTCTCTATATGTTAAGCTTTGATGTATTTGCAAATGCAAAATGTTTCAAATATCATCGTCATTTTTTGACGGCAAGGGTAAGCATGTAACATAATTGTAAAAATGTTTTGTAGAATACATTCCAACCTACATACTATTTATTTCTATTTTTCAGCCTTATACCCAAAACAGATTCATGGAAACTTGCCGTAGAGTTCTTCCTTTCTTGGAGAAAACTTTGGAAATGAAGAATGGTGGAAAAGAGTTCTTCATGGGAGACCAGGTACAGAAAGCTTACAATTTCAATTCTCTTCATAATTCCCTAATAAAGACAATTGTTTAAAAACAGGACAATTATAAAACTACATTCCTTATGAAGACCTACAACTTGCAAGATGCTTTAAGAACCAAACACCAAAATTATTTAATCAAGATTTTAGTTTTTGTCTGGATAGAATTTCCTTAATGAGAGATCTGGTAGATAAGAGTTAAAATCTTCTGCAATATATCCTTTAATATTTTCTTAAGCTGAACAAAATCAAGATGTAATTATACATAACATTTCTAATGTAAAACACACTGTCGCTGGAGATTTTTCTTCTGTTATTACAAGGAGACATAAGATATTTCTTCCAATCGGATATGGCTATTGTAATAATAATTAGCTGTTCGTTGAGTGTGGAATGGATGTCATAAGGTTACATCCCTTGGTGACACAGTCATATATCATGAGGAATTTGATTATGTGTATCGTTATATTCCCTTGGAGTCTCAATTATCAATCAAATCAATGATTTAGTCTCAATCCTGGGAAACGTTTCTATGTTTAAGTAGGCTCCAATTATTACGGTACTGTCATGGAGTGGCATTATAACCAATTTCCCGCGATAACGGGTGAATTATAATAGATAGAAAATACAGCGAGCAAATTGTATGCTTTATTTTTATTTTGCAGAGGAGATTGTATCAGATTTAGTAAAAAAGCAATCATATAATCTCTTTTCTACTTCGTGAGGTTAATAAGTTGAGTATAGAATTTTTAGTAGAATTAGTAATTATTAGTATTGTATGATTAGGAATTGATCAGTCAAGACTTGAAACGGCTATGTTTAATACCACAAACTACCTTTCACTCTCCTTATTCTGATTTAAAATTGCACCAGTAATATAGTCAGACTGCTCTCTAGTAGGGTAGGCTCCTGACTTTCAGAATCACTCATTTGATATGTTTGCAATCCATCTTTTTTTAATTGACCAGATGATGCTGTGTGATATGATGTGCTATTGTTGTTTGGAGAACCCTATGATGGAGAACCAAGCCATGTTCCAGCAATACCCCAAACTGATGGCCATGTACAAACGCGTTGCTTCCCACCCCAAGATCATGGATTACTTGAAGAAGCGTTCCAACACCAACTGGTAGATTGCTGTGCAAGATAAAATCATCCTGGGATTCATTATGTCTTTGGCGACTTGACATTGTCACAGCCTGAAAAACCTTTGTCAATAGTATTTCACGTCAGAAATATGGTGACAATAATGACTTCAAAGCTCTGACACTTGCTCAGTCAAATGAAAAGATCTAATGACAACCCAGACCAATTGTTTTGTAACAAATATTTGAATAAAATGTTTCAGTTTTCACGCATAAATTGTCTTTATGTCATTATGTATAATTCATACAGATATTTGGTTTCAACAGATTTCATAATATAGTTGTATTAATGCTTTAATAATAAGTAGACAACAGCATGATCTTGATTTATAATAATTTAGAGTACTTTTTACCATCATCTCAATTTTTAGATGCTTTTATACAGCTTTCAATTCGGACCATTGTTTATACAAAATGTTAGCTCAAGGTAAGAATTGAACTCATATTTCTTAACCGGAAGCAAGCCAATTTCAGCTCAATTGGTATAACCATTCCACCTGAAAAACTTTGTAGCTAAATATGATTGAATTTGCTTCCATCATTTTTTTCGACTATATTGATACTAAGTTGTTAAATTACGATGAAGGCGAAGATAGTCCTAATCCATTATGCTACAGTACTACATCTAATGAAGAAATCTGAGAAAAAAATGCAACCTGTTTGATTACCCTTTAGAAGGAAAGAAGTGCAATATGATTGAAAAAGTTCGAACATTGGATTCAAAAGCCAGATTGCGGTGGGATTTCCGTTGTATTCCCAAATAAATGATTAAATACACAGATCTGGTTAGTCCTTTAACAGAAACAGTAACATGACCATTGTCGTCCAGTAGTTTGGGATGATCAATGAATAAATTAATTTCCCTTGTCATTTTCAGAGCTGTGATCAATAAGATGACACACCTATCATAAACAAGCTTTGACACTATTAGAAAATAAGCAATTAGTTAAAAATAGTGATTCAAATTTTCAATGGCTATAAAACATGGTGGTTGATAATATGACAATATATCGGCCATCAGCATGTCCTAAATGGAGAAAGAAAAGGAAGCAACTCATATATGGAGAGAAAGTGAGAGAACTATAAGGAGGGAGAGACTTTTTAGTTGTCACTTATTTTACTCCTTCTTTCCTACTAAACGTCAAGTCCAATTTGCATCAGCACGGGTCCGACACGATTGGGGTAGAGGGCAGACAGTCATCTTGATTTGGCTTTTTGATCTTAACTCCACCCTGGAGTGGTAGAATATGAGCGCATCCAATACAAATCTGATGGCTCCTGTGTCTCAGTTTGGGATTATTCAATTAAAAACATTTGAAAAAGAAATTTAAAAAATCTATGAATCCATCGACTACATGGGGTCATGTGGTCTCTCCGTCTCTCTCATGGAAGAAAAAAATCCATCGATCAATTTCCAAGAGTCTAAAACTTGTAAATGTCAGAGCAGCCAGGTTTCTCGGCGCCAACGTTGATAATGACATGAACTCCGTTCACAGTGATCAATGCTCCAAATTTCTTGTCTTTGGACTGAAGGATCTTTTAGATATCAGTGTGGGAATTCACCTTCCATCGGCCGGGTTATAATTAAACTAATCAAGACGAAAATCCAATCAGTTTTAATTACTGATGTTGCACGAGCTACCCGCCCTGTCATCCTGTAACAGTTATAGTATTTTCTACCCCCAAAATATCAATATATATACATATATGTGTGTGTGTGAGAGAGTATATGTGTGTGTGTGCGTATATATATATATATATATATATATATATATACACACACTTATATCACTTTTTCAATAAATGTAATTAAAAAGACACTCTCTCTATCAGTTAAGAAAGTATTTTTCTTCTCGACGTGTGTGTATGTTTCTGTCAGTTCCTATCTCTCTCTCTCTCTCTCTCTCTCTCTCTCTCTCTCTCTCTCTCTCTCTCTCTCTGTAAAACACAAAAATATTTGTTTGATAAGAAGAAATAATCAAAGAACCACAACAACAAAAAAGATACCAGAAGAATTGATATCATACTAATACAACTACATCACACCTGTAACCACCTTGTATACATCCAAGAACCGGCCTCTCATTTACTGAGCGCTTCGCAATTCATGCGACCGGCGAACTTCCTAACTCTTGTATCAATTGCACAGTAACCAATCGTTTCCTCTAACAACATATGTTTTTTTTATCAAAAGTCCAAATCTTCAATGTTTTGCAATTTCGTGATTATGACGTAAATTACCATGGTATATGCCCGTCTTGTAAAACAGGGTATACCTGAAATTTTTTTCATGGCATTTTTATTTGAAGGTCTGTGCTTATATATATATATATATATGTATATATATATATATATATATATATATATATATATATATATATATATAAGACTGTCCATAGGAAAAAGAACAAATAACGCCTAGGAGAGGCAAAGAAGAATCGAAAATTAAAATTAAAAATCGATATGATTAGTTATGCCCATCATACTCGACACTTTTCAACAGTAACCTGAGAACCATTATTCTGACGTCCAACAAGTGTGCACTGCACCCTTTCCATGTCTTAGTCAAAAACAATGTTTTGTTTTTTCCCCCAAATCAACCAATCATTTTCTTATTTCAATTCCTATAATTCTGTATAATCATTTAAGTTTCAATTCCTGAGAACTGACTTGTTACTAAAAAGCTAAAATTGAACCTTCTCTAGATGAGATAATTCTCATTTAATTATAAAAGGAATCTTTCCATGTAACATCTATGGGCTTACCAATGAATCATCTGGGTAATCTTACTTAATTGATGTGATGTATGAGCTCACACCCACTGCAATCATCCGCTACGCCTAAATGTGTAGGTGACATCACTGAAGAGAACTGTCAAACTTTCATATTTCATAATTTCAAGACAGGGCTCAAAGAAAGAAAGGTGACTGCACCCTAGAAGGCCAGAAGAACGAACTCCCAAGAAAAAAACACCGTTGGTGCGTGCTGGGATGACGGCAAAACAAAACTTCCTTGTAGATGAAAAAAAACAAAAAACAAACAAAACGATTTTTTCCTGTTCGTAGCATCAACGAAATAATTAATACTTAATGCAAAAACGAATGATCCTAAAAGGAAGAGTATGCAACCAATGCAACCTCCCGATAATCACTTATGGAGCTGAAAAATGGAACCTAACCAAGAGACAGACCTACAAACAAGCACATGAGAGAATCATGCTCAATCTCACACAGAGAGATCACAAGACAGCACAGTATATAAGGAAGAAAACCGGAGTCAGAGACATTATAGAATCTATGAGGAAATTTAAATGGCAATGGGCAGGCTATGTTGCAAGAATGACAGACAACCAATGAAAATCACGACTCATAACATGGATCCTCAGAGACCACATGCGAAACTGAGGCAGACAAAATACAAGATGGAGAGATGAACTGGACATATTTAGAAAATACTGGCTCTGCAACGCTAATGAGAGAGAATTGTAGCGAATCCTTGGGAAGGTCTATGCCCAACAACGGACGTTAAAAGATTGATAACGATGATGATCACAAAAAAACAATACAAAAATTTCTTTGCATTTCCATTCGAGTCCATTAAGTTTTGTTTTCTTGAAAAAAAAGAGCTTTTATTTCAAGTCTGTTGAACAATTCAATTTATTATTTGTAAGCAACTTGTTCTGAAATTCTGTCTCCTCGAAAACATCCATGCAAGTATGTTATGCAAAGCATTTTCTTCCTCATATTTATTTTTTACCATTTGATACATATACTATCTTTTCCCTTAAATATTCATGAGAAATCAATGCATAAAAAATGCAATTTCTTGGTAGCCTATCAATTCCATATATCCTTACATGTTAATCATAGACGATTAACTTTCCTGGAGGACGAAAACTGAGTCAATAATCTGCCAAAACCTGTACAAATAGTTTATCCAACAGTAGAAAATTGCCAAAAACAGTCCCTGCAGTAAAAACAGTACTCGCAAACAACAATAAAGAGAAAATAAGGTTGAAAATAGTTATGTTATCATAAGCAGGTAATCTTTTACTACTGCATGTATCGAATCCCTTTTTTTTATTTTTATCTACTTAAATCCACAACAAAACATTCGATATTTCCTGTTGGGAACAAACTAAATAATCCGATGTAATGAAAAATGCAATATCCTGAAAAATTGTATTCTGATTTTCTCCAACATGTCACTCTCAGGGCTATCTCTGCTCTGCAAAACATCCCGTAATCACCGTAATACGATTAAAGAAAAAAACAGCAAAATTTCATCTGTTCCTTCGCTTGCAATATCGAGAATGAAGTCTAAAAATACACAAGAAAAAATATGTGTTAGAAATAAGAAAAATCTCAGTTTGTTCATTTTTCATTGTTTGTTTTTTGTTTTGCTTATTATCGAATTTCATTGAATGTATATCTGTCTATGTATACGTTTAAAGGTTTTCAACACGTCCTTTCCGTTTTCCCAATGTTTATTTTAAATTGTAAGCGTGGGCATGTGTGTGAGTTGAGCATATTAGCTTCTTGGCGTAGGGACGTTAGGTTTGTCCGTGATGTCGTCTTTGTTTCTGTCATCGGTTTGTGTTTCTCTTTGACCCAATCGATAGGTTGCAATGTTGGTTGTGTCTTATTCAGTGACAAGGATTTTAAATCGTAACCGAGACAACACAGAATTTGTATGTACCTCAGCTCAGTTACCCGAGGTTCTGATACCATTCAAACGTCTCTACTGATATGCACTGTATCCGTTAACAAATGTGTACAGGCGAAAGAAGACGCTAAACTGTTTTCAAAGATGAGAATACTCACTTTTACTTTTCTCTGGAATGGATCTCAGTAGTCAAATGACTACAGGTGTCAAAACTTTAAAAAAGAAGCAGCTGCTGGCATTCCCTACGCCGAGAAATAAAAGAGGTTTTACTTAGATATTAAGGGAAAGCGAGCGAACAATCGAATGACAAAATCTTTCTAGGTGTCTCGAAGTTCCATCTCCCTTTCTTACCGTCATGCTAAATTCACCTATCCGACACAACTCGACCTGTAGACTGGCAGAGATTTCAATCCGGTCTTCCCGTCTCCATTCAACTCCACTCTAATGGGGGGGATTTCATCAGAGCATTGATTAAAACTCTGATGGTTTCCGTCTCTGAGTTAATCAATTCAACGAATTTTTTTCGTGAACTAATCTAACAAATATTTATACATTCATAGGGTACGTGAGGACACGTAACTTTGTCTCTCCTATACTCCATTGAATTTTCTATTGTCCAACACTTGGAAATGTCAGAACATAAAAATCTGGAGCTGGTTTTCTCAACGACAACAAAGATGATGACATTGACATTCTTTACCGGGTTCTTCGTCTTGATCTCTTCAAATCTTAGCCAGAAGATTTAATTAACGATGATCCACCCCTGCCACACTCATCATCCTGATACAGTACCATCAATCTCTATCCTCAGCCCGCATTCCTGTTTTATCGATGCGCAGAAATTGTCCACTGGATTGATGTTTCATCAGGTTTAAGAGCCCCAGGCGGTTTACTTATGGAATATATGAAGTATTTTGTCTTTATTTGCATGTCAACGACTAACAGCAGCTGAAAATTATCAGATGAGACTTAACGAGTCACTTAGGACAAGGTATCTTTCGAATAGTTATGCAGAATGGTTTTGAAAAGGAAAAAGTTTGCGATGTTAAAAATGGCAGGCATTCGAGAGGTACCATTTTCCCGTAAATGAATTAAATTATTTAAATGATTAAATGAAATTTCCCTCTGTTTGTCTTGTGTCATTTGTAAAAATCAATTCTTCAAGCAAGGCGATCCCAATAATCCCAAAAAGAAGAGTATGCAACCAAATGCATCCTTCCGATAGTCACTTATGGAGCAGAAACATGGAACCTAACCAAGAGACAGATCTGCAAACTGAGAAACATGCAACGTGCGCATGAGAGAATCATACTTAACTCATATGCAGAGATCACAAGATAGCACAATATATCAGGAAGGAAACCGGGGGCCCGAGGCATCATAGAATCTATTAGAAAACTCCAGTAGCAATGGGTAGGCCATGTTGCAAGAATGACAGACAACCGATGGACATCACGACATGGTCTTCAGCATGAGATCACATGCATAACTGAGGCCGACAAAATACAAGATAGAGAGATGAACTGGACAAATTTAGAAAATACCGGTTCCCCGACGCCCATGGTAGAGAATTGTAGTTGATCCAGGGGAAGATATATGTCCAACAACGAACGATAATAATATGATTATGATGATGATGATGATGATGATGATGATGATGATGATGATGATGATGATGATGATGATGATGAAACAAAAAGGTTATGGATGGTCAAAACCCAATTCCAAGCTCTGCACCACCCTGTATATATCGTTATAATACACTTTGTGTAATTTGAGGTAAAAACCAGACGAACATATATATATAGGATGGGAATTTTAGTTTGATGTAGATGATAGTGACCACTTTGTATTATACATCATAGGGCAAATACGGGGTCTCTTAACAGTATTCAGCCAGAAAGCATATCAAGAAAAAATGGTGGTCTCCTTCAATGTGTTCCATTTGGAACCTTACACACAACACAGTATATATTTCAATATGTTTGACATTGTAAAATAGTCTATGGTCAACATCAGTTGGTCAATATCTGGTCTATAGGGCTGAGGCCTTGCACACATGGTTGATATGAATTTTTGCCAAAATTCCTGCAAGAGGCACATGAATATACACTTGATCTGCTATGAAATTACGCCATCATCATCATCATCATCAGTATTAGTATTTTAACATCCGTCGTTGGACATAAACCTTCCCCAGGATTTGCCACAATTTTCTATCATAAGCGTCACATCGCGGAGCCAGTATTTCCTGAACCTGTCTAGTTCATCACTCCATCTTGTGTTCTGTCGGCCTCAGCCTTTATGTGATCTCTGGGGATCCGTGTTGTGAGATGTGATGATTATATACTCTTCTTTTTATGATTATTGGGAATGTTTTGCTCAAAGAATTGATCTTTACAATTGAAATAAGACAAACAGCAAGAAATTTAATTGACTGATATACTGCCATTTTCAACTTCACAAACTTTTTATTTTTCAAAAAGGTTTTGCATAACAATTCGAAATATATCTTGTCTTTAGTGATTAATTTAGTCACAGATAATAATCTCCTGCTGCTAAACCGTCGTTGACATGCCAATAAAGACATTATACTTCAAATATCCTATAAGTAAACCGTCTGGGGCTCTTAAACCTGATGAAACATCAATCCAGTGGACAATTTTTGCACATTAAAAAAACAGGAATGTTTAGTGATTGATGGTACTGTATCAGGATGACAAGTGTGGAAGGGGATGGAACATTGGTAATTAAATCTTCTGGCTAAGATTCCAAAAGATCAGGACGTTGACCCTTGGCAAAGATTGTTAATTTCATCATCTTTGTCGTGGGGAAAACCAGCCCAAGATTTTTATGTTCTGACATTTCCAAGTGTTAGACACTAGAAAATCCAATGGAGTATAGGAGAGACAAAGTTACGTGTCCTCATGTACCCTATGAATGCATAAATATTTGTTGGATCAGTTTTCGAAAAAATTTCGTTGAATCAGAGACAGAAACCATCAGAGCTTTAATTGACGCTATGATAACCCTCCCCCCGCATTTGAGTGGAGTTAAAAGGAGACGGGAAGGCCATAATGGAATGTCTGCCAGTCTACAGGCCGAGTGGTGACAGATAGGTGAATTTAGCATGACGGTAAGAAAGGAAGATGGAACTTTGAGATACCTACAAAGATTTTGTCATTCGATTGTTCACCCACTTTCCCTTTATATATAGGTAAAACCATTCTTATTTCTCGGCAGAGGAAATGCTAACGGCTGCTTCTTTTTTAAAGTTTTGACACCAGTAGTCATTTGACTACTGAGGTCCATTCGAGTGACAAGTAAAAGTGAGTATTTGCATCTTTGAAAACGGTTTTGCGTCTTCTTTCGCCTGTACACAACTGTTAACAGATGCAGCGCATATCAGTTCGGATATTTAAATGGTATCAGAACCTCGGGTATCTGAGCTGAGATTCGTACAAATCTGTGTTGTCTCGGTTACGATATGGAATCTTAACCACTGACAAAGACGCAACCAGCGTTGCAACCTACCAATTGGGTCGAAGAGAAACACAAACAGGAGACAGAAACAAAGGCAATATCACGGTCAAACTAAACGTCCCTACGCCAAGAAGCTAATATGTTCAACTTACATACACAAACACACTTACAATTTATCAAGATAAACATTGGGAAAACGGAAAGGACGTGTTGAAAACCTCCAAACGCATACACAGACAGATATACATTTGATGAAATTTAATAATGAGCAAACATGGAAAGATTGAACAGATTGAGATTTTCTTCTTTCTAACACAGACATTTTTTCTTGTGTATTTTTAGTCTTTATTCACGATATTGCAAGCGAAGGAACAGATGAAATTCTGCTGTTTTTTTCTTTAATCGTATTACGGTGATTACGGGATGTTTTGCAGAGCAGAAATAGCCCTGGGAGTGACATGTTGGAGAAAATCAGAATATAATTTTTCAGGATATTGCATTTTTCATTACATCGGATTATTTAGTTTGTTCCTGACAGGAAATATCGAATGTTTTGTTGTGGATTTAAGTAGATAGAGAAAAAAAAGGGAAAGGGATTCGATACATGCAGCAGTAAAAGATTACCTGCTTATGATAACATAAGTATTTTCAACCTTATTTTCTCTTTATTGTTGTTTGCGAGCACTGTTTTTACTGCAGGGACTGTTTTTGGCAATTTTCTACTGTTGTATAAACTATTTGTACAGTTTTGGCAGATTATTGACTCAGTTTTCGTCCTCCAGAAAAGCTAATTGTCTATGATTAATATGTAAGGATATACGGTATTGATAGGCTACCAAGAAATTCCATTTTTTATGCATTGATTTCTCATGAATGTTTAAGGGAAAAGATAGTATACGTACCAAATGGTAAAAAATAAATATGAGGAAGAAAATGCTTTGCACAGCATATTAGCATGGATATTTTCGAGGAGTTGGAAATTCAGAACAAGTTGGTTACAAATAATAAATAAATTGTTCAACGGATTTAGGAATAAGAGATTATGAGAAAAAACACACTTTTTTCAAGAAAACATAACTGAATGAACTCGAATGGAAATGCACAGAATTTTTTTGTTTCGTTTTTTGTCATCATTATCGTCATCAGTCTTTTAATGTCCGTCGTTGGACATTGACCTTCCCTAGGATTCGACACAATTCTCTCTCATGGGCATTGCAGAGCCAGTATTTTCTAAATTTTTCCAGTTCGAATCTCCATCTTGTATTTTATCTGCCTCAATTTCGCATGTGATCTCTGGGATCCACGTTGTGAGTCGTGATGTCCGTCGCTTGTCTTCCATTCTTGCAACATGGCCCGTTCATGCAATATGAACTTTGTAATAGTTTCTATGATGTCACGGATACCTGCTTTCTTCCTGATAGACTGTGCTGTCTTGTGATCTCTCCATGTAAGGTTGAGCATGATTCTTTCATGTGCACGTTGCATACTTCTCAGTTTGCAGGTCTGTCTCTCAGTTATGTTCTATGTTTCAGCTCCATAAGTGACTATCGGGAGGATGCATTGGTTGTATACTCTTCCTTTTAGGATCATTTGTTATTATTGGGATCATTAGATATATTGGGCTTTTATTGACAACTTAAAGTGTTTTGGATTTCACTGCAAATCTATTTTTTAGATATCACATGTTCTGGGTCCATTTCCTTTGCGTCTGGGCCTCTCGAGGGCAACCAGCTAAATTTTATGTCCATACGAAAACACATTTTGAGAAGGGTAGGGACTTATTCTTGGAGAAAGATAGGGACACAAATTTTGAATAAACTAAGGAAGCGACATGCATTTTGAAGAAGGGAAGAAAAGAGGGTGGGAAGAGATTTGTAGTAGTAAATAGATGGTTACAAGTGGTCACCACCTGCATTCTGAGGGTAATTTTACGGTATTTTGAATTTCAATACATTAAAAGTGCATTTTCACAGCGCAAGAATTAACAGGCACGGCTTTTATTTATTTATTTTTTTAAACAATACCATCATGCAGAGGGAACTAAAATAACACGTTGAATTATTTTTTCACAAATATTTTTGATACGAAGCAAGTTGTGTCTCTAAAGCCATTGCACATTTGGATGAGTGTTTACATTGCAGATTTGTTGTAAAGTTCCCAGCGACTGGTCAGAATAAAGAATGTTTTCTGTAGCGAAGAATTGCATTGGAACACGCGCACATTGCCGGTGCAAAGGGGATGCGCGCACATTGGCAAAACCACAAGATTATTGACAAGCTGTGGTCAGCACTCTAAGAAGTGTAAGGAGATCCCACCAATGTCCTACAAGTCATAGGTAATGCAACGGTCTCACAGTACATGATTCCCTCATTAATGACTCACCGGAGTCTGCACACTCATGCTCAGTAAGGTCTACTCCGTTTGGTTACCAAGTTGTATAAATGCACAGGAACCAGTTCTCAATATATTCAAGCGAGTTGGATACTTTCCGGACAGACAACATATTCCCTAGGTGTCATTCATCAGGTTTCAAGCTCAGATGAAGATAATCAATGATTTTGAATGCAGATTTCCTTGGTATATGTGCCGCCCCGTTTTGATGGTTAGTGTAGTCCAATTATTCCGATTTAAATTTGTGCCATGAAAAGCTAGTCAACTAAAAGTCCCATAAGAGGAAGATAACTTGGCTATTTTGAAAACTAGTTCGCTTGCTCAGTGTTATACAGTAATACTGCAGTTAGTGCAATAGAACGTTCCTAAAAAACTAAACAAGTTAGTGTTATGCCAAACAACCGCCTGAATATAGATATGAACTTTCAAAACATCATTCATGTTCAATTTCTGATGGGTTTTTCAGTAAACTTATGGATTGACTGAAATTTTTATCAAAGTTCATGTGTACATAAGATTAGGCATGAATGTGAATCATCGTTCCTCATATGATACCGTGTAGTTATTATCATTATATACGTACTGTTATCCTATTAAGAATATAGATTACAGCTCCATCTTCAAATCACTCTCCTAAGCTTACGAAATATTACCAGGTGCGAACGTTTATTGCTACACTGTAAATTACTTTTTTTATTTCCCAAACATACGGCGCATTTACGAAAGCCTACCGTTGTTTTGGAGATTGTCCATGATAATGTCTTTTATTATCTATTTTAGAAATTTAACATGACATATCAGAAGAAAAGAGCTGAATGGGGTATTACAGCATACTGTTCTGAATGGAGCAAATTGGACAAAATTTGGAATTTATGCAGTAAAAACAATCTGGTTTAACCAAAGTTATCTCTCATTAATCAATTAGCACAGTACAGTATTGTCTGTTAACTGGCAATGTCTGCAATCTAGCAAATAGCACCTCATATAATTTCTGTGAATCAAACTAATTACTCACCCATCTCTAGAGCCAATTCTTGATCATTATCGTCGTGATATGACTCTGGCTGAGTCAGTTTCCACTATATAAGGATTTGCAAAACCTTGTTGTGCAACAGAAGAACATCATCACAGCTTGAACACTTTTGTCTGAAATTCGTCTTGAATCACACTTCAATACTTTACCATGCCTAACTACACTCTGTACTACTTCAATGGCCGTGGACGTGCCGAAATCTGTCGTATGTTGATGGCCGCTGCCGCTGTCCCTTATACCGACAAGAGGTTCGAATTCAACGAATGGGACAAATACAGGAATGGTAAGTTCTTCATTTTAACTTCGTGCAATATATGAAAACTGTTTCATCTCAGCAAATACATTCTCCAACCGTCTTCAAAGTTGTAAGTTGCCCACTAGAATATTTTCATAGTCCATATTACCAACTATAGCCTAGAGAAAATGTATACATCAGCTTAGATAACATCTTCAATTTTATATACGCTGTTTTATCTCAGCAGATGCATTCTCTTAACTTGGTTGACATGAACGTTTCACCTCATATTCTGACTTCAAAAGGGCAAAAGCTTTTTGGTCGACTCATCTAGCTTTTTTCTCAATATGTCTTGGAAAACAAACTATTTTCAATTCAATGACATATATATTGACAAATAAGTTTCTATGAGTCGCTGCACGTGATAAGTTCCGAGACGAACCATTTCAAAAAGATCATATTTTCGTTATTTTGAAGGCTCCAACGGTCGGGGTATTTTCATTTCAAAATTCTAAACTGCACTTCTGAAAAAAACGAAAGTATCAACATTTGAAAAATGATCCGATGGGCTTTTATCGTGTATGGATACAGAAATTTTAGATGCAAAATGTTGTGTCGATTGTTAGTTTATCAACTGACATAGAAATTCTTTACAGTCTTTGCTGTTCGCACAGTGAAGACGATGAATTCCTGCATTTTGCTGAAGAGAACATTCTGGGTGATGAACTGTTTGATATTGATTGAAAGTTCAATTGATATTGGTGTCAGGACATTGTCAGCTCTCTACTTAAAGACGATGGAAGTCTGAGTTTTGCTAGGGAAGAAAATCCAAGAAGTAATCAGTCTTTTTTTTTTCTTCCTCTTGTAATGGCATATAAAGTAGCCTAACAGATCTGGATATCAGGAAGAGAAAAAAATATTTTGAAAACCAAGCTCTTCGTGTCAAATATCTCACTAGCAATTTAGATTGAACGTATAATTGTGATCAATACGCGTGAGATCTTGTCTACTCTTTATATTATGGACACCATTATGATTGGTCTGTTCCCCAGCCATCGTCAGTTAATATTTCTATTATTGGCTTCCATAACGGAAAAAGTGGTTCTCTCCTCTGCTAATAGATTATGATGATGATGATGAGGAGGAGGAGGAGTAGGGGGTACTGAGCTCGGTTAGATAGAAGGTTCTAACTAAAAATTGCTCTCTTACTTCATATAGCTTTTAATCCAAGATATCTTGCCTAATATTCGTCCAGTATTTCAGACTGTTACAAAGAAGAACCTTAACATGAACATTAGAAGTATCGGGAAAAAACAGTTGGCGAAAGAAATCCATTTCAGTAATCGGTCAAATAACAATATGATTATATTTTTTTTTATTTTTTTTTTTTTTTGCGGTAACTGAAAAGTGTGCATTGAATTTTTTTCTGTATCCTCTTTCAGATATGCCCAGCATGTGTGTCCCTGTTTTGGACATTGATGGCAAGAACAAGATGCCAGAAACCATGGCCATTGCCAGGTACTTGGCCAGAGAACACGGTGAGATTCTTTTATTGAAATCTGCATCTTTCCCAACAAAGGTGACCCAATGACAAATCTTTTTATTCACTATTTTGGGTCAAAAAACAACTTGAAAGGAAGTATATACTTATATTGTTACATTCGTATGTATCAAATCAGATTATCTTAGTCTGTTATGATACAATATAAAAATGATACATAGTGTGCACGCACACACGCACACACGCACACACACACGCACACACACAGATACATCTGCTTCGTCACCCAATAGAAACAAATAACAAACATCCTTAGGCAGCGCGCATATACTCACACACACACACACACACACACACACACACACACATATATATATATATATATATATCTCATTTTCTCTCTCTTTCTCTTTCTCTGCACATATACTATTCGTGGAGATATCGTTTGTTGAGATTTCCCGAGAAAGCTTTGTTTACACGTTTACAGTTTTGTTTAATTGTTTTTGATACATATATATATATATATATGTGTGTGTGTGTGTGTGTGTGCGTATATATATATATATATGTATATATATATGTGTGTGTGTGTATGTATGTGTACTTATGAAAAATACATTAGCAAAAGCAAAGACAAGCTTTTGATTAGCTTTGAAATTGAAACTGTTTGCTCACTCAAGGCTAGAAAATTTTTATATAGTCATTGTGAACAAAAGAAAAATCCGTTAGATAAGAAATGTTGCCTTCCCAACAGACCACTGAACAAAAGGACTGATTTCAATGTTGGTAACATATCAGAAATATCAGCATAAAACAAAAAAAATGTTGAGATTTGAATCAATCATTATCACTGCTATTAGGACAGCTTTCATAAACTTGAAAACTGATTGCATCATTTGGAAATACCAGAAAGTATCCCGACAACACCATTCATTTAAATTACATGAACTACTGAGGAGAGAGGTATGATTCGAGGATACTGGTCGTCACGTAACATCTATTGAGAGGGGTCAAGTATTGGAAAAACTTCATGAGTACAAAGTAATGATAAATATTGCGTGCAATGTTATTTTACGAATTTCTCTTTTACTTGTAGGTTTCTATGGCAAGAACAACTTGGACATGTTCAGAATTGATTACATTTGTGATTGCTTCTATGAAATCATGCACGATTACATGAGGTACTTCCATACCAAGAACGGACGCTTCATGGTAAGACATTTGAATCTAGTCTGATTAACATTTCAGATATCTATTTTGCAACATTTTTCAACACATTATAGACATGGATTAGCAAAAAGTCTATACTACACATATCAATTATACAGAAGGCCCCAAAAACCGTGCAGTATGTTTTATAAATAATGACACTTTCTATTAAATCGATAACATGAGGCGATAACACGGAAAGAAGTGGAGTCATTCATCATGAATCTTCTCAACATTTTACCTCTACGATGATACTGCCTATAGAGATGTATTAGCAACGAGGCTATAGCAAAATGATAATTATTCTTAAAAGACAATAGCTGATGCATCTAATGTACATTTTTCTATTTTCAAATTACTTTCAATGGGATTTTCTTCAGTAGTTGCATTAAGCAACACTTCTCACACATATATATATTTAGTTGTATCAAAGTTGAAAAAATATTGAAATTTATATATATATATATATATATATATATATATATATATATATGTGTGTGTGTGTGTGTGTGTGTGTGTGTGTGTGTGTATAATTTCAATATATTTTTCAACTGTGTTATCGAAACTCTTATTTTATCACAATTTTTCTTTTGTATCATTTTGAACTTATTTCTTTGCTCTCTACAGGAAAGTGGATCTGGATCAGGATCTGACATGAAACCTTCTGAGATGACTGTGAGTATAAATTCCTTTTCAATTATTCTAATTTGACTTTTGAACAATTTTTATTTACTTGATAAAAGTTGAAGGAACTCCTTCGAACCTGAAGCGGCTGGGGAGATATTTCACAGATAGGAAGTAGCACAAAAATATTTCGATCCAAATTCGTTCAATAAACAATGTCTTTGCTTCTATTTTTCTGAGTACAATAAAGTAAAAAAGGAAAGATAAACGATTCTAGACCCGTCAAAATGTGGCACAAAAGGTAAAATAGCTTAATCCGAAGAAAACAAAAGTAGCTTAGTGGAATACAGATGCCAATTCTAAAGTCTATAGATGAAATGGAATTGCTAGGAGTGTGAGAGAACGCCAAAACACGCGTATACAGAAAGAGATATAACCCTTCACCACTTGGATGTTAAATAATGATAAGAGTGTATCAACACTGATTGCTGGATTAGAAAAGAACAATATGATGTAATTTTTTTAAAAGCCTTCAGTCCGGAGTATTGTGATGAAAGCAACAATAATAAGATTGGATAAAACTAGAAATCCACTAAAATAATCCACATGATGCATTTTTCTATCAGTAAAATTACAAGAGAAGTACCTTTCAAATTATTTCACAACTGATAGTTTTCTTTCGACTATTTCATTATTTTGTTCATTGTAAAAAGAACTTGATTTGACACAGTAATATTTGAATTCCTTGACAATGGTTTTATTGAATTAGTGTTACGTCTTCTCTTTATATTCCGAGCTTTTATGTATTTGCACTTGCAAAATGTCTTAAGTCTAGCCGTTATTTTTTTACTATACATACTATTTATTTCTGTTTTTCAGCCTTATACCCAAAACAGATTCATGGAAACTTGCCGTAGGGTTCTTCCTTTCTTGGAGAGAACTTTGGAAATGAAGAATGGTGGAAAAGAGTTCTTCATGGGAGACCAGGTACAGAGAGTTTACGCTTTGAACCAAATACCATATCACTATTTACCAAACATTATCAAAAAAATATTATAAAACTAGATTCCTAATGAGGACCTCCAACTGGAACGCGAAATGTATGTTATGCATCTTCAACCTGGGACCCGAAATCGTTGCTTCAAGGATAGACAGTTTCAACCCGGTCTTTTATAAAAGATAAATTAGATGAACTAAAAATCTACAACATATCCTTCAACTTTTTCAAAAGCTAAACAAATTTTATATATTTTTTAAAAGTACATTTATATTGAAGAGAGTCGGTGTTTTCTTCTGCTAATACAGGGAGGCCTGAATTTTTCTCCTAGAAAGAGGTGGCTGTTGTAATTATTTAGTAATTCTTGAGGCTTGTTTTGAATGTGAAATGGGTATCATGATGTTGCATCCCCTCACTCATTTATTATAAGAATTTTGATTATTCGTATAGTTATATATCCTTAGGAGCTCATACGAATTGATGATTTAGTCTCAATCGAGGAGAACATAGATTACTGTAGGTCTCGATTATTACGGTACGCACGTGGAGTGCAATTATGAAAGATTTGCCGGATGGATTAAATCAAATTCTAAAATTCCAGCGTGCAATCTATTTGTTTTCTTTTAGTTTGCACGGGAAGAAAGTATAAAATCCAGCAAAAGTCTCGCAAGAATATGGAGATGAGGATGCCGTTAGATGGCGTGCGCCATTAAATAAGGCCATTACAGCGTGTCTTTACTGAGTTAGGAATGCTGCTGACTTTTGAACAGTCTTGAAAATATTGATTACTTCTTTCAAGGAGAAGTCAAGCAATTATTGAATTACTATTAACGGAATATACAAGGTTCGATAATGGTTCCAAGTGGAATACAACAAAATTTATTGAAACGACCAGTGTTCCTCTGGACCTTAAACAGAGAATTCAGGACAAAATAAACTGACCTAAAATGCATCTCATGTACATTATGATTGAGTAGGTGTTTATTGTATGAGTTTCCATTGCAAATTGGGTATTCTACAGTTGTGTTAGATTGTAATTCATAAAGTTCCGAAATCAACACCACCTTATACTTGCCATAAAGAGAACAGAACATTCCTATCATTTCAAAAAGGCACTTTTGAAAATGTAGTTTAACCCTTTTAAAAAAACAGTCATGCAATTGTTGAATTACTTTTATGGAGTTAGTTAGGTTTGCTTTTAATAATACTTCTAATGCAACATTTCTTAACTTTTTTATTCCATGACCAACACTGACAGTTTGAAAATACATTCATTGCTTTTACTATTGAAGAATAATCTGATCATATGACAAATCCTTAGTCAGAAATACTGATATAGGACTTTCAGGGCACTTAGTAACAATTTTGTATATTATTCATTGTGTGAAAATTTGAAACAAAGCTATTCGATCTTGGATCTAACAAAGTTAATGAGTCAAGTATTGTTTACTATAGAATCTATTGCGAAATTAGCAATTAATAGTATAGTACGATTAGGAATTGAAATATTTTGTAATGAGGAATCAGACTATTATGCCTGGACACTGATAAGTTTTGAGCTACGGGATGCATTTAGTTCTTCATATCCAGATTCCTAATTGCGTCCGAGTGAATTCAAACAGCCTACTTGCAGGGCGTGCTCCGTACGTTCAGAATCAATGATCTAACGTCTTCGTAATTTTCTCTTTTAACCAGATGATGCTGTGCGATATGATGTGCTATTGTTGTTTGGAGAACCCTATGATGGAGAACCAAGCCATGTTCCAGCAATACCCCAAACTGATGGCCATGTACAAACGCGTTGCTGCCCACCCCAAGATCATCGGGTACCTGAAGAAGCGTTCCAACACCAACTGGTAGATTGTTGCACAAAAGAAAATCATCTTGGGATTCGTTCAGTCATCGGTGGCTTGACGTCGTCACAGCCTTCAATTGATCGAAGCATTTTAGAACAGAAATATGGTGACAATATTTTTTCTAAATGAATTGACAATTTGCTCAATTGGATGAAAACAACCCTTGACAAACTAGACTCATTGTTTTGTAATGAATATTTGAATAAAATTTTCTTTGTTTAGATGCATAAAAGTGTACGTTTTCCTTCTTTTATATTTTGAATGATTATTTTGTTTTAATATTTCCTTGCGAAATGGTGTCTCACTTATTGAATGATACTTGGATTGGAGTGTGATTCTTTAAAGGTTAATTCATCTTAATCCTTAGTTGTTTGAACTGCCAGTAGGCGCTGTCGTTTCTACGACAACGAATAAACAATGCGGTTGGGAATTAACAGATACCATTCATTGAGAATTGAACTCACACCCTTCAACCAGAAAGACATTGCTGCTATAACTATTCTAACAAAAAAAAAAATTATAGCTAAACAGGAATCAATAAGCATCCATCATTCATCCCGACTATATTGGTACCAGGTAGTTTAATTAGGATGAAGGTAAAGTAGTCATATTTAATAACACGACAATGCTTCACCACAAGAACAACATAATTATAGAAGAACCATTAGTTCAACAATGTGGCTTTGACCTGAGGTGGAAGTAGCAGAAGGAAGAGAGAGATCAAGAAAAGCAAGTCTTTCGGTGAGACATTTGTATCTCATACTCATAGATATTTTATTTACAATGAAAATCGTGAATGGTCATTTTCAGCTTTTTTTTAATCCAAGAATCCGATTATGACATCAACAGCCGCTGGTAAAAAAAATAATCTGATTGCGTTCCTTAAACGAACAGGGCCTTGTGACTTCAAATCTTTTGATGTCTGTATAACCCTTCCTCTCATCTTATTCCTGTTATTTCTCTGTATTTAACAGAAATGTGTGACTTGTTGGATGAGCCTTTAAAAGACAAGTAATACAATATTATCGGACTAGTATGAACATTAAATCCAAAACTCAGATTGCACCAAGATTTTTTTAGCAATTACAAATGAATGAATAATGAGATGTGGAAGGTCCCTCGATAGAATTCGTCTGCTAACCTGCGTCTTTTGGCCACAGGCCATGTTATGGGTGATCAATGGAATAGAGAAAAGGAAAATTAAGGGGCCAATTTAGCATAAACTTCGATTTCAAATTGCACTACGGCAAACTATTTGGAATTTTCGAAAATCAAAGATACTCCTCTGTACAAGTAATTAAAAGTGATATTTGGAATTCTTAACATTTTGCTCAATTGTTGTTTTTGAGCGATATAAAGATAGCCAGCCAGTCAGACCAGCTTGAAAACTGAAAAATCTACGTTGATGTTGACAGGATGTGGACTACTCTATAAATAACATTTCATAGTCACCTTTCTAGAAACATCTATTCAACAGAGGGATAAGAACTGACGCATGCCCCACACTGTTATCATTAAGTTACAATTCCTGCGGATTGTTTTTGCATTCTTTATATTATCGTATCCCAGCCGGTACCTTATTCCAACATATATCTTACGCTGAATAGAAATTGCTTAATTGGCAAAGTTTTTACGAAAAAAAGTGATACGTTGTTTCAATTTTATCAAAAATGTATTTAATCAAAACGAAAATATTGTCATATTTTTCCAATTTTCGAATTTTTTTTTTTTCAAAATGAGTCAATACATAATTTTAACCTTCTTTTCTACAATGAATAAATAATAATCATTTGATCAAAACAAGGGTAAAAACAGTCATTTTTTAACGTTCAATGAAGTCTATGAACACAAATTAACTATGAACCCCAAAAAAAGTCAAATCACACTTTTTTTACAATATATGAGAAATTCTCGCCAATTATACGATTCTGCCTTCTTGGCTTCACACACACGCGCACACACACACACACACACACATATATATATATATATATATAGAGAGAGAGAGAGAGAGAGAGAGACATAGTATATTTGGTACTTATCGGGCTAGCAGTATAACATGATATAATAATAATATATCAATAATATAAAGCCATTTCTGATATGTAATGGATTTTATTTCATAGAGTGCTCGATGCACACAACTTTTTACTTTTGAAGTTATGTTATTTCTCGTCGAGCTGGAAATAAATAGAAGAATGTGGATTCGCTACACAAACCAACTCATGTTTCTGCCCTCTCCACCTGATGATGCCTAGACAGGGCAGAAACATGAGCTAGTTTGTGTAGCGAATCCACATTCTACTATCTATCTGTATATATATATATTGCAACAACGAGCTGTTTCAACTACTTTGAGATTACAAACAGACAAATATATCAACAGGATAAGATTTTCAGTTTTATATAGTTGATATTGAACAGTTATATCTTGTGGTGGAAATACGAACTTTGTCTGCCCGGGGAGTATACGGATATTTTATTAACGGAACACCAGTGTAACAAAGGAAATGCTGCTTTAGTCTTCTTCAAAGATCTCTTTTAGGATCTCTCACACTCTTCCAAGCATCCCTTTCACTTTTTAAAATAGTCTTCAAATTTTCTATCATGATTGCCATCAGCTGTTTTGTTTTAAGCTTCGGGAAAAGTCAGGAGTTATAGGGAGGAGCATAATCTGCTCCGTTGGGCTTCACAGACCTGGGTAACAGGAGGTTTCATCAAAATAACATACACGAAGAAAAAGGTTTATTAGTTTGGTTATGGGAACTCGAATTATCACATAGTACACGACTCCTTCCATAGCATCTCACCGCAGGATGGGAAACTTTACGGGAGAGTGTCTGTACATGCATGCGTAGTAAGGTCAAGTCTGCTTGGTTACCAAGTTGAATAAAGGCTACACAACCAGTTCTATGGTTATTCAAAAAAGATTACATGTTTCCAAAAAGTGTCATTTGTTGATTTTTGTGTTCAGATGAAAAAAATACATGATCAATCTCTAGAAAAAAAAGACCCCTTCGTTTGCGTGGTTGGATATCACATTCTGACTTGCTCCATTTCTACGAATTAGACAGGTGAAATAGACTAATCTAACTCATCATCATCACCAGTCTTTTAACGTCCGTCGTTGGACATAGACCTTCCCCAGGATTCACCACACTTCTCTATCGTTGGCGTCGCAGAACCAATATTTTCTAAATTTATCCAGTTCATCTCTCCGTCTTGTATTTTGTTGGCCTCAAGTTTTTGCATATGATCCCTGGGGACCCATGCTGTGAGCTGTGATGTCCATCGGTTGTCTTTCAATCTTGTAACATGGTCTGCCCATTGCCATTCAAGTTTTCTAATAGTTTTTTATGATGTCTCTGACTCCTGTTTTCTTCCTGATATATCGTACTGTCTTGTGAACTCTCCATGCGAGGTTGAGTATGATTCTCTCACGTGCACGTTGCATGGTTCTCAGTTTGTGGGTCTGTCTCTTGGTTTGGTTCCATGTTTCAGCTTCATAAGTGACTATTGGGAGAATGCATTGGTTTCATACTCTTCTTTTTAGGATTATTGGGATCGACTTGTTTTTTGAAGGTTGAACTTGCTCTGCCGAAGGCTTGCCATCCTTGGGTAATTCTCCGCTTGATCTCTTCCTCTTTCGTGGGTTTCATGGAGATTTGTTGTCCCAAGTAGATATAGTGGTCGCCTTTCCCCATTTTTGCATCTTCGATCCTGACAGCCATGTCCTTAATCATGATGTTATTGTTGCACATGATTTTTGTTTTATTGAAGTTCATGTGTAGGCCAACTCTTCTGCTTTCTTCATTTAGTTCATCTACCATTATTTTTCTGGGCTTACATACAGTAATACATCGGTTAGCATTCTAGATACGTGAATATTTGTTGAATCAAAGAAGGAAACGCCCAGTGTCGTCACTAGATGGTGAAAGAGATGCAGTGAATAGAGAAGAAGTCAGAAATGACAACAAAAATACCGTATAGCATTTTTGTGGTGTTTTAGCTGCCAGTGCTATTGGAATCTTTGCTGCCGTTTTTGTTTTTGTTTTTTTTGCAGTAGCTGATTCCTGGAGTTTTGATAATAGTATCGTGGTACTGTGAACCTATAGTAAGAACTTTTGAAGAGTTAGATAATAATTTTTCGAATGTAAAGGATAAAATAGAATGGGGGTTTGCTCAGTTACAAATAATGTTGTAAGTAATGATGTTTTAAATCAATGTATGAATGTTTTATAAAACAAGTTTGTCGTTAGTATTGTAATGGTGTTAGCAACGTTGAAGCAATATGAAACTATATTTATCCAATATCATTCTATGGTAATGTTAAAATATAACAAAAATGAATAACGATAAGTGTTAGCCTCACTTTGATTTCGTCAGTTGCTTTTTGTTCTGGCTGAATACCTTTGATAGTGTGTAAATGGCGATACAGGTATCTTGTAGGACATTTTAGACAGATGTACCCAGGAAATATTAAAGTAAGTTTGAAATATGTTTGTGATCAAAAATATATTTTGAACGGTCAAATTGTTAAAAAATCACGGACGAGCATACATACAGCACTTTTGGAAGTATCATGTTTTTATAATGTTTGATGGTTCTGCTATCAAAATAACTGTTTTAAGCAAGTTGACACGACATGATTTCATGACATATTTATTTCTATTTTCCTTGCTTACTTAAATTCAAAATTCTTGAAACCCAATGTCTGAAATTTTGATACCTGAAATTCCAGAGCCTAACGTATACACGATGGTCAACACATGGAGTTTGACAATAGGCATTATAGCCGTACGTTTTTCAAATTCATTGATTTCAGCACTTTCATTATTTTTCACTATAGCATCATCCATTTGTTCTTGTTGCAACGCTCAGGTTTTATTTCCAATCCATACTGCTTATATGAATATAGTAAAAATAGAAACGCATTGTAAATAGATGTAATAGTCTTGAGTTGTCTGGGTATCATACATGAAGCATTGACAATTGACATTAATTTTCAAACATTTTATCTGTTATTTTATTTTTGTTGATTTTTGGAGAAAAGCCCAGGTCGTTCAATTTCCGGTCAATAATTCTTATTCAAGAGCGGTAAGAATAACAAAGCATCAAACTTAAATAGACGTAATCGTCAAGCATTTCCCGAATTTCTCAGATAAAGCATTGTTGTCATTATTATCTTTTTTACTACTTGGAAACAGTCAACCAAAACTGGCATCAAAACAGTCAACACAGGTTTCTTCAATTTTCAAGTTGGTCTGGCCGGCTAGCTGGCAGGTTATTTATGCACATATATATCAAGCCTACACACCACACCAATAGAGCAAGAGGGCTGAAAATTTTTTAAATTATTTTCGATATTTTTAATGCTCCCGTTGTGTTTTATTGGAGGATGAATTTTCAATGTACGTTTATGCTAAATTGCTGATTTACTTGTTGTATGGTAGCCTTTTTGAAAACCCAGATTTTTAGTGATCAGTGCCCCCTAAAAACGAGAGAAAAAACTTATTCATTGATCACCCCGTTTATCCATTTTTAATTGATCAACCTTGACATGGCATGCTGCCAAAAGATGTTGGTCACGTGGAGGCCTCTATTGAGTGACTAACCGAATCTGTTTAAATTCCTTTTCAACTGAAATCTTGAGAAGTTTGAAATCCAATCTATGTTGCTTATTTAACAGTAGTAGAAATAGAAACATTTGATAGATGTAATAGTTCAACGTTTTCCAAATTTCTTAGATGAAGCATCCGTCCTTAAAGATAATTAGTTATAGTTATGAGCAGTCAGCTAAAACTGTTAACAGGTTTCTTCAGTTTTCACGTTGGTCTGTGTGTTTTGCTGAGTATGTATGTACGTAAATATCACGCGTAAATGCCAGGCCAACGGAGCTAGAAGTCTTTAAAAATTTACATTTTCTCCCAATCATGTGCAGAAATTTCTTTTTCTTAAATACCCTGAAATAGTTTTTTAGTGACGGTTCGATTTAGATGTATGTTTTAGCTAAGTTAATTCCTTAGTCAATGTCCAGCAGTATCCTTGCCTGTTTTGTTTTTTCTTCAATTCAGACCGTTTTAGTCATCACAGCCCAATAAAAGGCAAAGTTAGGTAACTTATTTATTGATCCCTCCTTTGTCCAATCTTTTTATCCCAACACGTCATGCTTGCAAGATGGCATTGGTCCCATAACGATTCCTATTGAGTGACTAACAAGACCTGGTTTTCTCTCATTTAATTTCTATTGCCTTTATCATAACGCTCAGGTATATACAAAACATTGACAAGATCTCATGTAGAATACTGGTCTCTAACTAATCTGCAATTTAATCCGAAAACAAGAGAGCGTGCAAGGAAAAGTAACCAAACTAATTAATGGAATAAAAAGATCTTGGTTATAAAGAATGGTTGGAGTCCTTGAGTTTAACAACATTGTTCAAGAAAAGAATGGAGCAGTATTTAATTGAGACATTCAAAATAATTAATGGAATGGTTAAACATGATACACCATTCTTTAATATCTCTCCACGAACTGGGAAACTATTGACCAGACAGATTTCAAAAACCACTCAATCTAGTCGACAATTACGTTTTCTTCTATAACAGAGTGATGTATTTTGGGAATAAGCTGTCTGGTCATATTGAAAATAGCAGCTGTGTAAAGAATTCTCGATATAATCTAGATAAGTTTAGAAATTATGGAAAGAGCATGAGCTCATCAGGAAATTTTTTGAATCCGTCTGAAGAGATTGTTAAGAGCGCCTGATCTGTGATTCGTATTAAATTGTAGATGTTTGTATTTATGTAGATTTGAATGGTTTAATGGAATTTCTCAATTGTTTTAAAGTTTATCCATAAATAATGCGTATTGGTGGAGATTCCTAAAGAATGATTATGAAATAACAATTAATCTCTGATCCACGTTGTTTATTCTATGGCCAACGTTAGGGTTTTGTAAAAGAAGGTCCGTTCTTAATGTAAGAGAGAGCTGAAACGATTGAATCAACGGAAGGATTAAAATATATCATCAGCTCTAGAAAATTAAGAGAGTGTATTTAAAGAAGAGCAATAACCAAAATAAAAATGATAAGGAAACTGACCAGTCAATAGGTGCAATAATTATGATATGGGTTTACCCTGCTTCCCGGAAGTGAAATTTTCCTATAATTTACCCAAAAACAATTTGAGGGGCTCATAGAACAAGAAGATAACCTTTCGTCGATGTTTTGCTGTGATTGACGATGCTTTAATGATCACTAAAAAGTTTAGTTTCAATTTGGAAAAGGTTTGTTTTCAATTCTTTCAAAGAACTATATGGAAGGTGTCGATTGAGTTTGAGCAATCATGTATACTTTTTGGCTTTCCTTAATACTCATGTCAGAGGACAAACCACGACCTTCGGAATCAAACAAAGCAGGCATAGAACGAAGTTTAGTTGGGGCTGGAAAGGCAAAAAATGCTCCTGATAGTGATTGCCGTAAGTGGTTGAAGCGAAATTCCTCCAAGGAAAATACGTTTTAATCCATAAAAAGGGTTTTATGCAAAAGATTTTTCACTCGGGCGAGTTTCCAAAAAAACACATTGAATCTGGACGCAAAAAAGGTTGGGGTTTTTTTTCTGGTCAAGCCAAAATCTAATGTCAATAATTTCGAAGTACAAATGCCTAAAAATATAAAGTCATTTTTTTTCCTCGCCGACTAAAAACTCAGATAATTGTGATACTGTTTTTGCAATCTATACATTCAGACTAAAATATATATTTATATGATTTACCCATGTTCGAACAATCCAGTAATTCTGTGGCCCTATTAGAACAAGGATAACAGTAATCAAAAACGATTCGAATATCTTTTTTTATTATTATTGGCTGTGCGCAAGTGTCCTTTCAGCAATGATGTACTTCCGGCTGTAGTGTGTTAACTATTTCTCGAGACGACTCATATTGATTGGCCAACCACAGGAACTGGCTTAACTAACCCCATCAAATGGGTTTCAGCTAGTATAAATCAATGGTGATTGCTTCTTTATACTACGCCATTTCGGATGGTGGGGAAAACGTGGGCCTATGTAGGTCTTTTGTAAAAACGAAATTTTGAAGAGTGATGGAAAAAATCAGTTATCATTATTTTATGTTTGTAAATATGTTGACGAAAACCTTCGCCTGGGGTGTGTTTGACAAAAAGACTTGAATTAAAGATTCATTTTTGGACAAAAATATTTTTTTTTGTTTTCCTACTTTTCCTAAAAAAGTATATTCATACATTGTAAAAGAAAAGGAATTACGACGCTGATATTCAACTCAAAGTCACCATATATATATGTATACATATATATATATATATATATATATATATATATATATATATATATGTGTGTGTGTGTGTGTGTGTGTGTGTGTGTGTCTCTGTGTGTGTCTCTGTGTGTGTGCGTGTGTATGAATGTGTGTTACTCTCCATTCCCTTGTGTATGTTTGAATAAATATTGATATCATTATAGTTCAATTACCTTTTATTCCTTTTTTTCTATTTCGCAAACCATTAACGGGGAACTTCGACAGAGTTTATCTCACTTCTTTTTTTCTTCACAGCCTATTTTTCTCCCCCGCTTCTTTAGGTTCGTTAATTTTGACGCTTTTCGGTCTCGTTGTCAGCTGGTATCCGAAGTTTGATTTCTTCCTCTCTTCATGAGGAGCTCTTCGCTAAGGGATACCGAAATAATAGATAAGAGGTAATCGGGCAATATTTATTATTCATTTGTTTAATTATCCCAAAAGTCTTCGAAATATTGTTTATCTTCAATACTGAATATTTAATTGAACTAGGAGAAAAATTGAATAAAGATCTTAAACAATTGGAAGCGTCAAATGCGTAGATGATAAAATAGTCTATTAGGAACCATCACCCGAAACTGTTACGAAAACTGCCTAAAAAAGTGTCTCCAGTCGCTGACTGGCTATGTATGTATCAAGCATATAGGCCACACCAATGTAGCTTCAAGACTGGAATATCATACATCTATTCCTTAGTATCAGGATTTCTTTTAAGAATGCCCCTATTAAGGATTTAATACTGGGTTCAATCTGCAATGTATATTGAATTGATCCTATAGCTTGTGTCCGGCAGTATCCATGCTTGTTTTTGTTGTTTGTTTTTGTTTTTTTTATATTCGGGCTGCCTGACAGAAGGGTAGATAAGTAACATGGTTAATTAATCCCCCTTTTACCCTAATTCGATTGATAACTCCGAACGCGACGTGCTGCCAAAAGACGTTGGTCACGTGAGGGTTTCTAATGAGTAACTACCCAGAACTGTTGTTCAGTTTGTTTGTTTTCTATTTAAAAAGTCTTTATTCTTTATTTCCGATCTGCGCTGTTTAATCATGTCATAAAGATCTGAGTTAAATTGTGGTTAAAACGTTTAACATTCATTAAACCACTAAGAGCGGAAAACTCTAAAATATCTCCTCCAGGAGAATTTTTTTATGCTTCCAAGCAATAAAACTTGCGTTTTGTTCTAGAAAAAAATGTTAATTTTGGAAAAAAAACAAATCTTTATTGGGGTGGTTCTCTTTTCGTTGTTATCATAATGGTGACCTACACCCTTATTTTACGTCAGTCGTACGAAAGTATTTAGGTTACTTCCGTTGTGACACATTCTGTAATTTATTTCTTCACTTTTGACTATGGTCTGATAAATTTCTGCATTCTTGAAAAATGATTTCAGACGGTTGTTTGACGGTCAAACAGTAAGTTTCCTATTCAGTATTACAGTTACATTGTAAATAATACATTGGATACCCCTGTTATGAACGGACAGAGAATAAACAGGTGTTATTGATAGGAAGCAGAATTTCTCTTGGCAAATGTTTAATACGTTTTTCTATTCAGACAGGTTAAGAAATTATGGCCAGAAAATCAACTAAAAAATTCCCATGGAGGTAAACAAACCTCCTTAAACATTGTTTTATCCGCAATAGATACGACAAATATTTTTGCTATTCCTCACTAAGTGTTATAGAGGCAGCGTATACTAATACAATAAGATATATTTACTGCTTATTATGAGCAAGCTCAACTTTCAAAAACCAGATGATCCCAATAATCCTAAAAAATAGTATACAACCAATGTATCCTCCCAATAGTCACTTATGGAGCTGAAACATAGAACCTAACCATGAGACAGACTCGCAAACTGAGAAGTATGCAACGTGCACATGAGAGAATCATGCTCAACCTCACAAAAAGAGATCACAAGACAGCACATTTATTAAGGAAGAAAACGGGTGTCCGTGATATCATAAAAACTATTAAAAAACTCAAATAGCAATGGGCTGGTCGTGTTGCAAGAATGAAAGACAACCGATTGACATCACGTCTCACAACATGGGTCCCCAGAGATCATATAAGAAACTGAGGCCAACAAGGCACAAGATGGAGAGACGAACTGGACAGATTCAGGAATTACTGGCTCCATGACGCCCATGATAGAGAAGTGTGGCAAATCCAGGGGAAGGTCTATGTCCAATAACGGACGTTAAGAGACAGATTATGATGATGATGAGAGAGAAAACTGTAAGTGGATCTAACAATAAAGAAATTTGTATTCAACAGCATTTGGTAATTTTGCAATGAACATCAAGGGGAGTAAATATGTGTACAAAGATTAAACAGAAACTTTTGTGCGAAAAATAATTTTTGAAAAAAAAAAATTCTAATCTTTTCGCTCGTCCCAAGAATCTCTACGTGACCACAAGAGTACATAGCACGAGAAGCACTAGTTGACAATACTTTACCTTGTTAAGGGAAAGGGTTGTAAACATTAGTCACCGACAGTTCTTGCCATTCAAGTGATTTGTTGCAGATGTCAGCGGTAGAAAAGAGGCAAGGCATTTTCCCCCCACTCCTTGTTAATTTTCAGACCAACGCCTTTCTTTTTTGCCCCTTCCCTCTAAATTGAGGTGTACACACAAACGTATGAGCAGACATTGAAACAATGTGTTTTTCTAGTATGTGCCTTCTAGGTCGTACGAATAGGAGCATCACCCTTCAGTCGTGGGTTTTGCAGGAGTATTCTTCTCTTGACAAATGTTTGCACTAGCTATAGGGATTCGCCTCCCCTTTCAAGAATTTTATGGTCTTTTGGTTAACCACAGGGTATGAATATTCAAGAAATGTCTTTGCTTGCTATCGGGCTCTACCGTCTCTTTTGATGAGAATGAGGATAGCACAGCAGTCTGCAGTTCTTAGTACATATTCTAAAATTTCTAACATAAGTAGTTGGAGTGACTGTAGAGATCTACGACCCCATCAAAGGAATTACCATGCAGAATAGCAGTCTTTTCAGATTTGAGCCCAGGACCGAGTCCCACCCGTGGAAATAATCCTTTCCTAGCCCATATGAACCATTTGAACTTCCAGCCTACTCAGCCTCCGAGTGTTTCGTTAAGTTGACTAATTATCAAGTACTGATCGATTTGTACCCCGCCTTCCGAACAGTCCAAGCTCATACAACCTTTAGCCCTTCGGTTACATTCTTTTTCCTTAACCAAATCACTAAAGTGAAACGTTTTATTGGAAATTAAGAACCGAGGATAACGCGAAACAGCAGGCATTTGTTTGAATAGGCATAGCAATCGATTCCGACTTTCTGATTTCAGCGATCTACGTCCTTCAAACTACCAATGTAGACTAAGAACTCTCCTAAGTTTTAGGCCCTCCTACCATCCCTTAGCCTCATGTGTACTTTTTCTGTCTTTTAATTGTCATTCACTGCCTGTAATATATATATATATATATGTGTGTGTGTGTGTGTATGTGCATTTGTATATATATATATATGTGTGTGTGTATATATATATATGTGTGTGTGTGTGTATATATATATGTGTGCGTGTGTATATGTATATATGTGCGTGTATACATATATATGTGTGTGTGTGTATGTGTGTGTATGTGTGTGTTTGTGTGTGTGTGTGGATGTGCCTTCGTGCGTATGTGTAAGAATCTTCTGGTGACATGAAAAGGTGTCATAGACGAAAGTAAATCTACAGATACACACTGCATCTTATGTATGTGAATCGTTGAAATTAAAGTTTGCCTAAGAGAATCAGTTTCTTTCTCAAGTGGTAACTTCCATTTGGATTTCTAAGACGGATTGTTTCTGAGTGGCGACGCTACAATGCGACGGAGAGCGAAGTCAAAGGAAAGCGTTTTAAATTGGTACACTAGTAAAATGTGTGAAAATGGAGGAGTGGGATACGACCTGGCCAAGACAGACGACTGAACAATTTTCCAAAAGTCCTCATTGATTGGAATTAGCGTCCTCCTCTATGATTGGTTGAAAAGGCTGTTCTTAGGCGAACAAAGAACTTTTGAATTTCGGAACGAAAATGTTTTGACAAGACAAAAGAATATTTTATAAGTTGTAAGAGTATCTCTAAGTCGTTGGCCAAAGTGCAGAGCGCAGATGTGGGAGAGAGAGGGGGAGAGAGAGGAGTTAGTTGCTGGTATCGGAGAAAATGGCCGGTAATGAAGAAAGAAAATCGATTGAGATGTAAAGTAAGATTAAAAAAAGAAAGAGTGTGATATGGTAAGTGAATACTTCATAATAAGCTAGGGCGTAAGGTAAGTTAAATGAACATCAGTAGCCATTGCAAAGGCCGATCTTCAAATGAAGAAAGTGATTCCGTGTAAATAGTCTAACAGGAAAAGGGTCTTCTATTGTTTGCTTCTTCTAGAAAACAGAAGGTGGATTCAAACAAATACTGCTCCCAGTTAAATCAACTGGAGGCAGAAGTTGACAAAAAAAGTTCTTGAGGAATAGGTGTACAAAAAAGGATGAAATATCTAATATTGGTAACAGTAGACCGTACGCGTGTTTGGTGATTAACATTTTTTTAGAGCTTAGTTGGAAAAATCTCACTCATCTTTCAAATTCACCAGATATTGCCCTTCTATGCAGAATTGTCTTAATGATAATGAAACTAGTTCCTTGCAGAAAAAAAACGTTGAAAAGTGTTGGGTGGTTTTGAATAAGAGGTTGCCTGAGCGAAAGCAGATGATAATGGATTGAAATGTTGAATAAATAAAGTAAAAGTCGAAACGTTTTTTATTAATTGTGAAACCTTAAGCCTGAGCCTGACTTTATTTTCCTACCGTAACAAGAACAATGAGAACAATCCTCACGAAAATAAGTAGCGTAAACTGATCTGTATAATTCACACTTCCCTCCCATGCTTTGAACTGATGGTTGACTGATTGCCAGAAGACTATCTTACTGACCGAGCAAAATTGACAAGTCTTTGGCTATTGACGGATGTTTATACTGTTATACAGCAAAACACGAATTTATTTATTCCAATGAATACATTTCTACCAAAAATACATAATATTTATAATGTTTTATTTATTAGTATACAATGCAAAAGTTTCTGTAATCATCTCCAGCTAGATAAGAAGTTGGAGTGGAGTTCGACCCTGTAGAACACATTCTTGTATATTTTATTTTCACTTGACAGACTAAACCATTTTGTTACGTTATGCAGTATCTTAATTTATCCAGACCAGTTCGCTCATGTTTAGTTTGTTTTCTCAGCAGTGTTTCGGCTGCGATACACTCCAACATTTTCTAGATATCTGTCTTCCTGATAATGTTGAGCGAAACCATAGATTTAATTAATGGAAGTATGCTGTTCTTATTCCTTTATTCCGTTACCATCATCGTCACCAGTCTTTTATCGTCTGTCGTTGGCCATAGACCTTCCCCGACGTCCACCACAATTCTCTATCATGGGCGTCGCGGAGCTAATATTTTCTGGATTTGTCTAGTTCATCTCTCGATCTTGTATTCTGTCGGCCTCGGTTTCGCATGTGATCACTGGGGATCCATGTTATGGGTAGTGATTTCCATTGGTTGGCTGCCATTCTCAAAACATGACCAGCCTATTGTTATTTATGAGTCCACTAAACTTGTAACCATCAGTTGTCCTCTTTTGTCCCTCCTCTGCCACAGTGTATATTTCTAATCTCATTCATTTACTTATCACGTCTAGAGTCCTTTTTGAGGGACTTCCAATCACATAACTATCGATTCTTCCACATGATAGTGATCTGCATCTTCAATAAGACGCTGTATTTTATTGTACTACGGCAACACCCAGCTTAGTTCTACTCCGTTTAATACCGATTGGTTTCAGCGTTTTTTTTTCTCCAGATGTTTAATGTAATAAATATAGAGATTTAACAAGTCGAAAATAAATGAATAATACATGGTAGCATTAGAGTTCGTCTCCGAAATATTTGTATACTGTAGACGTTGGTCATTGTGACTTGATTATGAGGAAAACCACTTGAACGAGTTATAAACAACAAATTTCAGCGGGAAATCAACACCTCAAAGAAATCCCCAAACTCGATATTTATTTTTTCTTCTAAATATTTCTGTCATTATCAATGAGAAATATCAAAGAAAAATATGAAACAATCTTAGGATCTATAGAATCGGTGATTTCCCCAAAGATTGACAGCGTGAAAAGTTGTTTACAGGTAAAAAAAAATATCATTATTATTATTATTATTATTATTATTATTATTATTATTATTATTATTATTATTATTATTATTATTATATTTATTCCCTCTAGCACCTTCCTCAGAACGAATTGTAGCCCTGACATGATAGGTGAAAGAGAGTGGAGACGTTAGCTGAAGACCTGAGGAGACTTATCGTCACTCAGCCTTCAGCGATAACCACTGGGCAACCGATGTGAAACAGTAAATTGCAGTATTACTGCGACCTATGAGTACTAGGAGAGGAGGGCTGGGGGCTTGTGGAGACTTGCTGTCACTCAAACTCCAGCGGTTACCACCAGGCAACTGGTGTGAGATTCCAAGAGAGGAGACGTTAGCTGAAAACCTGAGGAGACTTATTGTCACTCAGCCTTCAGCGATAACCACTGGGCAACCGGTGTGAAACTGTAAATCGCAGAATTACTGCGACCTACAAGTACTAGGAGAGGAGGGCTGGAGACTTGAGGAGACTTGCTGTCACTCAAACTCCAGCAGTTACCACCAGGCAACTGGTGTGAGATTCCAAATAATAATAATAATAATAATAATAATAATAATAATAATAATAATAATAATGGCGTTATATATTGGATTTGAAAATGTTCAATACATATTTGTTGTTCTTTTTCAGTTTAGAGGACCCTTTTTTATGATTATTTCATTTCGAATCTCGGTTAAGTGTCACTCTTTCCTTTTTTTTTTTTACTACTAGCCCACGTTTTATTCATTCTGCTTGTATATTCAGACTTCCATTGCTCTAATCACATTTTACAAATAAACCCATCTGAGAACAGCCTCACAAAACACTGATTTGGGTATTTCAAAATATATGAAAATTGAATAAATATTTTTCTTCTTGGTCAATGTTCAGTGTTATTTGATTGACATGATTTTCACCCTCGATCTGATGAAAAAATCCCCGGGTAAGTTTTAAAGATTCCTATAGATTATTATGATTAAATCAATATTTTTAAATGAATATATTTTATTCTTTCTCTGTTGAGCCTCGACTGAAATTTATTCTTGAATAATACAACAACGTTGACCATTGGTCAAACTCAAGTCAAGCCCTTGTGTTGACTTTGTTTTTTTATTGTTACAAGAACAAGAGAACACCGAAACAACAAGAATACTCCTCATCGAATTTAGGGATGAGAAAAATTCAACTTTTGTTAATCGAAACATGAACCAACCGTATGGTAATCGTTTCTCTTACCGGCCAGGCTAAATTGACAAGTCTTACTTGTCGACCAAAATTTATTTTGTAGATAAGCTGGGTCTTAATTTGTTTTAATATCATATATTTACGAAATTCATCTTACTCTCTTTTATCGAAAAAATACATTTATACAAACATTTTCTTTTTCTACTATGAAAGGAAGAGAACAACGAGAATCTCAAGATAATCCTCATCAAATTTAGGGGAGAATATAAATATTCAACATCTTTGAATTGAGATACCAACCAACTGTATGGTAATCGTTTCTCTTATCGACCGTGCTGAATTGATACGTATCACATATCTACCATAATCTATCTTGGAAATAAGCAAGGTCTCGTATATCAGAGAAAAAAGGACGGTTCCAAAAGATCCAATGTACAATAGTAGCAAAGTCTCAGAAATACTGCGGCCGAAACGTTGAGATTAAAACAACATAGACGAGGACATTTGCCTGTTAGATTCAATTTATAATAGTGAAAACATTTTTAAAAATCTAAATGTTCCTCCAGCAGTTAGAACATTCTGTTGAAAATAACTGAAACGAGAAAGTGGTCTGAAATATAATAACTACGCTTCGTCACATAAATTTAGACAAAAGGGAGGCTGGAGGGTACGGCGGCCAAAACATTGCGTAAACAACTTTACAGTCGGTGAAACTATTCTTTAGGAACAGTGTATAATAATAGAAATATCTCGTGTTAGAAACTCAGACGGAAAGGAGACGGGAGGATATAGTGACCAAAACGTAGTGATTAAGAGAAGAAATATAAGTCTAGAAATTACATATCCTGAAGGAACTGCAAGGGTGTTTGTGTTACTGCGTAGACCTCCCCGTGGAAGAGAATAAACAAAAGCACAGAAAAATTACCAGTGAATAAAAATTTTCATCGGGGAGATAATAGAGTACTTCGAAACTGTCGAAGATTTTTGGTAACAGAAGGCCATGGGTTAAGGAAGGATTGCTTATATCCAGAAAATTTCAATTGGGAGATATTATTTCCTTTTTTTTTTTTTTTTAATATGTCTCGTTGTATTCACTCATGTTCTCCATACGATTTTCTCCAGAATTTCTCCATACATTTCAATGATCTTTAGATGAAAAGTGGATCAGCAACTAAGGAATATTTTATTGAATTTCAAAGCCGACCTAGAATGTTTTAAATCGTGAAATATATAATGAAACAATAGTCTGAGAAGAGAAAACTCAAAATTTGCTGAGTTGCTTTCTTTACATCGTCGCTGTATATAATCTGATTTTCATTCACTTATTCTTTTGAGAAATTCATTGGCAGAGACTTGCGCTCTCTGAGTGTTCTTTAGTATTTGTTGTTTTTTTGAGAGTTTTTGATGTTCAAAACAAAGTACAAATTGTCAGTATGGTTAATTATCTACCAACAATCCTTTCAACACAAAGCAGTCTACAAATTACAGGTGAATATCAGTACAGTTAGTCTTTTTGTGTCATTGGTCACTTAATTCGCTCTTTACATTCAAGTCCTAATGTACTACCTATGAACTCTCAAAAACAACGTTAGCAGTCATTAGTTAATTAAAAAAAACGCAAACCATCGAACTCATTTCAGAGCATGACGAGGGAAAAATTACGATTGCAGTGTAGTCGAACAAAATAATTTCTTTGTTTGAAGCAAACAATTTTTTATGCATCGCTTCTCTGATTAACTATCTTGGCATCACGCTTTTTCTTTTTTCTTTACTTTTAATTTATCTTTTGTCATTGGGGATAAACATCTCAATTACACTTATTCATCGCTTTTCTTCTGCTATATAAGCAAATCAAGATTCGAAACTGATATCAGAAATTCTTCCAATCTTCTGCTGAAGTTTCTCTCAACACAAAACAGTCCTTCACTATGCCTAACTACACTCTGTACTACTTCAATGGCCGTGGACGTGCCGAGATTTGCCGTATGTTGATGGCCGCTGCCGGTGTCCCCTATACCGACAAGAGGTTCGAATTCAACGAATGGGACAAATACAGGAATGGTATGTTTGTTTTTTTTTTTTTAATCTACTCTTGCAATTGATATAAACTGTTTCATTTCAGAAAATGCAATCTCTGACTGTTCTCAAAGTTTAAATTGCTGACGGGCATATTTTGATAGGAAATATTTTGATAGTTCACTCCACCAGTTATCGTTTGGGGAACATCTGTAAATCAGCTTTAATTACTAGATAAAATATTCAGCGTCTTTTTTCTGTAAGGGAATAAAGAAACTTGACTTGGGAAGACGTTTCTACCATTTCACCAAGGTGTTTTTAACTTTCAAAACATGAAAACATGTAGCCAACCTGTTGTAAACTAAAAAAGCATAATCATTGATTGTCTCTATCAAAATTACTAATTGGTCATTATCAATACGTTGTATACCAATTTCTGTTTTCAATTAGATTTTTTCTACTGGGACCGACTCCTTGCTTTATTACTTCTTATAGACCTTTAGAGTTTCAGATTTCTATAAAAGGATGATTGAACTCTTAACTTGACTCGATTATCTCACATCAAAAGTTTTTTTTTTCCTGTTTTGAATATACTGATCATAGAAATGTTTACCTTAACATCATGAACACATATACCAAAATCTGGCTAAATCTTGTCCCAAGCTTAGTTTGATCATCGATTATCTAAAAAAAAACTATTGGTTGGTACGTTGATGAATTAACTGGGGATATCGATCCAAAGTCAGGTAGTCGTTCTCTTTTCCCTACTTCTCCGATGGTCGCTGTCGTACCGAGATATGTTGTATGTTGATGGCCGCTGCAGTTGCCCAATATAAAGACAAAAGATTCAAACCCAGAGAAACTGACACATGCAGGAAAGGCACGCTGTTTCTTTTATTCTTATTATCAAAGACATTTATTCTGAATCTAAATCTAACGAGAATATTCATTTATCATTATTCAAAAATATCCTGCTACAATTCGTTCCCTTCCCTTGCAGTGTTAAAACTGATCACCTTCCAAGAGCTGTGGGTTTCGAAGTTCAGCGAATGGCTGTAGAATCTCAGAGATATAAATATTGTTTATTATAAACTTTATATTAAATCTTCTTTGGGTGGGAAGCAATTGCAATTTGACCTTAAGTATTCCAGAGAAATGGATGAGTATGCCGTTCTTTATTTGATTGACATATTATTCAATTCAAGCTCGGTAGTCGAATTTCAGAATATAAAAAGTATAAACAAACTCTAGAGACGGTAGTCGAATTTCAGAATATAGAAAGTATAAACAAACTCTAGAGACTCTTGAAGAATTAAGGAAAAAAATTAAATTGTTGCTATCTGCAAGATCTACATTGTGGTGCCTAGTGTATTTTGCAATATGTTAGTGTATGTATCAAACAAGATCAGAGAAGATTACCTAAGGATTGGGCTCCCTTAGCGGTGAGTCCTGATTGACTTAAAGCTGGCCCCAGTCCGACCTTTCTAAACTTGATCTTAAGCTAAATATTTCAACCGGCGGGCCTGTCAAAGAGATCAAATAATCAATCAATGAACACTCCTGTGCCTCGATGTCGAATTCTGAAAACTCAGTAACCAAGTGTCGCTCCAAGATTTGGTCACCATGAAATCCATATTGGGCCGAAAAGATTGTATAGCGCCAATATTTGAAATGGGGTGGATCCGTCTGGAAGCCACAGAAATCATGACTCTCAGCAGGGCTGGGATATCTACTATTGATACCCTTTGAGAAATACGTAACTCCCCCCGCCCCCATGTGAAAGGTAAAGTTTAAATATGAAGATAGTGCTTCTAAATTTTAATCTGACCTTTTTATCTTATTAAAAAATCATGGAACATATATATATATATATATATATATATATATATATATATATATATATATATATATATATTTATATATATAGATAGATCGATAGATAGATAGATAGATAGATAGATAGATATTCATCAAGATGAGAAATTATCATTATTGGCACGAACAGGTCAATTTAGGGCCTATTTTCAGTAGGTTTATTTATTTAGAAAATTGGGTTTCTTTTGGAATCACAAACTTCAAAATCTGCTCGTCTTAGTTTCGTACGGCACAATGTCAGCCGAATATAGGAAGATTGTGTTACGATAATCTTCGAACTAAAAACGGATTGGGGGCCCTGCGAATCAACATTTGAAATACTGGCTTTCAACTGGTTTCAAATATTGACCATTTTCTTCTATAAGAAATACAAATCTCTCTCAGGTATATCGAGAATCCCACTTATTCCGATCATGCATGTTTAATCAGGATGATACAGTAATCAATACTATGTCGTTTAAAATATACTTTACTGATATAAAATCACCAAATATCTGTCTGTTATTGTATAACTCTTCGACATTTAAAGGTGCAACCACCGAATGTTCGTTTATGATTGATAGGACTTTGTAGCCTGAGTTTAATCTACTAATTTGTAAAATATTTTTTTAAAAAGAATCATTAATGACATTATGTCTGCTTCTGATCCAAGCCCGATAGTAATAATCTCATTTCCATCTATCTACATTCTGAAACCTTGTTTCTATTAATATGTATGTGACCAATGAGTAGTTGAACCCCAAGCATCATAGACAGGGGTGTTGAATGGAGTTGACCTAAAATACATTGGCCTGAAATATGCAAAAAATGTGCAGGTGATTTGCAACCGAATAATGATAGTTATGGGTCTGCATTCGTTCTCAACTCCATATTAGTGATCTGATTTCTATCTATCTATCAATCCATCTAATATTAAAAGTGGCCAAATAATTGCATTCTAGCAAGGAGCCATTGGTAAAGTTATCAAAATGCAGTTTTTATCATTATTAGAGCGAACTGGTCAATTTGGGGCCTGTTTTCAGCAAGTTTATTTATTTAGAAAATCAAGTTTCTTTTCCAAAAAACAAAAGTTTAAAATTAATTTTTTTCTATATTCTCTTTCAGATATGCCCAGCTTCTGTGTCCCTGTTTTGGACATTGATGGCCAGAACAAGATGCCTGAAACCATGGCTATTGCCAGGTACTTGGCCAGAGAACACGGTAAGTGTCAGTTATTACAATGTACCTCTCTTTTGACGGATCGTTCCGGAACAATCCAATGGCGAATCTTACTTGTTTCTTAGTGTTTTGAGGTCTATATTAGGATTGTTGTATTTGTTGTTTGGGAGAGGAAGAGATTTAAGAAATCATTTCAGTTTCTCGTGTAGGTTTGCTGTTGTTCGAAAAAGCCAATATAGTATTTGAACATCTTACCACAGTAGCTGCAGACACATGATGATGAATTTTAAATGAATAAAATGGGTTTTAAAGCCTCATTCTTTCTCCTCAACACTGGCTTTGGGGTTCCCTGAAAAGCTTGTCTTTCTTGTCATTTCCTAGAAGCAGCTGGTGCTATTCGTTGGCTGTGAACCAGAGGATCACTGGAGAAGTTCAAAGACTATTCAAAGAGCGTTTTACCACTTATGGCTCACCATACTTCCATATAACAGCTTATGATTATTTGAAAAGACATAAATCTTTCAGGCATGTCATGGTTTCAAAAGTTGAAACATGAAATATACGCAAAAAAAAAAGCAACTTTTGTTACAATCATCACAAGAAGCTAAATTTTGAAAACGTTTTTTACCGTTCTAATGCTAAATCTATGAGGGAAAATCAAGTATGTTTTCTATCCTGCTAATATTCAGTTGGTAATCAATCAGCAAGGAGATTGCTTAGGTCAACTAAGATTGTTATTTGGATGAGTTACCATTAGAGTTTGCAACATTACTGCGTGTTTGAGTCAGCTATTGGAAAGAAGTATTTTGTATAATGGATATAAATTTAAAAGAGATTAACAAGTACTTGACCAAATTTACTCAAACAATATGTCTGCAAGTTTTACCGACCAATACTCACATGGAAAGTGTTTTAAAAAATAAATCCATACGTTCAAATAAAAATTCTAGAATCTGAACATGATAGTTCTGTTCGTCAAAACATACCGAAACCGTCCCGATGAGCCTTGCATAACAATTATACCAATTGAAAACCTGAGGCAGAGTTGAAACTATGCACATATAGGCGTACACTGGAGGGTGATAGGGTCTAACGGGGATTTTTCCCTTACCCTGGATCAGACTTCCTCATCGAGTGCGAGGGGATTCAGAAGTTGGAACTTTATTGTCAATAAATGATAATGTCGCAGTGCAATTGTCTGATGTAACCCCAACAATGTTCCCATATTAATCTTTATATACTGGTTATCATGCTACCTTGTCAACCCAGGGTCAGGTCATACATCTTACCCAAAGGTCAAGTGCATCATCTGACATCGCATCATGCAGTGGATTGTATTGGCTTACAATACAAATAGTGGGTGGCATGTCTATTATTCAAGAGGGTTCCCAGTAAGATATATCAATATACCCTTCGGCACCCCTGGAAATATATGTTTATACCCTCTTCCTTAGAATATATGTTCCTCTTTTCCCATGGCA
>OY735237.1:20245603-20263103 GCA_963457665.1 Thysanoteuthis rhombus
AAGACGAATTTCATATCAAAATAAAATATCCTTTTGAAACAAACAATTTTGAGCGAGTCTTTCTTTCATGCTTTTTACTTCTACCAAGAAATCAGAAGAGGTATACGTGTTCAATGGAGTCCATCCGTGGATCTTGAACCCTTTAAAAAAACTGGCAATGGGCTGCTTATGTAGTAACAATGTCAGATAACCACTGGATATTAAGACTCACAACAATCATTTGGGAAACTGAAAATAAGATTGCGTAAAGTTTAGATAGTACTATTACCATGGCGCCAATGATAGAGAGCTCTGGCAAATCTTTGTGAAGGTCTATGCCCAATGACGGACACTGAAAGGCTGATGGAGATTATGATCACGATGAAATGTGCAGGAATGGTCAGGACCGGCGCTCTGAATCTCACATGAGATAAGGTGCCGTAGGTACTGAAAACGACCTGCGGGTTGCGATATTCATTTTTGACTATTTTGTGATGAAAACCAATTGGAAACACGAGGTGACAGAAAATACAGATAAAAAAACTATTGATATCAAACTAACATTCTTTGTCCAACCAATGTCTTAAACAGTATGCTGTGTTTTGGGCAATCAATCAAAAAATTTTAAAATAGGGTGATCACATGATAGGTTACTTCTCTCTCCTTTCTTATGGTAGTGGTCACAAGAGCGTAAAATTAAAAATAAAAACAAAAATAAAAAAATAACAAGTGTGAACTCTACCTGGACACAATATGAATATTTTTTTAGCAGAAATTTACTTTGCAAATTGAACCTCCACTAAAAACCAATCCAGGGCAGATTTTTATGGAAAGGTCTTTCAATGCATAATAAGGAGTAAATGATTAATTTTCAGCATTCTCACTCCAATGGTGCAACCTTTATGCGTGATAGATATATGCATACATCGCCATCCAGCCAGTCAGACTAACTTAAAAACTGAAGACACCTATGATGTTAGTTTTGGCAGCAGCTCTGGCTGGTGGTTTCCTGATAACAAATAATTATACAGGGTCAGAACTAATGGCAATTACCCAAGTAACCAAAGCTGATGACAATATTGTCCTGTTGCACTTCTTCTGATTGAGATAGTCGAACTGAATGAAGAAAGCAAGAGTTGGTTTAGACATAAACTGGGGTAAAGCTAATTTCATGAGTAACAATTATACACAGGACAAGGGCACAGCGATTAGCATCGAGAATTCAGGACTAAAGAAGTTATACCAACACATGTACTTGGGACAACAAACATCTATGAAATCCTCAGAAGAAAAAAACCCGACGAAGAATCACTCTAGGTTCGTAGGCTTTCATTAATACAATTTCAACTTTCAAGAATGAAATTCCATTAGTCCATAAGAGAAGAATATACATCTGATGCATCCTCCCGATAGTCACATATAGAGCTGGAACATCGAAAGATGGACCTTCAAACTAAGAACCAAGCAATGAAAAAGCTCATGCTCAACATCACATGGACAGATCAGAAGGCAATTCAATATGAAAGATAATACAAGGGTCAGTGACATCTTAGAAATCATTTGAAAACTTGGACTTCATAAGGTAGGCCACGTTGGAAGACTGTCAGGCAACCACTACACATCCCAACTCAAAACATGGATTCCTAGATGTCACACGGAAAATAGTTATGCCTGCGGAAAAATAGATTGCATGACGATTTAGATTAGTTCGTAAAATATTGGTACTACGAATCTCACGATCGAGACCCCTAGCAAATCTTAGGAAGGGTCTCTGTCTAACGATATACCTTAGAGGGATGTTACGATAAGAAGACAGTCATGAGAAGCATGACAAAACATAACTAGACAGTATTCAGTTCATACTTCAGCTATCTCCATACACCAAAACCCTCAAAAAATTGTTAAAAAGATTTTTTTTAAAGGAACAGGGTAGAGAGCTATTCAAATAATGAGTATCTTTCCTTAAATTTGAACCCCTTTAAATTTTTTCCCTGTAGTGTAGAATAATATTTCTCAATCGAAAACAAATTGTTTTGTTCACCGTAAAAATTGAATAATTCTTTCTTAGCTCACGACAGAGCTGTCAACGAAATTTTATTGATATCCATCGACAAGTTTTAGAGACCGCCTAATACACAAACATACAAGCAGACTACCTGGGACCAGTGAATAAATATACCTATTCGATGATTGTTGGTTGAGGTAAACAACATTCCTACCATCAAACTGTGTCGACAATTACAGCTAACGTCCAGTGTGGACGACAAAAGTGTATTCGTCCCAAAATAACCACAATGATCCAAGTTGTTTACACAACGTATACACATACTAGCTGATAGCCACCCTGGAGCTAGTAATGGCACGTATCATGATGGACGTTTCTTTGGGACGATTGATTGAAAATAATCATCTCATTCTTTCCCCTCCCTGTACAAATAGTTCTGGTCTTCTTCCATTCTCTCTCTCTCTCCTCTCTCTCTCTCTCTCTCTCTCTCTCTCTCTCTCTCTCTCTCTCTCTCACACACACACACACACACACACACAACCCCTTTCTCCAACCCCTTTCTTAAACTATCAATACACTGTAATTCACTTCCTTTCACGCTTATTTAAGGCTTTTCTTTTCTTCTCTCTTCCTAAAATATCACCTCATTCATCTGTCTCTGTTTCTGTCTGTCTGTCTGTCTGTCTGTCTGTCTGTCTGTCTCTCTCTCTCTCTCTCTCTCTCTCTCTCTCTCTCTCTCTCTCTTTCATTCAGTTTTGTGGCTTTCAAGGCCTGTCATTGTCTTACCCAAACCCTTTGTTAAACTGCAAAAAGTTTTCTGTTTGTAAAATGTTATGTTTCACACAAACAGCAGACACATTTATTACACGCTTCTCAATTTTTTATCCTCTCTTCCTAGCCTGTGACAACCATCATGCCCCCCTCTCTCTCTCTCTCTCTCTCTCTCTCTCACTCACTCTCTCTCTCTCTCTCGCTCTCTCTCGCTCTCTCTCTCTCTCTTTCGTCCAATTTCGTGTCTATCATGGCCTGTCATTGTCGCCATGAGAACAATTCAAATAGCTTCCTGACTCTCTCACCCTCCCTTTGTTTTCCATCCTGTTATTAAACTAATCCGATATCACGGATATATCATTTGGCCTTGACAACATAAATTGAATAAACAATCAAATTATTTACCGTGTAATAACAAGAAATCATTTTAGATATCAGATTCAGTATAATATCATGCAATTTGTAATCATTCTGTCGAGTCATTTCCTAATAACACACACACACACACACACATATAGATATGAATATAAAGAGAGAAAAGGAGAGAGATTGATAACAGCGATTATTCCTCCAACTATGTATTGTTATACTGTGAGTGCTAGAAAAATCTGATGTATTCTTAACAGTTTATTCAACAGACTTATACATCTTCAAAATTTACAGAACTGTACCATAAATGAAACATGTTTCATTTCGGTACATATTTCATTCTGTAAATATTGTTTTTGTTTTTTTTTTTTAATCTTTGGTCTAAAGTCAGTCAGTTGAGGCTGTCAGAATTTTGCCATGATTCTTCTAAAATGCATCAGATAGTTCCGCATCCACTACGTGAGAGGGTTTGCATGATAAGCGCCCAACCAACCATTTTAAATATTTGAGACAATCGGATTTAGAGTTTGACGATTTTTCGCTGGTAATACTTTCGTTATTTTGAGAGTAAAAAAAGCCCAGTTTTTTTTCCAACTTTGAAGCGTGAACATTTTGTAAAATGATTCTGGTGTGTATTACAACTGATCATTTATGAATACACCTTCTTATTTTAACATAATAGTCGATTTTGTTCTCGCCAAAACTCTGGTGAAAATCGTGTGTCATTTTTTGACCAAGTCTCACCTGCAATGTTATCGTTATTTTCTCTGTTACGCAGCTTATTTAAGTTTTGTTTTGAGGCTTTGATTCCTCTTTGGACTTTGATATGCATAATGATATTCCCAAAAACTTAGAGCGTGAATAAATATGACATTATAATGTTCTGCTTTTGTTTTTTTTTGTGCTAAGGAAAAACAGAAAATCTCATTTTTTTGTATTTTAACTTCGTGAATGTGTAAGATTTAATAATTCTATAATCATAGAATATATATGTGTGTGTGAGAGAGAAATATATATATATATATATATATATATATATATATATATATACACATATGTATATATATATATACACATATATATGTGTATATATATATATATATATATGTGTGTGTGTGTGTGTGTATATATATATATATATATATATATATATATATATATATATATATATATATATATATATATATATATGAGATACAATGAAATGAAGACAATGAATAATATCCATTACTTTTGCTATTCTGGATTGGAAAAGTACTGAAATCAAATTGAAATTCAACCATAATTAATTGAAAACGGAAAGTTGATACTGTGTTCCGTTGAAGTGAAAAGAATACATACGACCCCTTTGATCTTGATACAAAGGCTGCAAAAGGCTGGCCCACGAAACTGGCATAATTCCAAGTTCGATATGGGCCACAGTTACTCCGCATTTATCGAACTCTGTTGGGTAAATAAGTTCCTTATGGTCCACACGCTCGTTGAAGTTGAAATCTGATATATCAAGCTTCCGTGAGCTGAGGGCTCGATGCCAACGTACGTCAAAATACATGGTCCCTAGGAAGATACAAGAACACATTGCTCTGTATTTTCCAAAAATGTTGATAATCTAAAGCTGATTATGTTTCTTTATCACAATGTCTATCTCTCTCTTGGGAACTGATAACAATTGCTTTTCTTCATATTCTGTTGCAACGGAGCGGGAAATGGTGATTTTCCATATTACCCTTTCCTAAAATTTGGAAACATGGGTACAAGTTCGCAAGTTTAGTATTTCATTAGAGATATATATCTCACTTTTGCCCTTTCGAACAGGAAATCAGTACAGACCCCAATAATTAATCATTTAGGTACATAAGTAGGTACTTAAAAAGTGCTGTCTTTCAATCTTTTTTGTACATGAAAAATTGTCTACATAAGATCAAAAAGCTGAGCATTATTCTTTCATATACACGTCGCATTGCTCTCAATTTGAGGACCAGTCACTTGGTTATGGTCAATATTATTAGCTCCATGGGTGACTATCAGAGGATGTATTGGTTATATACTCTTCTTTTTAGGACTAATAAAAAGTTCAGAAAATACTTGCTCCACGACATCCATGATAGAGAGGTCTGGCGAATCCTGAAGAAGGTCTATGTTCAACAACAGGCGACAAAAGACTAATGATAATATCTGTGATTCTCAAAGTAACGAATTGGGGAGAAAAAAAATTCGACTTCTACTAAAGGTATGAAATTTCCCAAGGTTCAAGCATACATGAAAAAAATCCCCTCAGGTTATAAACAAAAGGGGACATTTTGTGAATCTTCTGGGGTATATATACCTGCAGTACCGAAATAATGAACTAAGTATGATGTCGTTAAAGTGTTGTTGAGTTATGGTTGATCTGATCGTATATAACCGCTTAAACAATATATCAGATTTGGAGACTATCCACATAATATTGCAATAGATTTTGATTGTGTCATATGGCAGCTAACGGTAAAGCAATGGTTCATACTAATGTTTCATATATCTAATTTTACAGCAGGTAGATGATAACACACTATGGTTGTCTAAACAAACATAACATTTCAAATATCTGTTAGGAACAGATAATTATCGAAAACAGCTTGAGGTCGTGACGCTACGTTATTGTAGTCATAATAGCCAGCTGTAAATGTACAAAGCAAATAATCTGGTGTCTGCGTAACGAATTCTCCTAAAATGCCAAGTCCATATCTTTCCTTCAATAAAGAAATACATTAAAAATTAATATCATTAATTGCTTCCTTTATTTTTCGATTAGGATACCGATTCCACCAAAAAATGACGGCTGTATTGAAAAGATTTTGCATTTATATCGTACTTGAAAAATATTTTTAAAAATACCTTATTTTGCTCTGGATGTTCTCGTTTACGTTCAACTAGAATCAAAAGAATCGACTAGAATTTCTACGTTTTTTCAAAATAAATGAATGAGGAGACTTCTATTCAATTATGATTTAATACTTATCCTCCTTGAGATATCACTGATAAAAATAAAGACAAACATTTGCAGTTGATTAATAAACGCAAATAATTTTTACAGTATTTCAGGTGAAATTGAGGACAGAAAGGATGAAACAATATTTATTAATCATTCTTCAATTCTTCAAGTCGGAGAAAACGGGAAATATACTATGTAGGTCTGTTACAAAAACGCCGCAAAAAAACTTGATTTCTTTCTCCCGACGGATTTTAAAATCCTGGAAGAGTTTACCATCTTATGGGAAAACTGATAGCATAAGTACAGATAATTTAAAGAATAAGTTACATAAATTTAGGGAAGAATGCCCAATAGTTTCTCGTGCTGATAAGCTCATATTATTTTTCATCAAGTTTCATACATTTCTGTAACTATTAATATATATTTTTATGTTGAATAGGTACTTATTTGAAAAGAAGGGGATCAATTAATAAGTTACCTCTATCGAATTTTGTTGTCAACCCACAAAAAGAGTGGGATATCTTTTTTTTTTAAGACTAAGTATTCTTCAAGATGCCAACTACGGAATCAATTTAGCAATAACTTACATTGCAAATTTAATCCAATCCCCAGAGGGATTTTTGATTGATTCCTTTTTTTTTAGGATTCCATGGGATTGGGTACCTTATGTAAGTGTCGGGGTGTACTCTCTCCAGCCTCATGTTATCGATTTTGATTGTCGTGTCTCTGTTTCCGTCATGTTTGTTGTGTATGACCTTCGTTTGCTGAACTCCATGTGGAGGCAGGGTTTTTTACTTTCTTCGTTCATTTCGTTCGAGGTCCTGAAGTTTCTCTACAAAAGGTTGATGGCGTCTACGAATTTGCTAACGTATTCGCCGTCCATTCTGATTCCTTTGTTCCCTCTGTCTTGGTTTTTGGATATCATTTCGAGATAGGCTGTAAAGAGTCTGGTTGAGTTGGTATAACCTTGTCTTACCCATTTTTGGAGCTGAAAGAGCTCTGGGTTTTTATGTAGCCTGATAAAGGAGCTGCTGTGACGGTATATACGTTGCAATGCACTGACATATACTGGGTCTGTACCTTGTAGAGTGATAGTATCAATAACCCTGGCAGTTTCCCATAAATGCCACCGTGAAGATTATTATATGACTTACAGCTTTCTCTTATGATTGATTTATCAAATGAAAATGGTCCATTTTCGAGTAGCTTCTTTAAAGACAAACTTATTCCAGTGATATGTTTACTTCAACTGTTTTGGTGATTCGGTGGATGGAAACTTTGGTTAAAACATCGTAAATGCTGTATATCTATTGGTCTGTACTTGTTGAGGTTTTTCAGGTTTTCTTTTTTATGTAACAGCATCTTGATTTCAGCTTTCCAATTTTCTAGGATTTATTTTGTTTTAGGCATAAAATGTATAGAATAGCTAGTTTCCTGGAGATGACCTTACCAGTTTTTTTGAGTAAGTCAAAGGTGCTCTTTAATGGTTTGGGGGCTTTTTTTTTCCTTTTTTCTTTTTATTATTATCATTTTTTTTTTATATATATATATATATTATGGCTCGTTTCACCTCTCAGGGGGGTAAATTTGAGGAAAGCCCCGCATTAATTGCTCAGTTTTCTCTCTTGATATGGTCGGTTGCTTGAGATTTTCTGCGCTTTTCAATAAGGTTCTAGGTTTCATCTGAGAGTATAAACATAGCGGTGACTTCGATCAAAGAGGCCCTTACTTGAATTCGTTATTATCGGTGTCCTTTGACTCGTTAAGAAGTTCATATCTGTTTTCCAGTTCAAGCTTGAAAGATCGAGTGAACTCTTCGAACGTTTAATGGTTGCAGATTGGTGTGGAACAGTTTCCTGTTGGTGTTCGTTTTTCGGTGTTAATTTTAATTTTACATCTTACCATTTGAGGTCACTTCCCTAATTTTGACTTGATTTAGGATCTGGATGTCTTGGATAGTGTCACTTTTGACCGCTGAGAAGAAGTCTATTTCTAGGATTCGTGGTTTGGCCTTTTTCAAAGTCCATTACTCTTTTTTCTTCTCTATGAAAAAGGTGTTCAAGATTTTAAATCTGTTTGCAGTTGCAAAGTTACAAGGTCTTTACCTCTCTTGTTCCGTAATTTATATCCGAACTTTTCGATGGAGCGTTCATTTCTTTGTCCTACCGAGCAGATACTGAAGAATTTTCTGGTATCTTGGAGAAGGGAGTTCAAATCATCGCAGACGTTGCTTATTTTCTCTCTGGTTGACTTCAAGTGGGGGCGTAGACTAAGATGATGTTAAGTTTGTACCTCATTGATAGTTCTATCGTGACATTGGATGTGTAGTCTGAGACATCGTTTGAGCCCCTACGTAGTATTTTAGCTCCGTAATGATGAGCAAAGCCACTTCGCTTTGGTTTGTCTCCACACTTCTATCTATTGTAAAGAAAATTTTAGCTCTTTACTTCTGTTAGTTCTCTGGGTTTTCGTTGATTTCGGTGACACCGATTATGTTAGGATTTCAATTTCAAGATCAGTTAGGTGCTCATCTGTTATTTTGACGTTGTAAACGCCAAAGTATAATATTTTGTGGTGATGGTACTGGGGTTGTATTTAGGTAGTCGCTGTTGGAGCATATCATCCCCACCTAAAACAAGTGACGTGGCTGGGCTTTCTTGGATTGATGACCCAGCAGAGATGGTTTTTTCTTGCAGTGTTTGGGTAGTCACTCTTGAAGCATAAGTAAGTGATATGACTGGGCGTTTTTGGACTGATACTCCAGCAGGAAGGGTCGGTGTAATTTTGATTATGCGACCCACGGAAAGAGTTGGATTATGCCCTACCACGCTGGCCCATGACGTATTGCTGAGGGTGTGGTTGACTAATCACTGCTGTGGTCAATCAGAGTAGCCTTAGAGCTCAATCATATCTTTGCACCTGTCGTGTCTGCTCTTGATAGAGTAGATATAGGTGTTTGCATTGCTATAGGGGATAAAATCAGATTAGGATTTTTCTCTTTTTTGCTGTTCGTCTAGTGGTGTCATATAGCAATGGAAATAATAGTTACGATAGATTATAATGAAGAATGTTAAATCTGATGAACTTGCCAATTAGAAATACAGGGAAATTCTACTGATGATTGAAATTCCAAAAACCTTTTCTGCTTATTTATTTAAAGATATGTTTGTGATTGAAATTAGAGCAAAAAATTTTCTTCAATGAAATTACCAACCTTTGAGATTTATTCAGAAAATACACTGAGTATATGTCTACATTTCTGAATGTTATTCCAAGGGAGATAACTTTAATATTTTACACGGGAATTGATTACCTTAGAAAACTATAGACAATATTTTATTTTATTTCTAAATAAGTTCAACCCTGACCCATCCAACCATTTATCTTAATTCGAATGATCACAGTCTTTCATCAATCTATCTATCTATCTATCTATCTATCTATCTATCTATCTATATATATATATATATATATATATATATATATATATATATATATATATATTATATATATATATATATATATATATATATATATATATATATATATATATATATATGAAGTGGGGGTAGAATGTAGACGTATACATACATAGTACACGTGACTAGAATCGTTGGTTCTCAAGAAAGGTTCAAACCCGATTGGATGATTGTTGTATACATTATTTAAAAGTAAATGGGTTAGTTATTCTCAGAATCCAGAGGAAACAGACAGTCGGTTGCTGAAAAGTGCGAAAGACACGAATTGTTTACATTCAACGGTTGCGAATACTTGTAAATATTTTTTCTTCATATGAATAGCTTTATTGACTGTTTTAGATATTGAGCACTGAGATTTGACATTTACGACTGATGAAATCTCTTTCCATTTATTTTTTGTCAGTTTGTTACAAATTAAGACAATATATGCATTATATATATATATATATATATATATATATATATATATATATATATATATATATTATTGTGTCATCGACAGACAGCTGTTTCATTGTATTGCAACCCTTCATTGTGGCTGTAGATTATCCATTATCCCATCCAGTACCATGAGGTAGGATTGAAACCTTCGCTTCAGACCCGGTATCCCACATCTGCACCATGGAATTGAACGGTCAGTAAGGTTGATATATTTATATTAGCATATATTCCACATCCACCAGAGTGCTCTATTCCCATGGAAGAGCATTGCATAAGCTTACAATGAATGAGTTACCTCACTTAAAGAGTGCTCAACCCTGAATAGGGGAGCTTTAGTATATATATATATATATATATATATATATATATATATATATATATATAAACACACACGGGGGGTGTTATTTACTCTTTTACAAATAAGCCAATTATAAGTTTTTGTTAGTTCCCTCTGTCCTATTTTCTTCATTATGAAACTTATGTATTCTTCTCGTCTTGGTTATATCTTGAAAAGGTTTTCGAGTTAAGTAAACTGCGATCTGGTATCCACCGGATGAAGCGTTGGCTTTAACTCATTTCTAAATACTGGAGTGATTATTGCAGATTATTATTCCTTTACACTTGATAGTTATTTCCCCTGATTAAAAAATCAGTGTGATTAATGGATATATATGTTGCTAATCCATAATCAGCTGCAGCCTTTTTGCGTCTGTTGTTTGACATTGGACTCTTCTAAGATAAGGAAGATTTCTATCATAAGCATCTGAGGGCAAATACTTTCTGAATTCGTCTTGATCGTAATGCTGACTGTTTTTTTGCTTTTTGTTTGTTTTTGTTTTTTGTCGGACACTGTTTGCATATGAGTATACAACCAGTGCATCCTCCCGATAGTCACTTATGGAGCTGAAACATGGAACCTAACCAAGAGACAGACCTACAAACTGAGAAGTATGCAGTGTGTACATGAGAGAATCATACTCAAACTTACATGGAGAGATCACAAGACAGCACAGTATAAAAGGAAGAAAACGGAATTCCATGACATTATAGAAACTATCAAAAAACTCAAATGGCAATGGGCATGCCATGTTGCAAGGATGGCAGACAACCGATGGACATCACGTCTCACAACATTGATCTCCAGAGATCATATGCGAAACCGAAGCCGACAGAACACAGGAAGGAAAGATGAACTAGACAAATTCAGGAAATACTGGCTCCGCAACGCCCATGATAGAGAATTGTGGTAACGAACGTTAAAAGACAGATGATGATGATGATGATGATGATGATGATTGCATATGATATCAGGGGATTGTTGGAAATTCTTGCTGCATGACCAATGGTTTCAATGATATCTCTAATCCCTGTCTCTTTTACTTAAACATTTTCAAATATTCACTCAAATTCTGGAAAATAAAGATGATGTATAAAAATTCTCACTTTTATCTGTTCGTCTTTAATTGCTCCTGGAATGTAATCAAATAATAGTTTCGATAATCGAAAAATAAAACATTCATCAACAACAACAATTTGCTAATTTAATAGATTTTGTAAACAATCGTAGTATCAATAGAGACAGTGTTACGCAATAACTGGGTTATTCCCCTTTAGGCAATTGCAGTTTGTCAGATAATACGTGATTTGTATATTTCTAGTAGATTTGGATAATTATTTATTGGTGATAGATATTTGCAATTTTATGCCTACTTGGATAGCCATGGTATGGAAAAGAGAAAGATTATCATTAGCTATAACTGTTGACAAATCAGCGACAAGGCTTACTATGCACACATAAAACAGCAAATACATAAATGAGGATTTTTATGTAATTGGATTTCTCATACATAACATCTTACGTAAGGCTTTGACTGTACTGATCTATCGAAAAAAAAACAAACAAACGTGCTTATTGAAATGTGGAAAAATTCCAAACCAACAGTCGGATTGATTAGAGGCTATAGACTATGTAGCAAAGGTAGTGAACGTTAAGGGAGCCACAATTCCAAGAGTACCACACAAAATGCTTACAATCTATTGATTTTAATTCAGTGTTACTGCACTCGTTCTATTACTATAGCACTTTCTGCCTTCCACTTTTATGAACGAGGATGTGTTTAAGGTTGGTGGTTTAAGCCAATTATTACCTTTGATAGGACTATTCCTTTTTACTCAGTAATCAACGGTAAAGAGTTATCTGTGTGATACCTATGCTGTGCAGATATATGAAAGTATTTCAAATTGAAGACTAAACTATTACACAAAAATCAAAACAAACATGGAATAATTGCTATAACTTAAAAAAGATAATTAATTCTAATCCAAACAAAAAAAAAATTATGCGTTCAAATAGTTTCGTATATTTTTTTCTTAATGTTGGGTCGTCTTCTTAAAATAGGCAACATGACATGCATCAACTCAATCCGACTCTAAGTATGAACAATGGTTACTTTCAAAGTCTGCAAATGACCTTTACCCGGTGATGTGGTAACGGAACGTGACAGTGTTCCCTCATTTCGTCGGGGTGGTTGAATGGGAGAGCATAGGAATATATATATATATATATATATATATATATATATATATATGTATATATATATATATATATATATATATATATATATATATATATATATATATATATATATATATATATATATATATATATATATATATTCTATTCAAGATAGAAAGAACGCTGTATATATATTTTTTTTAATTTTGGCATCTGCATTTTTCTCTCTGAACTCATAGTTCTTTTAGATCAAGGCCTCTATTCTGGGGGATATAGAATTGATAATCGCTAGTGTTTTGTTCATCCAATGTCCATGTGACCACCAAGTCTATCTATCTATCTATCTATCTATCTATCTATATATATATATATATATATATATATATATATATAGAGAGAGAGAGAGAGAGAGAGAGAGAGAGGGAGAGAGAGAGATTGTAAATATATATATATATATATATATATATACACACACACACACACACACACATATATATATATATATATTTATATATATATATATATATATATATATATATATATATATATATATATATATATATATATATATATATATATATATATACGCACACTATATATGGTGAATTGCAGGTTTATATATTGAATCGAAGAACCCTGATAATGTAACCGAACGAACCACCCAACTATGGAAGCTTGCTTCACTAACCGGATAGCCACACTCGGGAGAGCAGACAACCCTACCTTCCCTGCTTCTATTTCAGCATTGCACCACCGCCCTCTTTAGTTCCCATGCAGTTACTTGTGCTCCTGTCTCGAAAGTTTTTAATTGATTTTCTTGCGGTCTCTGCAGTGCACTTGTATTCAGTTTAAGCCGTTTGCGGCAATGCGTGAAATTGTACCCTTCACCTGTAGAATCACAGTCTGCGGTGAAAAAGTTCCAGTACCCTGGCCAACTGCCGAACGCTCTGTTTAATTAACTACTGAGCCAAAATGTACAAAGAACTGTTTTGTTTTCCAGACAAAGTCTGTAATTGCGGTGCCTTGTCATGATTGGATTATCATAGTTAATGAAGATTGTCATAGTTAATGAAGACAAAAGAAAGATCCGTTTGTTTCCGTTGAGAAAAATAGCGATTCACCGAATAAAATCGGGCCAACTTTGGATTAAAAATAAAATGTATCCCCAGTCAATATATTGAACGAAGTAAAGTACTGCAACAGAGAATATGATGTATGTACAAGTAGCAACACCAAACATTGTGCACTGGTGGAAACGTGATTACTTATTGAAAGTCAAGCATGAATGGAAAACCGATTGCTGATATATAATTTGCTTTAAATCAAGAATCACTGATTCCAATATCCTCATCTTTTGGGTTGTGAATGATACTTTTCAAAGGAGATCCAGGAATTCCAAAACCAATAAAACTATATATATATATATATATATATATATATATATATATATATATATATATATATATGAATGAAGGGCTCTATTGCAAAACGCATTATATCAAAATAAAATGAGAAAAAAAATGTTAATCTTGTGTAATGCATTCTTCAACCTGATCAATTTTCTTTCGATACTTTGGAAGGCTTGAAATGTCTTTTCGTAAAAAAAACAAGACAAATATCGAGAGATTGCACTCTGGAGAAACGACTGGTGGGAGTATTTCTTTTTTTTCAAATTTGTCGTGTAATGTGTCTTGTCATGGATCTTTTTTATATATATATATATATATATATATATATATATATATATATATATATATATATATATATATATTCATATATATATTTATTGTGTGTGTGTGCGTGTTTCAGTAAGAATGTGAAACTAATCATTTCGTGGAATCCTAGAACACTTAAGTAATTTAATGAAATCGCTTGTTTCACAATTAGTGTAATATTAATTAACCATCTTATGACCATAATTACTGTAATGAATTAAATCCCCACACAGTTTCTCACTATAATGGTTGTAAATACCAAAACAGAACATTTTTTATATTTCCTGAGTTCAAATTAGTTTAACACAACTAGAAGACTATCTACGATGATGTCCTATAACATTCAAAATTTATTTCAGAAAATAAACTTTCCTAAACTTATTACGAAAGATATTTTGAAAAAAGTACTATTGCAAATCGACGCTGAGAGCTAAACTTTCAAGCAGGGTATTTTAGTATAGTTCTGCTGGAATTAGCTGGAAGACACAATTCGGTCGGGTTTTTGTCTTTGCCGACAATAGTTAAGAAATGCCTCGGCAAATTGGTAGGCATTCGCGTCCAATTCCGATTAAAAGACTTTTCACCAAGATCAAAAGCTGTAATTGTTACTTGCTAATTGCTCTCCTTTGAAGGCAAGAAACTGAAAACCCTATATGAAAATTTGGAAGAAATTTGCAATCCTTTCAATACCTCCAGTTTGAGTATTATATACAGTACTGCTCATCAGTATTCTGACAATCAGAAATGCTGTATGTGAAGTTGAAAAGAGGAATTTAATGCTAGAAGAAACAGATTTCATTGCAATCATCACAAAACATATTTTTGTGTAGGTTTTATAGATTTCTAAATTTCAGGAAAATCTTTTAAAATTGAAAAAAAAATTGAATGAATTTCACCTTTTAAAAGTTTGTATCCAGCTAAAATCCTGTTTAGAATCAACGGATGGGAGATTGGAAAGGCTAACTAAGATTGTCATTCGGAAGCATTGCCAATCTGTTTTCTTGATCACCTCAAGCAAGATCGGTACACATATGAAAGGAATGTTATCATAGCCAAGAAATACCAAATTTGGATTCGTCCAAATATTTCTGAACAATATGTATAATATAAAATATCATTTCTTGACTAGTAAGATGATGGATGAAGACAACAGAAAACAGTGAATATTTAGTGAGAATATGACCTATTTAAAACGTTAACCTTCTTTCCCAACATCTCACTGGTGATAATATTACATTACTGTAGAAAGTCTCCAATTTTAGTGTTCACAAATTTAGTAAAAGCTCGAATTATGGCTTCCCTATTATTGAATATTGCATTACGGAAATAAAATTCATTATGCTTGAAAATGTTGGAGGAATGTCAGGTGAATATCAATGTTGCAAGACTGCATCCCAAATCTCTCAGATTGGTCATACTTAGCTTCAAGGTACGGAGTCTGGAACTGACATGGAGTATTTCATTCTGTTCACGTGGGGCCCGTCTTCCTAAATGTTCAACCTTTCCTATTGTCTTGTAATTAAATGATATGATCGCTGCAGTGCAATTGTTTGAAATAGGTAGGATTAAACAAATGCCAATATTTTGCAAGAGAGATAATCGAAATAGATGATGTGGCCATTTTGAGTGGCTGGAAGCCGCTAATTTTTAACTGTTTATCTCAGAACCTATATATCATTTAGTTATGGTTAGTAGGAAGTTGTGTAGAGGGGTAAGATTAGTATGTAATTAGTGCTAACTAAGTAGGGTAGAATTAGGCTTAGTAGGTAAATTAGGGTTAAGGTTAGTAAGTAGGTTTGGGCTAGTTGGTAGATCTGAAGTTAAGGTTGTATGTAGGTTTAAATTTGAGCTTATGTTATTAACTGCAACCGTAACGCTGACCCTAAACACTAACCCCTGAATCATTTTTATTTAAATCTAATAAAAAACAGTTTAGGATGTTCACTTTTCTTCTTAACTTTTTTCGTAAAATTTCTAAAAACATCGAACCACTTTCAGCTATTCAAAAATGGTCAAACTCAAAACGGTAGTACCTAATGAATCGGCATAATGTTTAATTTTACCTATTCCGATTATTTACTTGCTACCGATGTCCTAAAGTTACAAAGAAATGTTTGAACAGGGTTTTCGTAGTCACAAACCACTACTGTCAATAATTCTTCATCATCAAGAACATGTTAGGATTTCTCTTTGGGGGAGACATAAACCTATTGAAACAAAGCAGAACAGGTCGCATTAGATTAGTGTTAACTCCAAATTCTTTTATGATCAGAAGCTTAAGCAGGATTATGTGCTGATTCAAAATTGCACTTGAAAATTAATCTAGCTTCTCTGGTGGACCCTCTTCGCATGGAGAGATCACAAGACAGCACAGTACATAAGGAAGAAAACGGGTGTCTGAAACATCATAGAAAGTATAAAAAAAACTCAAATGGCAATGGGCAGGCCATGTTACAAGAATGAAAGACAACCCATGAACATCACGTCTCACAATTGCCCATTGCCATTTGAGTTTTTTCAATACTTTCTACGATGTCTCAGACACCCATTTTCTTCCCTATATACTGTGCTGTCTTGTGATCTCACCATGTAAGGTTGTGCATGATTCTTTCAGGTGCACGTTGCATGCTTTACAGTTTGTAGGTCTGTCTCTTGTTTAGGTTCCATGTTTCAGCTCCATAAGTGACTATCAGGAGAATGCATTGGTTGTATACTCTTCTTTTTAGGATTATTGGGATCATCTGGTTCTTGAAAGTTGAGCTAGCTCTACCGAAGGCTCGCCATCCCAAAGTGATTCTTCGCTTGATTTCCTCCTCTTTTGGGGGGCTCATGGAGATTCGTTGTCCCTGGTAGATGTAGTGGTCTACCTTGCTGATTTTTTGCATCTTCTATCTTGACAGTTATGTTCTAATTCTCAACATGATTATTGCACATGATTTTCGTTTTACTGAAGTTCATGTGTAGGCCGACTTTTTTTGCATCCCCTTGGTCAATTGAGTATACATGCTAGAATTGTTTTGGCTACGTCCATGGTCAGCTACATTTTATAGCATTCCAGACAAACCGACTGACAGACATGTAGACACCTCTCATTTATATATAGGGTGTATTAGTAGAACTGCAACGGGACAAACGATTTGGGACTTAATGAATAATTAACTGAACAACCTACACTTCATGCACAAAAGACACAATTGTTAGTTTTTTTAACGAGAAAATTTATTAATCGGGACAAATTTTCGATCGGGACAGTTT
>OY735237.1:20268103-20433103 GCA_963457665.1 Thysanoteuthis rhombus
AAGCAAACAAATGGGATTCAACCATGGGGAAAAGTGGTATCAGCACAAGCCAGAGGCAGTTTTGGAGAATGACAACCACAAACAACTCTGGGACTTTGACATCCAAACTGACCACCTCATCCAGGCAAGAAGACCGGACTTAGTAATAGTAGACAAAAAAAGGAAGGCCTGCCAAATAGTAGACGTTGCTGTACCTGCAGACCATAGAGTAAAAAAGAAGGAGGGTGAAAAAAGGGAAAAATACCAGGACCTAGCAAGGGAGTTAAAGAAGATGTGGAACATGAAAACCAGGGTAGTACCGGTCATAGTGGGCGCACTAGGAACTGTCCCCAAAACGCTGAGGGAGAGACTGGAGGAGATCGGGATTAGGGGAAGGATAGAGACCGTACAGACCACAGCACTACTGGGAGCTGCACGGATACCGAGGAAGGTACTAGAGATATAAGTACTGCAACGAATTGTAGCTCTGTCATGATATGCGAAAGAGAGAGGAGACGTTAGCTGAAGACCTGAGGAGACTTATTGTCATTCAGCCTTCAGCGATAACCACTGGGCAACCGGTGTGAAACTGTAAATCACAGAATTACTGCGACCTATGAGTACTAGGAGAGGAGGGCTGGAGACTTGAAGAGACTTGCTGTCATTCAAACTCCAGCAGTTACCACCAGGCAACTGGTGTGAGATTCCAAATAATAATAATAATAATAATAATAATAATAATAATAATAATAATAATGATAAAAATCATAATAATAATAATAATAATAATAATAATAACAAAAAAAAAAAAAATAATAATAATAATAATAATAATAATAATAATAATAGGACTATTAGCAGAAGGTCAGAAAGGATGCAGAAGAGGAACCAAGGGGTTGAATAACTTGGTCTACATTGACCAGTTGACCTTAAAAGAAGAATGTTCAAAATCAGTGAATCAGTAGTGAGACTCATAGCCAAATCTATGAAAAACTGGAAAATAGACTTGACAGCCACAGGAGAAAAATTAGCTGAAGAAAGTATATAAAGTTAAATCTTCCAGGAGGAGACTCTCTGTCTCCATTAGTATTTATTCTAACTATGATACCACTCAACAGAATCCTGAAAACAATCAGGGATACCAATTCTCAAAAAACAAAGGGAAGAGATAACCACCTAATGTACATTGACAATATCGAATTATTTGCAAAGAATGGGGGAGAGCTCGAAATGTTATTCAACAGAGTGAAAGAATACAGTGATGGCATTGAGATGGAGTTTGGAATAGAAAAGTTTGCAATAATTGTGATGCACACAAGAAAGCTTGTAGCGGCTGAAAGGATCGAAATCCTGAAAGATCGGAGTATTGACCACACAAGACTGATACAAATACCTGGGAGTTCTCAAATATAACACAATAAAACAGGAAGAGATGAAAGAGAAAATAAGAAGGGAATACCTTAGGAGGATTAGGGAAAATATTAGAGACCAAATTTAACGGCAGGAACCTTATAAAAAGAATCAATACATGGGCCGTATCGGTAGTAAGATACACAGGACCATTCTTTGGATGGACAAAGCAAAAACTCCAGTCAATGGACCGGCGAATAAGGAAGCGTATAATAATGCATAATGCCTTTCATGCCAGAGGTGACGCAAATAAACTGTACGTGAAGAAAAAGAAGGTGGCAGAGGACTTATCTGCATAGAGGAATGTGTCCATAGGGCTAAAGTACATCTAGAAAAGTATGTGCAAGCAAACAGTGAAGACATCATAAAGAGTGCCCAAAGTAGCGCAACAAATGATTAAAAAGTAGAAAACAATCGAGCAGCACAGCAAACAATAGAAAAAATTAATAGCAGGAAGAATATTCGGAGAATTTGAAAGACGAATACAGGATGTGACAGACAAGAAATCATAGACATGGCTATTAAAAGGACACCTGAAGAGAGAAACAGAATCGCTCATTGGTTATGAGTTTGTTTTTTGTTTTTTCCTGTTGTTTAGACCAGAGTTATCTAAACTTTTTGCATTAATGACTCATAATAAAGTTTCTAGTGGCACACATGTTCTGTTAGCCAAATCAAATACACAATGCCATCCAAATAATTCAACCAACTCAGGGAAAGTATCTTTTGAATGATATACAATCCGTGAATTGATGAGTGTTATTATTATTTATTTATTCCGACACTGCATCCTATGAAAGTAAGAAGTATTCATATATGTTTTTTCTTAATTGAACAAGAGTTTGAACGAAGTGCCCATGCAACGTGCACATGAAAGAATAATGCTGGGCCTCACATGGAGAGACCACAAGACAGCACAGTACATCCGAGAAAAGACAAGAGTCAGGAACATCATACAATCCATCAAAAATCTCAAATGGCGGTGGGCTGGCCATGTTGCAAGAATGGCGGACAACCGATGGACATCACGACTCACGACATGGATCCCCCGAGATCACATGCGCAACCGAGGCTGGCAGAATATTAGATGGAGAGACGAGCGAGACAAATTCAAGAAGTACTGGCTCCGCGACGCCCATGATAGAGAAGTGTGGCAAATCCTGGGGAAGGTCTATGTCCAACGACGGACGTTAAAAGACTGATGATGATCATGATCATGATCATAATGATCATGATGATGATGAGTTCAATGTAATGAATACAATTACGTAACTGGATACGTTGTTTCTTAGAATACAATCATACCTGTTTATATCAAAACATGCTTCCACAGTTTTATGAGCTATGAGAGATATGCTGTAGAAAAATTATCTTGAAACAATTTTGTTCAAATTTACGCAATTCATACATTTGTCAAGGGAAACAATTGCACTAAGTAAGATATTTGTACACGCTGATTACTAAAAATTAGAGAAACATTGTTTTCGGGGCGATAGCTATTACGGTACCTAGCACTATAAGGCAGGCCATTAAAATCTCATAAAACGCGTATAAAGATTTCTAAAAAAACAAGTCTACACCCTCTAATTAATCCCAGAAGAATATACTTTAGTAGCTTCAAGACATTTGTAAATAAGTTAATTTGTCCGTGCAAAAAACTTGAATGTGTCTGTGAGGGATATATAGAATAGATAGCTCCACAATAGCTGACGAAGTATATTTTTTTTTCTCTTTCATATTCGTTTTTTGAAAAATAAGAGCTCTGTGATTAAATACGGAGTACATTAATAGAAAATAACTTTATACTAAGATTTGCTTTGAAGTACAATTTGAGTCTCTGATTCTTTATTGGAGGAAAACGTTGAAATTAGATATTTGAAACATTCACTCGTCTTGACCAAGACGGATTTATATAAAGAATTTATCAAAATTTCAAAACTTGTTTCATATTTTCATAAATAAATCAAAACATAGCATTCCTTAATAATTCTATCAGTATTATTAGGATGACATTTTTAAGCTTAGTTCTGGCCGGCACAAGGCATGATTAATCGATAAACCAAGCAAAGATCAAACTGTAGTTACTTTAACCTAGACTTGGTATTTGTATTAGTCTTGTGTGGTCAATGCTCAAATTTTTCTGCTGTCCAGGATTTTTGTGTGCATTACAATTATTGCACATTCTTCTTGGTATATAACACTGTACTAATCATTTTTTCCTTAGTAATGTGTTTTTTTCCGATTGCTTATGTATAAAAAGTAGATAAATGGCTATTACTACCTTCAACTATGCTAAATACCGAGAAACAAAAGAAAGGTGAAACATTTGAATATTTTGATTTGAACGTAAACTCAAAAATGTAATTTATATTGATTTTAATCAATGCAGGTAATAAACCCTTGAACTCAGTACATATATACAATAGACGTTGAGTGGTGCAAAGTTCGAGATTTTCAACAAAAACTTCGTCGTGCACATCAAGACGACATAAGTTATACAAGTTTCACCGTTATCAAAAACTAAAAGGTTCTCTTAAACATTTCATGGGCCGAAATTGCGTGAAGGAAGGAATCCATTACTATATGGGATTTGTTAGGCGTTCACAGTACCCTCGTATAACCTCCAAAATCTGATCAAATAACAAATGGGACTTAAATCAACAATAAGAGCAGGACTTATATGAAAGAAAGAGGGCGTGTAGTACCTTAATTTGCTGCAAAAACAAATGCTAACGCTTTTTCGCCTTTTGCCCCTTTTCGTGGAGGCAAAACCTTCGAAAAGCGGCGTGTGCCTGTACTAAGCATAATTAACAGGGCTCTCACTGGGGAAAGATTTCAGAACTGTAAGCAGACACAGGACCAAAATGTAAAGAGTGCAATTAAATTATATTATCATTTGGTGCTGTAGGACATAAAGTGATAAGTATGTGACCAATGTTGCCAGATGTTTTTGCCAAATTTGAATTATCTTAAGATATAATTGGGTAACCGAATAGGAATTACCTAATTATTCTTATTGAAGGTGCTGGCCCCAATTCTTCGGACAAAGAGGGCCCGCAGAACTCTCATTTTCCGAAGCAGAGTGCAAAATTGTCGTTAAAATCAGTTAAATTTTCATATTTTCAATGTATTTCGAATATATATATATATATATATATATATATATATATATATATATATATATATTCATAATCATTAAATAATCTATAGACAGCTGTTTCGTTGTATTACAACTCTTGTATAGCTATAGACTATCCATTATCCCATCCAGTGCTGGAATCAGTAAGACTGAATTCAAGCGATATATTTACGCACGATTCCCCATCCACCAGAGTGCTCTATTTCAAAGTCATATATATATATAATGATCGTCTACGAGACCAGTTCCCTGATTCACTGTGATTTTCCCTGTATAATAGTATAAGTCGTTGCTAATCTTAACTTAGTGTACCACAAGGCGACAAGTATAGATCATGAAGTCAAAATGGAATTCACTACAGTAGCATTGGTCTTTGAGATTCGCTTGCTGAACACTTGTGTACGATGACGCCCTCTATCTAGAAACCTGTAGTACGTACTAAACTCAGCTTAGAGTATTAAGAAGATTTTGACTGTTCTAATGCTTCAGTTTTTCAGAAATACTAATAATGCTCTGCTTGATTAATAACCACTATACGACTAGACATTGACTCTATATAACAGACAACATTTTCCATTTCCATCCCTATTTATGAGAAAGCCAGTATGAACTGGCAAAACTCAATAATGAACCAAAGAAATCTTATTTCACTAGACATGCTTGTCCGAATTATTATTATTATTATTATTATTATTATTATTATTATTATTATTATTATTATTATTATTATTATTATTATTATTACTAGGAAATAGCCAAATATTTCCATTTTCAACTAAATACTTGGATCTAAATGTGATTTGTACATCACTAATTTCCTTAAATTGAACATACAGTGCATACTTAATTTTGCAAGATTTTGTGCACACTGTCTTCTGAAATTTGGGGTAGGGACCACTGATGAACACAACTCTCAGCCATTACAGTAATTCAGTTTGAAAGGCACGGATCAGATGTTGTTCCAGCCATATAAAAACCACGCAAAAATACACTGGTTATGAGTTGTTGACATTTATTTTTGTTTTTGTTTCTTCTATTGCTTACACAAGAGTTATCCATACTTTTTCTGTTGGCGCTAAATAAGATTCTTGGTGTCTCACTAAAAGTTTTGTTAACTAAGCCAAATGTACAAAGTCATTCCAATAATTCAACCGACTCAAAAAAAAGTATTGTTTGAACTATATACAAAATAATACTTAATTTCGTGACACACCCAAAAATTGTCGACGACATACTAAAGAGTTGTGACACACAGTTTGGAAAAATCTGGCTCAGACTGTAGTATAAGTAGTTCAAAATATAGAATGAAATCTCAACTAATTCAATCATACTTGCACTATGTTAAAACGTGCCAATATAGGTTTATTAGCAATGAATGATAAGTTGTGCCAAAATTATCTCAAAACAATCACAAGTTTACATTTGCGCAAGTAACCATTGTGCACATAATTTTGTCTCAGAGAGAGAACTGCGCAATATAAGGTTTTTGCGTGAATTGACTACTATAAATTAGTGGGAAACTCGTTGGATGATCACTGATTCATTGTGACGTTCCCTGTTTAGGAGAGAAAGGGTATCCAATGCATCTACCTGATACTCACATAAGGCGCTGTAATATGGAACGTAACGAGAAGATTGATCCCCAAACTGAGAACCCTGCAACGTGTGCAAGAGCAAATCATGCTTAACATCATATGGAGAGATAGCAACACAACCCAGTACATTAAAAAACAGGGATTAGAGATAAACCATTAGAAATTCAAATAGCAATTGACTGGTCATGTTGCTAGAATACTAGACAACTCATCACCATTATCATCAGTCTTTTAGCGTCCGTCGTTGGACATAGACCTTCCCCAGGATTTGCCACACTTCCCTATCATGGGCGTCACGGTGCCAGTATTTCCTGAACTTGTCTAGTTCGTCTCTCCATCTAACACTTTGCCGGCCTCGGTTGCGTGTGTGGTCTCGGGGGATCCATGTTGTGAGTCGTGATGTCCATCGATTGTCAGCCATTCTTGCAACATGGCCAGCCCGCTGTCATTTGAGCTTTTTAATAGATTCTATGATGTCCCTAAGTTACTGGATATCAAATGTCAAGTCGTGGATCCCCAGAGATCATATATGAAAATGTGTATGGCAAAAAAAAAGATTGCGTGACGAATTATAGAAGTTCAGAAAATTCTGGCCCCCTGATGACCATGATAGAGATGTTTTGTGAATCTTGAGAAACATTTATGTCTAACGTTGTAAAATGCTGCTGATGATGATTGTGTCTGAGCTAAGCTTAGTTTGCCTCGAGGCCACAAGTGTTAAGTGAATTCACTACAGCAATAAAAGCCCGTGAGTTTGTTTCTTAACCACTACACCGTGCAAAGGTGCTCTATCTAACACTCATAGTACTCACTACCCTCAGCTAAATCCTGAACAAGGCTACAAGTCTGAGAACTGAACTCACTCCATCATAGTACTGGACCATTTATCCGGCTTCCAGAAAACTGGAATTGCCTGAAAACCGGCTCTTGTTTTGTTCGTATTTTGATTATTTAAGTATTTTGATTATTAACAATTAAACATATCCCTCTTTAGAGTGTAATTGATAATTTGTATGATTAAATACAATTCCCTTCCTTTCTTTTTATTGTTTGATTTATATTTTTAAGTTCATCCGAAACGTTGGTCCAGAAATGAGGAAAATCCAGGAATCGAGAAAATCTAAAAATACCTTCAACTTCCAGTCCTAAGCTAGCCACTTAAATGGTCCGGTACTGTAAGATAAATCTGCGAGACTTGCTTGCCAACCAATATTCCATGCTGAGGTGCTCTATCAAGAAATTATCGAATTGCAAAAATTGGTAACAGCAGGTCACAGAGCAATCTATTTTTCTTCAAAACGGAAAAGAAGTAACGAACTCTAGCTCTCAGAGAAAATAAGCAAAATTAAACATAGCTTGAATATTAGAATCCGTCAATGAAAACTGTCACCAACACAGTCTAAATGGGTATCTTCAGTTTTTAAGTTAGTCTGACTGGCTATATATGAATCTGCGCACAGACTGCACTAATGGTGCTACATGGCTGATAACTTCAACATTTACTCATCATTATGTTTACAAGAACGTTTTTGGGTTATTGTTTTTTTCAATCCTTTCCTAAATCATCTAATATTGCAAATCTGACCAACACTTGCATGTGGGTCTAATTTGCAATATTTGCTTGTGCTAGATGGTTCTCTTTGTTTGTATTCCGCAGTATTTTTAAAATTCAGATTTTAAGTGACCACTCGCCCCCCCCCCCCGAAAAGGGCTTTGAAAAGTAAACCTTGTTCATCAATGTTTCCTATTTTTAATTGATCACCCCGGCACAACATACTGCCATATGACGTTGATCAAGTGACGGTTTCTATTGAATGACCAACCAGACATGTTTCCATTTAAATCTAAATTCGTCAGAATTAGGATAGACAAGTCACGAAATATTCAAATCAGTTCAATTATGGCAGTCTCTATGTCGTCTGCTGTGTGGGAGAAAAGAAGCAGCGGAGCTAAAATTAACCCCCACAACCCATCTGTTCGTCTATGATTTCAAAAAATGTTTAGCACTTAAATTAGATACAACCAGCTAATACAGTGATGGCAAAAAATCCTCCAAAAGGCAAATTCTTTATTTTTAACATATTACCATACTTATACAGTTTCAAAATTAATGGAATTCAGTTCAAAGATCCATAATAATACAACAATTACAAAAAAAAAACAAAAAACGACTGCCTGTTTCAGGACCAAACCCCACTCTTAGAGAAGCTAATAAGTTTCTTCTTTTTTTTAATATTTCGACTTTCGTAAAAACATTTTTCCTTTAACTGGAAAAGATCTTCAAATTCGATCATGGAAGGGGATTTAGAGAAATTTTAACTAAATATTTTTCTAGATAAATAGCCTAAAAATCAAGATAATTCTAGATATAATCTGATAATTTCAGATATAATTTGAGGCAATTATTAACTATTAACACCCATAGGTTTCCATTTTCGCTCTCTCTCTCTCTCTCTCTCTCTCTCTCTGTCTGTCTGTCTCTCTCTCTCTCTCTCTCTCTCTCAATCCCCTCTTTCTCTCTTTCTTTATCTCTCTCCCTTTTTCTCTCTCTCTCTCAATCCCTCTTTCTCTCTTTCTTTATCTCTCTCCCTTTTTCTCTCTCTCTCTCTTTTCCTTTCCCTCTCTCTTTAATTGATGACATAGAAATAGAAATCGTCCGTCTTTACCGTTCACTCTCTATCCTTTATTGTAAAACTCTCATTCATTTTCAAACTGAATGTCTGAAATAGTCATTGTTGTAAAGTTGTGGAAAAGAAGATCAAAACAAAGAAATTTTGAAAAATATCAGTCAAACAAGATTGAGCTGTGAAAAGGTATGAACAAAATAAGAAACTTAAAGGTATTACAAACATTCGGTACGTTTTGAAAATAATTCAATATTTAGTCATATAGCGTTGTCTTTTTACGCTTACTTTATTCACACCTTCGTTTGGAACTCAGAGGATTCATGTAACAATGTGAAAAGACAACCGTACACAGCAAAACGCAGAGGTTACCTCAAAACCAAAAGTTATCTAAGATTGATGGATCTAATTTAATCATTGAAGGAATACCCTTGTTTCGTCTTTGGACCTCGAGTTTAATTCAAGACATTTTGCAAGATTAATCGTTTAAATTAGATAAAGGAATGCTGGGATGGCCAGAAGATGCAATGGTTGACTCCGAAGCTAGGTTGAATCTAAATCATTTTGAGGGTTGGCATTTCAACTGGTGATAAGTACTTTCAAGCAGACCACCACGATTGAGAGTAGGCGAGAATGATATATCAGTTTTAAATTAGACGTGACATACGATTGTACAGTCAGCCAGTTGAGATGAGGGTTGACACTTCAGTGGCAGAGAGGAAAGGAGAAAGAGAGGTCCAATGAATGAGCCAAAGAGAGGGGGAACTACTGAATTCTCAATGGCAGCAGTTAGTCACAAAAAGAAACAAGAAACAGACCTAGGGAGAGTTCAGCAGCAGCAGCCTCTCAGCTTCTGTCGCTGGACATGAACCTTCCCCAAGATTCATAGGACCTCTCCACCATTGGCATAGCGGAGCTAGTACTTTCAGAAGTTATCTTATTTGTCATGCGATTTTACTTTATTTGGGCCGCAATTTCACATATGATCTCTTGGGATCCACGATTTGAGTTGTGATGTCAAGTGGTTATCTTGTAGCATATCGAGCCCATTGCCATTTGAGTTTTTTAACCGTCTCTATGATATCTCGGATCCCTGTCTATTCTCTGATATACTGTGCTACCTTCAATCTCTCCATGTGAGGTTGATGATTCTTTAATGTTCCCGTTTCAGGGTTCTCAGATCGAGGGCCAATCTTTCAGTTACGTCCCATATTTCAGCTCCATAGGCAACTATCAGGAGGATGCAATAGTGGTATTCCTTTTTTTATAGGACTAGTGGAATTTGGGTTCTTGAACTTCGAGCTCGGTCTACTGAAAGCTTGCTAACCTAAATTGAGTTTTCGCTTTTCTTGAGATAAAAGTAGCCTTGGGGAGTTTGAGCATCTCTTGCCTACAATGATACAGTAGCCACTTCTCAAGTTTCAATGATTATCTATGGGCTGAGATTGACCGCTTGGTAAATTCATTGCAGCTCTTTAGGTTTAGTGAGTACGAGGTCAGTGGAAGCACTAATTATTTGTTCCTACTATTGAACCTTTTATTACACGTATGAAATTTAAAATGCTTAGTATTGGTTACGAATTCAGTACACTGATAATTGCTTGCAAGATTAGATCTTCAAATATTGCTCTTGTCAAAGCGGATGTCACTTGGGTTGATACATCATTGAGCTGAATTTCTTCTGGCTGAAAATCACAATTAAGTAACAAAAAGGGACTGTATTTACTTGCGAGTAATACTTGTTTTCAGATTTGCCAATGCATCTCTTCAAGACACTTTTAGGTCTGTCGATCTGTCGTTTCTAATTTGTTAAATATCAATTTTTCTCTTCTCCCACTTCCTGGTACTACTACAACAACTTGTATTGCTGCAACTACAAATAATAATAATAATAATAATAATAATAATAATAATAATAATAATAATAATAAGCACTACTGGGAACTGCACGGATACTGAGGAAGGTGCTAGAGATATAAGTACTGCAACGAATTGTAGCCCTGACATGATAGGTGAAAGAGAGAGGAGACGTTAGCTGATGACCTGAGGAGACTTATTGTCACTCAGCCTTCAACGATAACCACTGGGCAACCGGTGTGAAACTGTAAATCGCAGAATTGCTGCGACCTATGAATACTAGGAGAGGAGGGCTGGAGACTTGAGGAGACTTGCTGTCACTCAAACTCCAGCGGTTACCACCAGGCAACTGGTGTGAGATTTGCTAATAATAATAATAATGATAATTCATTTAAAATCTCTTTGAAATCGGAAATCATTTTTTCATTGAGAAACTCAATCATGCACGGCTCTTCGATTCGTCCTCTGAAAGCAAACACCTAACCCTCTATATTTTCTCCCGTTCCATCTTATTTTCTCGTTTAACAAGGGAAGACCCGTGAGGTTTCACACTGTTCCAGGTTAGATTGATCTGAAATTCAGGTCAAACGTCCGGGTCAGTCGGATGTATTGCACTTCTCCTCTTCCTCTTTCCCTTAATTTGCTAAAAAAGTCAAGGACGTTGGACTTGATGATTTAAAGGAACAAATCTCTCTCTCTCTCTATCTCTATCTCTATATTCTAATATCTAATATATTCAAGAAAATTTTTCCATGTGTTCATTTTTAATTTCTTTTATTTTTGTTCTTTGTTTATATGCATACAAATAGAAACAGAGGCCACTAATTATTGTAATTGTTAATCACTGAGTATTGCTGAAAAATTCTTAACTAAAAATGTTCATCACTGGTTGTAGGTTACTAACAATTGAGGTAATCAGATTGGCACATATGGACGTCGTGATTGTGGACACATCATTGAACCTATGGGTCTTCTTTATCCTATATAATACTCAAAGTCTGATTATCTCAGATGTATGCGACCTGTAATTAACCGGAATGAAGTATAGTAAACAGAAGCATTGAATCAAGCCATCCCTGAAATTCGCAAAATTGAAGTCTTCAGAGAGATTCGGATGATTTGCAATTAAATAACATTCGTCTCGGGTCTCCGTTTGCGTTCATCTCAATAATTATAACCTGATTTTCATCTATCTATCTATCTATCTATCTATCTATATATATATATATATATATATATATATATATATATCGAATACTAAAGACCGATCCTTTGTTTCGTTTATGAGACCTCTAAGTAACAGAAGCAGTGTATTGTTGCCAAAGGTATTGAATCAATTCCCCCCCATAAACATAATCAAATCCAGGTGATTTACAAATGAAAGATAAAATGGTGGGTTCTACCTTCGTGCTTACACCGATCAGTGACCCAATAGATCAAAGGGCTGTCTAGGATTTTGGAACGATGCACTGTAAAAATCCTAGAATAGAAAACTGTCCTTACAGCTCTAGTTTCCGGTTTGTAAATATATTTTCCAAAAAGTATTTTTGGTTACTATATCTAATGTGGTTGCAGACCCTAGTTAACCCATTCACAATATTGTTGATGATGTTACGTGCTCGCAGAGTTTAAAACTACCTGATAGCATCGAACATCTACTGGCTATCAAGAGAAATAAATTCACTCCAGATAATTGTACTATTGCAGCTTTGTTAAATCGAAATAGCAGTATTAGGAACCGTCAACCAAATCTGGCAAAATCACCGTAGGTTTCTTCACTTTTTAAGTCAGTCTGGTTTGTTATCTACAAATGTATTGTCCGTACAGGCGGCACAAATAGAGCTGAAAATTTGAACATTTACTCTTTGGAAAAAAAAAACTGTTTTGGGCATTAGTTATCAGTAGTGGTTCAATTTACCATGCTCGTTTATGCTAAATCGGTCTCTGGTATCGGAAACGTGTGTGTGCAAGGCAAAGTTGCATATTCAGACAAATCAATGACGACAGGTCCTCATTTCGGGGATCACAATTTTTTTTTATGAAACAATTGTTATCAATTGGTGTCACCGGAAAATAACATTTGTTTATTCCTATGGTGTGTTTGAGACTGAGCCCCTTTCTTAGCCACGTGACGTGGATCATGTAGATTTTAATCATGGGGCCTTTGCAATTAAAGACAATCGATGCCTATAGTCAAAGAGAACACCAAAAGGGTGAAGCAGAAGTCGCAACTTTAAGCCGACTGGAAATCTTCCAAGGCTTACCTCGTACCTTTTATCTACTGGGTTGTATTTCTTACGTCTTTTATAGGCCGTGGAACCCCAAAGTTGTGTAACGTACGATAAAAAAAAAGAAATAAATAAAAAAGCAAAAACACGGATCATAGGTCCTACATTTTATATACCGCATCATGTTTTTTAAATATATCATTATGCAAAACTAGATTTATTTTCTTTCAATATTCGGCCTTTTTAGTGATTCCCGCCCAAAAGAATACAAGAGAAGTAATTTATTCATCGACTACTCCTTTTTTGAAATTTTTCAGTTGATCATCCCCAACTGAAAAGATTTTGGTTAAGCGATGGTTTCCCATGAGTAGCTAACCAGACCTGTCGACTGATTTGCTATTCAATCTCATCAGATTGTTAAATGCAAAATGATTTATATCCCACAAGACTGTAATTGTTTCAACTGGTACAAAAAAATCAACAACTGGAATTGAACAGCAGCCGCCATAGAAGTTGGCAAAGAGTTCTATCACGTTTTTTTTTTTTTTTTCTTATAAATAAGTATCCGTGTTTGAGTGTTTGTTTACTATTGCTCCAGGCCATATTGATTTGCCTACAGACTTGAAATAATTGGCATCAGTACACCTTCTAAAAAATGCTTTCTTTGATTTGGGGGAAAAATGCTGTTTTGACTTTTTAGGGGGCCTCATTCGTCGAGTTTATCAATAACTACTAGATTCTCCAGAATCTAAATTCAATTAGTACGAAAAATATTTACACTTCAAATCGATGAAACATAGGTGATGAAGGGCTCCATCTTTATTTCATAAGTGCCTGTGTTTGTGTATTTTAAACTCATAGCCATACCATTTGGCACTATAACTCCAGAGTTCTGTCGTGTTTTCATATATATATATATATATATATATATATATATATATATATATATATATATATATATATTCTTGTGTTCGAGTGTTGTGTGCCAGCGCTCCAGGCTATATTGTTTTGCCTACAGACTTGAAATAATTGGCATCACCAAAATCGGTTTCTTTGATTGGGGGGAATGTTTTTTTAGACATTTTGAGGCCTCCTTTTGGTGGTTTTGTTTATATTTTCCTGAATATAAATGCTTCTATTTTAGATGTTTCCAGTAAACATCACCAGTGATGTCAGAGATGAGATTTATTCTGATTATATTTATTCTTTGATGGAACTTTTTTACATGAATTTGAATTTTGACGCTACGGTTGATCAATTATCGACATCGATGGCGAGTTGATTTTATTTCAATACCTTACTGAAGCACCAAACGTCCGTCTGTCTCTTATTGCATAACTAAAAGATAGCTGGAGTTATGGCCATCAGATTTTCTGTGGTAACTAATGGGACCCCAGAGAATGTATTTGCTTATCAATTTTTGAGAATTCCAAAACTCATCACGCAGATGATAGTGATTTGATTTTTATCTACTCATTTATTTTACAATGATTCACTAACGTTTTGTGAAATAAACTCTGATACTTAATTCTAGTTGAGTCAAGCAAAGGCAATAAATCAAGTCATGAAGCAAAGGCAGGAATCAAATAACCGTTAATATAGTTATTTATTCAGTGTTGCTTTATCAGGCACAAGGCTACATATGTAATGTACATAGTGAGGATTCAGCTCAAATGACAGTTCGTATGTTATTTTCCAAGTCTGACTGTGAGGTTAAATGTGTCAGGCATCCATTGCAGATCGAATTCAAAGTACATCGAACGTTGATATAAAGAGTACGTTTAGATTCCAAGTGCTCTTAATTTTCTAACTAGATACTGAATACGCTTTTGAAAACTGAGTCGTCCTCGGAAACTTTTACATACATAATACACAGTTATCCTCCAAGATCGATTGTGGTTGACATGAAGCAATATGTTTGCAGCGCCCAGTGAAGAATGAATTCAAATGGCTGTTAATATATAGTCAGTTTTGCAAAAAAAAAAAATAGAATAAATAAATAAATAGATAAAAAGGACAGAAAGGAAAGACACATTCTTTCCCTACCCCCACTGCGGCTAGGGGTAGACAGGCCATAAAACTTAGATAAAAGACGGAACATCTTCAACCATCCTATAGACAAGTTCTCGCTGCTTCTAGTTGGGGTGACCAATGAATTCTTTAACAATGTAAAGTGAAAATTAAAAAAACTTTTTTGACTGTTATAAGAACCCCCTCCCTGCAAGCTGATGCAGGATGAAATTGAACCAGATAAGTAAACGTAAAGTTGCCACATTTTTCTCTCTATTTTCACTGTGTATTCTTACTGTGTATTTTTCTGTATTTTTCTCCTTGTTCATTCATTTAGATACAATATATATCATCTAACATCTACCAAAATTGTGAGCAACAGTAAGGCTTCAATATTTCTAAGGTCAAGAATGTGTGTTATCTAGTAAGGATCCAACTCGAATGGTAGTTATTTCTATAAAAATTGATAAAAGTTTGCTTTTTCAAACACATGGCCACATATAATTGATACCTAGATATGATAGAACTTGAATGGCCATTAATTTAAGAGTTTTTACTGAATTTTGCCTTGTCTGAGTCGAGGCTATAAGAGTGTAGAACCCTATAAGGGCCGGTCTCAAATGGCCGTTAATACATAATTATTTACAAAATGTTGCTTTGTCTGGCACTGGGTTTCATATATGTGACACTTAGCATACCTCAATGACTATTAATATAAATTTATTCACAAAGTTTCTGATTACTCTGGCACAAAGCCACATATACGAGAAACCTTGTAAAGATCGAACTCAAGAGGCAGTTGATATACGATTATTCTTGCAATTTTGCTCAGGCTGCATATATGTAGTATTTAGTAAGGATTGAAATCGAATCGCTATTATAATTTTTTACAGACTTCTCCAAGTTTGGAACGTGGTCACAAAGAGTGGCACCCTGTAAAATCGATCTCAAATAATGAATATTATATGATTATTCACGAAAGTTTGTTAAGTCCAGTACAAGGCTACGTATATGTGATACTTAGTACAGCCGTTAATATGTAATAATTTAGAAAGTTTTGCTTGGCCCAGGACACACCTGCAAGCATGTGTTACCCTGTAAAGTTCGAACTCGAATCGTCGTTGATACACAATTATCTACAGAATTTCCCTAGGTTAAAATTGTATACTGTTTTGAAAGGATTGAACTCAAACAGTAGATAATATATAATTATTCATAAAATTTTGCTCAGTCTGGCACAAGGCCACTTATATGTGATACTCAGTAAGGATTGAACTCAAATCGTCTTTTAACTCTTTACAATTTTTTTTGAATCGGCAACATGGCCCCAAGTGAGTGGTTGATGAAGATTGATCTCAAATGATGGTTGTTTCATGATTATTTACTAAGTTTTGCTCGGTCTGACACAAGGCTACATATATATGATACATAGTAGGGATCGACCTCAAAAGCTTGTTATTACGTATTTTTTTATAAAATTTTGCAAAGTCTGGCACAAGGCTAAATGTGTGTGGTACCTAGTAAGGATCAATGGTTACTATATAATTATTTACAATTTATTTCTTAGTCATGGTCAAGGCCACAGGTCTGCAGTACGTTGTGAGGATTGAACTCTGATGGCCGTTTATATATAGCTATTCATACAATTTTGCTCAGTTTTGAATGAGGCCACATGTAAGAGATAGTTGGCAAGGATCGAACTCAAAAGGCCCTTGATACATAACCATTTAATAAATCTTGCTTTATCTGGCACGAAGCCAAAGTAAAGGTCACCCGGTGAGGATTGAACTCTGATAGCCAATAATGTATAATATAACTGCAAAGCTAGTCGCTGTTCATATTCCACGAATATTGAACTTAATTTTAAATCCGCTTGCATAAGTGCACCGCTTTACCCTTAATAGAATATGTCAATGTTTTAGTACTTTGTGAAGGTGTGTTATAACATTATTTAATTTTTTCAATACTTTTACAAAATCTATTTGAATGATTAAGTCTTATTTACAGTTTTGTTTATATTTAACCATTTACATTCTTCAGCAACCATAGTAAACAGATGATCTTCCAATAAACAATTAGCACACTGGAAGAGTTCCGCTGCAAATGTGTGCAGTCCTAAAGCTTAATCGTGTGTACATCGAGGCTCAACTTGAACTAAACCAACAACACAGCGATCATTATTTCACACTCTTAAAAGAGTACAATAACTGGATATTATAATGCCAGGCGTAGACAATAAACCTTCAAGCATTGGCGAATAAAAGCCGTGTTAACAATTTCTGGTAAGTGGCCACAAAATAACCAGATCTTTTTCATCAGAAGCCTGGCCTTGTACCAGGTACTCAGTAACCTTGGATTAGTTATCTCTTTATTGCCTTCGCTGTCGCAGACAAGGCAATTAGCGTGAGTCACCCCTGGATTATATATTTCTCGGCGGTAGACCACGTTCTCTGTACCATTCTGTCGCAGCTCTCGAGTTAGTCGCAAAGTCAGCGATCTATCACAGCAATCTCTTTTGCCTTTTTCAATTCAAGGAAAACCCACGATGCCTAAATACACTTTGTACTACTTCAATGGCCGCGGACGTGCCGAAATCTGTCGTATGATGTTTGCCGCTGCTGGCGTCCAGTATACCGACAAGAGGTTCGAATTCAACGAATGGGACAAATACAGGAAGGGTAAGTAACTGGTTTAGATGCTCAAATTTATTCATGTCTTGGCCTCACGGACAAAGATTTTTATTACGCATCACCGGTGGTCGAAATAGACACATATCTAATTTCTTATACGATACGTCTTCACTTAATTCATTTGCTTCACATAAAAGTGAGTCTTTAAAAAGATCACTGCTTAACTTCCTTGCTGTGGGTACATGTTTAGTGATATAGTTTTGAAAACCAACTCTACTGTAACGAGTTTCATCCTTATATAGGGTCCTAACTTCAAAACCTTGATTTAAAATCAGTTAAGTTTAATAACTAAATAGAATCCTCTTCATAAACCGAATAGCTAGTTAGCTATTTTTGCAGACAATTCATTATTATCATCAGTCTTTTAACGTCCGTCATTGGACATAGACCTTCCCCAGGATTCGCCACAACTCTCTATCATGGGCGTCGCAGAGGCAGAATTTCCTGAATTTCTCGATTTCATCTATCTTTTGTTCTGTCGGCCTCAGTTTTGCATATGATGTGGGGATCCATGTTGTGAGTCGTGATGTCCATCGGTTGTCTTTCATTCTTGCAAAATGGCCTGCCTATTGCCATTTTAGTTTTTTAATAGTTTCTATGATGTCTCAGACTCCTGTTTTATTCCTGATATACTGTGCTGTCTTGTGATCTCTCCATGTAAGGTTGAGCATGTTTCTCTCATGCGTACGGTTGACTATCGACCTTCCTTCTTCGTGGCAATGCATTCTATTATAAAATTATCAGTACTGAAATTTAATAATACAGATAACACTATTTGGTTAGTAATACTTACATTAATTCTTCACCACTGACAACTCTCCGCTTCCTGATTCTCAATGCATTTTTATTGCAATATAATGAGCGATTCATTTATATTATATATAATAGCTCCATTGTGTCAGCAATACTTGCATTGTTTTCTGGCCTCTGATGGTTCTGCTCTTCCTGATTGTCAATTCATTTCTATAGTTAAATCATGCAGATTATACTTCCATTGACCATATATTGGCCTTATTCTGTCATTAATGCTTGCGTTATTGTCGGATCTACGGCGATTCCTTTCTCCCTGATTTTCAACACGTTTCTTAAGTAAAATCGTCAGGAATGCAATTACATGTGTAATTGTTTTTATCAAGTCGGTAATGCTTGTGTTGTATTCCTGACCACTGACAACGCATTCAACTGATTTACATTGTTCAGAATTCAAATTGATTGCTGAGGTTTGCTCAGACAACTTTCTGATAGAAAACTATTATCAGATTGAAAAAAAAATTATTTGTTGGAGCATAAGATGAGTGAAGTTAAGAAGGGGAGGTGTGGTAAAGTCAACTTGCGTCAATAGAAAAAGAAACCTTTACCTAATGTAAGTGTTCAAATGCAGTTTAAAATAACATCAATATACAATGTATACGCAGTATGAAATAATATCAATACACAATTCACATAGAACCCTATATAAAATAACAAACTATGTGTATGATATAAGCTGTATAGTAAGAAAAGGAGGTGGTATTTGATCAACACTGTGTTGGGGTCATGTTTATATAATGATTTATCTTTCAAATCTCCGAAACTGATGATCCCGACAAGAAGAAAATTATACATTGTACCATAATAACAACGTATATGTGGAACAGGGGAAAAAACATAGAAGAAAATTATATGAATTGCATTGACAGATATTGGGAAATAAGTGAATGGAGTGACGCAAAAGAAAATTTGAATGAAGCTTTTTTTAATGATCATGCTCAGTGTTGTAATCCTTTGTAGACTACACACACACACACAGACCATACATTTGTGTATATCGATTCAAACATTTTCTATCCTCGATATTGAGCACTTTCAACTCATAAAATCTCAATGTTTAAAAATAATAACAATATATCAATATATATATAAAGAGAGAGAGAAGGGGGAGAGAGAGTGAGTGAAAGTGAAGCAGAGAGAGAATCGCTGATTATGTCAGGTTATTTTGATTATTGATGAAGCGGCTGATAACGTAACTCTGCAGATGCTGCATATTGTGATCACTATGAAACGAATGTTTAGGACCATGTGATTTTCATAATAATAATTACAAACCATTGACATCGTCATTGAATATGATAAACGGCTTCCTCAACGGTCCATTTTCAATGTTACGATGTCGTTTCTTTTTAATCTACACAAATAATGAATATCAATGAGCAGTTGTCTTCTACCATACCGAGAGGTGAAATTACGTAGTAAAATATTATTTCATTCACATTCCAATGACGTAATAAAAATGCAGGATTTTCAACAATTATATAAAAGTAGAAAAAGTAATAAAAACGGTAAGAAAACTTAAAATACTCAGCTTTCCTCCAAACTCACAACAATTCAAATATCTGCTATCCATCTATATAAAAATTAATTTGTATATCAATGTGTTTATTGCTATATTCATATATACTGTAATTTTTGACAGTACGGATGAACTTGTTCACTATAAATGTTTATATGATTTACATCTTTTTATGTGTTTGTACAGAGATGCCCAGTGACAGTGTCCCTGTCTTGGATATTGATGGCAATCATAAGATGCCCGAGACCATGGCCATTTGCAGGTACCTGGCCCGTGAATTCGGTAAGTGTTTACATTGATTTGCTTCATTTTATTTTCTATCGAGTAAACACACTCTTGAATGTTTGATTCTCTGTATATGATATGTACGTAGCTGGGGCGGTGCATCGTAGCCTGATTTGATTAATTAAGGAATCTCTAAAATACGCTAACTTACTGAAAGCCCCCCAAAGAGTCCGGATAATTTGCAACGGAATGATAATAGTGAGGCGTTTGTGCTTGTTTTCACCACAATAACGATGATCAGATTTCCAAACATCCATATAAAACTAAAAGTCTGATTCTGTTTGACTGTATGTGACCTAAAAGTCATCGAAAAGGTGGTTTGTAGCCAAAGGTATTGAATCAATAAACACAAAAATGCGTGATTTTACAGCATGCAGAAAAATCCGGTTGAATTTTTACTGAATAATAATAGTGTGGGGTCAGCGTTCGTGCTCAGTCTGTTATAATTCATGGTGCCCGATTTTTCAAGATAAAGATCAATTAAATGCTAAGTATCTGTCTTCCTTGTATTTGATTACTTGCAAATGCGTGAAAATCTGGTATCATTCTGGCTAAATCAGATCGTACTGATATTCATTCGAAGGATGATTTAGATGGTCACAGGGTTGTCTAATATGATATGAAAATGCCGAGCATTTCACAATTATCTTCATTGCCTGTTCGAATAAAAAAAAACTGTAAATATTCCCCCGCAGTCAATAATTGAACAACTGTAGCGTCAAATTTTCAAGTCACACAAAATATCCCCTCAAAGAATTAACATGGTAAGAATGAAACTCTTTTATGACCTAACTGTCGTTTTCAACTGGAAACATCTAAAATAGAACATCTATAAACGTCTAGATTCTCCAGAATCCAGACGTTATGAATAAATCTGCCAAAATGAGGCTCCTAAATAGTTAAGAAAGTATTTTTCAGAATGGCTCTAGTGGAGCACTGATGCCACTTTCAAAGTCTGTAGATAAAACGGTGTGGCGAAGAGTGCTAGAATAAACAAACAAGCAAAACATGAAAACAAACACACAAAGACACGCACAGATGAAGATAAAACCTTTCACCACCTTTGATGACTACGGTCGTTTAATAGTTTCTCGGTAATTCCAACAACTATTTCGCAAACGTACTCTTTTTAATATCTCCACAGAATTAACCTTGATATTAGAAACCGTCCACCAAAACTATCACTAAAACTCGAAAATAGGTTTCTTAAGTTTTTTAAGGTGGTCTGGCTGACTATTTGGTAGACTCGCTATGAAGCCAAAGGGCTAAAAATTTAAAGAATTATCTTTTATTTTGTGTAGATTTTTTGTCCTACCCCCGAAAGGAGTAGGTTTTGATTGTGATGTTCAGTTTACAATGTAATATTATACTAAATCAATTCTCAAGTTTGTGTCCGTTAGTCTTCACACTTGTTTCTTTGAAAATTAGGACCTTTTAATTGGCACCGCCCAACAAGATATGAGCAGAGTAACATATCCTTTTTTTCCAAGTTATTACATGGTTACCCCAGCATACTGCCAAAATATGTTATATGATAATTTCTAATGAATAGACCTGTTTTGAACAATTCGGTAATATGTTGTCACTAACAATATTTATGTTTTTCAGGCTTCTATGGAAAGAACAACATGGATATGTTCAGAGTTGATTACATCTGCGATTGTCTGTACGAGATCTTGCACGATTACATGAGGTACTACCACGAGAAGAACGGACGCTTCAGGGTGAGTCAGTTATTTCAGATCTGATCAATATTTCATATCTAGATATTTCAACAGGGTATCTATAGAAAATAATCTATAAAAATCCATCAACAAAATATATATATATTTTTAAGTGTAACATCAAGTAAATTTATAATGTAAAATCAGTTCTTCTTGACTCTAATGTCCCCCGTCGCTGAATGGTTAACAAGCATTTACTGGCATATACTAACCCTTATCTGGCTCTACGGTGGGAGTTCGATTCTCACTGCAGGCTGGTTCTTTATTTCCCGATAGTGCTGTTTAATTGTTGCTGTACGATCCAATTCGAAGTTATGATAAAATGCAACTAGACAATTAAAATGAAGGCAAAAAAAATATTCAAAATGAATAATAATGTTGAAATTCTCCATGCAAGGATGAATTTGAGTAAATCAAAAATAACGTTGTAAATAGAGTGTAATTGACTAAATAGACATTGTAGCTCATAGTTAAATGAATTGAAATGTATATATTTTAATGTTCCAAACTAGTTTCGAATGGTCAGAATAGTTTACTCTACTTTTATATGTAACTGTAAAATGTAACTAACACTGTCTCATAATATTTGCTTCGTTTAAAATTACAGAATGTTTCAACTACTATGGTACATAGTTATTGATATCTATCACTTATTACGGCAACTGGCACGGTAACCATAAAAATGTCAATATTACTTATGTATCTATCGATACTTCCGCCTTAGGGTCACAATATCTGTGTGCTCTGTTCATGATTGAAGTTTTGCACCTCGGCACTTCTGTCTAGGATCAGAGCGAAGTAATTATTGTATGCTAATTGAGAAGTGTTACGCAAATGTATACACATACACATACACATGAAACACATACACTTCCCTTTATAATTTTTATTTTATTTTGTTGATTTCTGAATGTCTTTTAATTCCAGTCCAGCAGTTCTGGTAAGAGTTCCAGCTCTAGTTCCAGCTCCACTTCTAGCTCCAGTTCCAGCTCTACTTCTAGTTCTAGCTCTAGTTCAACTGCTAGCTCAACCAAGAGTGCTGACCAGAAAACTGGAACTTTTGTGGTAAGATACAAACCCAATTACTGCTTTATATTATAACGTATTGCCTTTCATACTTACCTACTTACCTATGTTTTACAGAGCACATTATGTATTCCATCGACTCAAGTTGTCCCAGAAGACGAACCTTTAACGGATAGCAATCATTTGAGATTTTGAAGATTTTCTATCGTCTAATAATAGTGCATTTATGTAAAGATTATATCCAATGCAATCTGGCTGGATTGAGTAATATATTTCTTGAAAAGTGCTGATCTAAGCAACTTCAAAATCGATACGGGGTTGCTTCATGTGCTGACTGATATATTTGGGGAATGTCAATTTCGTGGAATGGTCTTCTGTTGAGTACTTACGGTGCTTTGAATTTCTTGAAAATCATCCAAAATAACTAGCCTTTCTCAGAGAACAATTATTTGGAATTTTGAAGATTTTCTACAGTCTAAAATCAGTGCATCCATGTAAATATTACATTCAGTGTAATTAGGCCGCATTGAATATAAGATTTATCAAGAAAGTCTGATTAAAAAAAAACCCAGACTCAAAACTACAGGGCTTTTTTTGCTGACTAATATATCAGACAAATGTCGATTTTATACATTGGCTAGCTGTTGAGTAATCGCAGTACACTGGATTTCTTGTGGAACATACAAGAACACTAACTTCCCTCAGACAGCAATTATTTGGGATTTTGAAGATCGCCTAGCATCTGAGATTGGTGCTTTTATATGAAGATTGTATCGAATGCGATCTGGTTGGATTGAGTGTTAGATTTCTCGAGTAGTGTAGATCCAAGCAACTTCAAACTCGATGCTGGACTACCTTGTGTACTTACTAGTATATTTGGCGAATGTCAACTTTGTATTCTAGCCAGTTGTTAATTACTCATGCTGCTTTGGATTTCTCAAAACCACTGACGAAAGCAACTTCAAACTTGACACTGAGCTGCCATGAGAACTTACTAATATATTCTGTGAATGTCAACTTCATAATATGGCCAGTAATCGCAGAGTATCCACGCATACATTTCTACAATTGTAGCTTGATAATATCAAATCCATACTAACTTGTCGGCCATATAATGATATGATTTTAATAAAATTGAATCACATTAAATTTTTTTTTTTTTCATGTGGCCTTATAATGATGTGATTTTAATGAAATTTCAAATTGTATTTTTTTCAGGTGGAGATGAAGAACAGGTACTTGGAGACCTGCCGTAGAATCCTCCCCTTCTTGGAGAAAACTCTGGGAACCAGCCAATTCTTCATGGGCGAGCAGGTTTGTAGCTTTGATGTTTAAATAAAATCATGCATATACTGACGCAATGCCCTTTTTAATGTGCATGTTTGAAAGAGGCTGCAATTCATGCTTTGCAGATAAGCCTGCCATAATAGTCCTTCAAATTAATTTTCCGTCACTTGTATGAGACTTCAGGCTTGAAGTATTTCGTTTACTTATCTTTGGTATTACTAATTCGAACATCCGATATCTAATTTTGGATCTAAATTTAAATCTACAATTTTGGACGAAAGATCTATAGTCATTATTTTTTTTTTATATTTGATGCAAAACTGCTGATGTAAAACACTTTTAAGTCGACATTGCAATATCTTGTGTGCTGTCAACTTCATACGCTGGCAAGTTATCAAGTAATTGTGGTGTACACACACTTGCGTACGCACCTCAGCACATATAGACAAAGGAGTGTTGTGAAATTATGCACTGATTGTTGTTATTTAGTTAAAATGTGTTGGCTGTTGCATTCTCCGGCCTTCTTTAGGTCCCTTGGTCAGTGCAAAATTACATATGGGCTAAATAGAATGTAGTCTAGGACCTTATAATATATGACTGGCCCAGAAAATAATACCATTAATTTCATTTAATTTCCAGCGATCGAGGTAGGGGCATATGTCAGGTTTTATTAGGTTTCTTTACTAGAACAGATATTCTTTGGAGAAATAACCAAAATGTAGCAAAAACGAGATGTTTTGTCTACCACTAGATAGCATTTAGCCACTTTCACAATAATTACAAGAAAGAGTGCATTTTTGGAGAGATAAAATACTAAGAAAAACACGAGTTATACAAATAACTTTTAAAAAAAAGATTTTCAAATATTTCTGCGACGTACAATCATCTTTGCGTGACCCAGATGATTGGGAAGGCTGACCCCAAACTTGAGGCCCAGTCCTAGGGAAGGGCCCCCGATAGCTTAAATCCGACCCTCTCCGTTGAATTTGATTATCTTCTGAGGATTTCCAATCCAACCTTTTATTCGATCAAGGATATTTACTTCATCCTTGTGAAGTCACTAGTGTGCCTCTTCCACTCAACCATGGTAAATGATTTTTTCCGGCACAAACTGGCCAAGAAATTGAACTTGTAGTCCCCTGACAGGTTACTAAATACGTTCAACCAATGTATTTTTCCTGTTCATGTGTCCAGTCGGTTGGAGCAATTTAAGTTTGTCAATAAAAGATGACGTCTGAAATCAGATTTATTGATCCAGAGCTGGTCCAAGAGTTTGGGTCCTTTCAAAGCATAGTATTATCTTGGCTATTTATTCATGTTTTCCGGTGAGAAGTATTAATAAACAGAATTTTAGAAAATTGATAAAATAATAAACTTTGCCTGACCAAACATACTTCCCATTCCAAGCCCCTGTGGTTGTGAGCACTCTATCTCACCTAACTAGCAAAACCTGTCAATGCTTGTCGTCAGTCATTGTATTACATCTGCCAATTGTTTCTCTTACTTTCATCCCGTAGATTAGCACAATAAGATAACTGGGCCTTCATTTCCAACGTTTTTGTCTCCCTTTCAGATGATGCTTTGTGATATGATGTTGTACTGCTGCCTTGAGAGTCCTTACATGGAAGACCACGCCATGTTCAGCAGCTACCCCAAGTTGGTGGCCCTGAGGAACCGCGTTGCTGCCCACTCTAAAATCTCCGCTTACTTGAAGAAACGGGCAGCCACCAACTGGTAAATAACCTATCTTCGACAACTGCAACAGCGAATGCGAAGGGTGACAACTCCGAGACGATTCTCTCCCCCTGACGGAAACGATGTCTTCCATCCTCACCGTCTATTTTCATGGGGACACATGATCTGATATTGGACTTGCATTATAACAATAATTGTTAAATAAAAATAATGATTAAATAAAAGGTTCTTTTTCAATAATCAAATGTTTTTCTTGGGTTTTTTCTTTATACATATTTACACTTTCATTTCCTTCTACGAAGATATTCGTGGATAACAATCCTGGGTCACAACTGCTAGATACAAAGCTCCTCGTGCTACGTCTCCCCATTTACATACGCATACACACACCACAAACACACATGTCTCATATGCATACACAACAAATACTCATAGATACATGCACAAGCATACATCGTACGCACGCAAATACTCACGTACCATATGTACACATACCTACAGGTTACGTACTTGCATACATACACATGCACATCCGTCACGTACCCGAATGCTCACACACTTTTTTCTAGGAGTATGCGTTTTTTTAGAAGTACTTTGGGTATTTAACTTCATTTAACTACATGATCCCCAGTCTCATCGGTGGTCTCGGAGAACCGGTTGTCGCAGCAGAGCATAACTGTGAAATAAAAACAAGTACCATTGAAAGTCTTAATTTAAAAATTAAAAGTGTTAGCATTTAATACCCATATTTCGTCTGCAGAGCTTGCTTTAAATCTCGACCTTTGACAATTACCATCGTCATGATATTCGATGCATCTTCATCGTGAAATCAGTAGCTAAGCTTTTACGTCATTCATGTAATTACGCCATTCTCCAATAACACTTAGATTAATTCTTGGTAATCCCTCTTTGCCTTATTTTCATCGTATTTCATAGTAAAATTTCAAAAGTGACTGGACACAACTAACGCTTAACCGAGTTAGTCTCGTTTACATCCGCTGCGCCCAACCGGGCTTCAGCTCCACCCAGGCAACACAGTTTAGTCTATGTACTCCTACTGGCCAGATGTGCCTCAGCTGCCCACGGATATTTTGCTTATTTTCAATTTTTTTTTTTTTCACAGATGTTAAAAAGTGCTACAGATTCCCCTCTGGGTAAGTGATAGGCTAAAAGAGAAACATCGATCTTTCACAATATGGTGGCTGTACTACCATTCAGAAATAAAATTTTGATAATCCGAAAAGTGTCTGGTCCCAAGGTTTTCAGGTGGAAGATTATGTACTAGTACATAAAATAGCCCTATCATGCCAATAGCAGTTACTTTAAATTCTGACCACCGATAATTCTTTTTTTTTCGCCTATTCCAATGCATTTCAATACTAAGCACAACTAATATGTTTTCTTTTTCATACTGATATTTTTTTCAACTTCACAAGCAATTCTATTTAATAAAATTTTGTATAAAAAAGAAAAACGATTTGATTCACAGCATGATTGTTGTCGGAGGATTACGTCACCAATAATTCATTCTTTAGAATTAATTGATACTAATCTATAATGATGCAATCAATCTTGAACAATTTATAGCGATACAAAATTCATGGAAAACAATTCATAGCTAACGATTCTTTTCATATCAATACATCATTCATACCGAGTAATTCATCCCAAACAATGCATGGCTAGCAATTCTCAGAAATTCACATTTCATCCCCAACAATTCGTAGCAATACTCCATTTATCCCAAACAGTTCATAGCAAACAATTCATCGATAGCAATACTAAAGTAGTCCCAAGCCATTCATAGCAAAAAATTAATTGCAAAAAATTAACTGCAATACACAATTCATCGCAAAAGAATCATCCCCAACGATTCACATCACAAACACATACATGCATTTATACACTCATGTACACATTTATCAAATACACTATATGCTATATACGCACAGACACATACGTGTACACTCGCACTACATACGGACACTACCAGCCAATTACTATATACGCACGGATATACATGCACACCAAATAGACACATGGTACATACACAACCATACATTTACATACGTGCACATACTTAAATCCTCATACTTACATGCTTATATCAACCCACATGCCACATATAAACTAACATATACATCCACACATGCTACACACGCACACAGACACTCAAAGCATATAAATATATACACTCTTGCTTATTACATATATACACATATGGATTCACATACTACATTGATATGTGCTACATAACCCCACACGCATACACATTTGTCACACATGCATACACATATACTCATACACACTATATATGCATACACATAAGGAATGTAATATGTACATGCATCAACTACATTTACACATACATATCCTATTTACCCAAATAAATACATACATATACAAGTAGCATACACACACATGTATACATAAATACAAATACACATACATACACACAAGCATACCACATACGCATACATATACATGCATGCTACCTTCACACATATACATTCTACATACGCTTACACATATACAGTATACATTATTATTATACATACATACACTTATGCTAGAAACAGACGTATATGCATGCACACACATGTCATATATGTATATGCGTTCATATACATGCACATACACACATATACTCTCGTAAACATGGCATATATGCGACAAACACACTCATGTCATATGTACATATGCCATATACGCACACATATACAAAGGCAAACAGTATTTCTATTCACATACTACTCATACATGCACATACATACCACATTGATATACATACTGAAGATACACACATGCATGCATATCACATACGCACATGCAAATATACATACAAACTACATGCAGAGCATGTTCGTATGTGTGCATTTGTGGAAAGAAGTGTGTACGTAACTGTATTCGTGCGAACTGCGTGTTTACTGATCGAACAAAGGAAGAAGAAGCCGTTAGTTTATGCGGGAATTCGTTGTAGGGTCGGTTGGCTGATCACAGTTTCTCTTACGAAGAGTTCTGACTCGCTTAGCCGGCCAGTAGCTCTTTTTCTACTTTCTTGGTTTACACTTCAAACAAAGATACCGTGAGCAATAGCAGCAACGGGAGAACAATTGAAATTGTTGTAAGCAGTTGAAAAAAACACTCTCATTCGCCAGCAGCTTGCTGATGAGAGGGAACCAGTTGAAGTAGCTATTGGGTTAATGACCGTATGGAAACCTGAATAATCGACTACAGACAAGTTTAAGATGAGATGATGCTGATACTTTTTTTTTGTACTTATGTCCAAAACTTGACTCCTCATTTTTCCCTCTAAAATATTTGCTGTGCTTTTTTGATGCATGTTGCTTCCCTTTTTTTATTTTTCGAAAAGTGATTCCTGTGACGTCAATAAACTGTTTGATCCAGGACACTTTCTCATCGGACCTGCACGTGTGCCATGATGCAAATAACTCCTACTCGATTTTTTTCTGTCGCAAACGAATGTGTTTTGGCCACGAAATTATACAATATAATTGAATTTGGCATTCAGAGCCGGGATTGGATGATCAATTCAAATAAATGAACTAAGAATCTGAAACAAATACACTCATACTACGTATACACATGCCATATACGCGCATATATTCACATAAACACACTAAATGCAGACACATTCATTTTTTATCCTGTGTTTAAACCTTCACATTTGTAAAGAGGTCAGACGTTTGAAAAAATGATTCTTCATCGATCCGAATAATTGAACCTGTAATCTGAAATTGCAATGTTAACACGACGAGCAAAACTCATAACGTGAAAACAAGCCCTGAAGACACTTACACGGAATTGTACAGAGGACAAATACCCCGGGAGATGACAATAGTCGCAGAATAATTGACGGAAGGTCTCAACACGGAAGACAGACAAAGAAACGAAACAATGAAAGAAGAAATGAAAAAAAACTGTCAAACAAAAGATTTTTCCTATTCAGTAAAGAGAAAAACATGAGGAAACTATGGCGGGAAGTCGCTTTTCCTTACAGAGTTGCAGATAATCTTATTTTCGTATCGGGAGACATGGTTTTTTTAAGTACTAAAGAGGACAATGAGCAACATTTTGTCCATAGGAAGAACTTAACTTAACCTTGAACATTATTTCTTTTCTTTGTAAGAGAAAATCTGATCATTTCCCGTCATTTCTTGTTTTACTAGCTACGGAGTTTTCTATTATGTCTGTAAACGATTAGCCAATTTTATTTTCTTTATTCTATCAGTCGTGTGTTGCAATTGGTTTTGTCTATCGTTTGTTGAATTATTTGCTTTTGATCACCAATTTACTGTGATTGATTTGGTTGACATCAGTAGTCCACCGAATGAAAAAAGCCGTTCACTGAAATACGCTGGTAGTTTATCTTGACTGAAATGTGAACTAATTATTTACACATGAACTTTAGCGAGAGATGGAGTGACTCGCAGAAAGTTATTTAAGAGACAGGTTTGCTCCCCGGAGAAGGCTAAAATGGCCTGTTTATGTACGTGTTATCGTTGAGGTGTTCACAAAAAGGATAAGTCAGCTAGTTTTGGTAAGGCAAGATTTTCGCCTGGTGTTGTTTGATATTGTGTCTTCTCAACAATACAGTACTTCGTTTGTAACTTGTTTTTTTTATGTCCCATATGTAATTGTTGAGAGCGGTGTTTTCTACTGATTTTGTTTGAAAACATTTTTCTCGTTGATTTGTTGAGTTATTTGAAAAGGAAATCGAATAAGAGGGACCATTTGGATGGAGGTTAAAACGTTGAGCGGATATTTCCAGCTTGAGCAAATATGTAATACGTATGTATAGAGAAAAATCATGCAAAAACATATGCAGGTATAATTAAACCATTTACTTGCAATACTATGGTTCTTATACCTACTACTGGTATGTATTTGCTAGTGCATTTAGCATATGTAGGTAGAAATAGATAGTGCAAAAATATATCAAATTATAATTGAACGCTTACAGTATTACGTTATGTTTTTATTGTTTATATACGGTCACATGAGAAAGAGGGATTTTGTATGCAGTTGCATTTTCTCTTCAGATCTAAAATTTTGGAGGAAATTTCTTTTTTCTTTTCATGAAGCAATATTGAATATTTTTTTTGTTTGCGATGGAGGTGTGCTCATCAAACAAAGGGAGAAAGGGGCATTAGTTTTAGCAGCCAAGGATGGTGGGGTCAGTTGGCCAATCACAGCCTAGCCAACAAGCGTAGAGCTTGAAACTTGCTCCCTTCCCCAATCAGTTGACTTTTCAAACAAAAACACCTTGAACAACAGCGTCAGCGGGAGGGGCATTGGAATTTTAGTAGGTAGTTGGGGAAAAAACCTGGTAGCTACCAGGTCTGTCTTTTGCCAACAATCGGCTGATATGGTGGGGACAAGAGGAAGTTTTTAGCAGTTTAGTGTCCATATGGGATGGAAAACTGAACAACCATCTATGAATGATAGTAGAGTTTTAGATACACAAGGCTTTTTCCAATGCTTCACCATTTCTTTCTAATTAGAACTTATCATTTTTCCCTCTCAATAATTCATCCGTTTTCGTTCACGCAAAATGTTTTGATTTTTATTCTCCAGAGGCTGTTCTACTGATTAATTTATTTATCAAACTTCTCAGCAATGCAAACCACTTTTCCTCAAATTTTAATGTCATTTGCGAATGAGTTCTCGATGTGGTTATACAACTTGTCCATGTATATGTTAAGTATGTATGTATGTATACGCGAATGCATAGTGAGTATTATGTACACGTGCACATGTGTTTATCTCTCTATGCAGTATACTTGTACGTTGTATTTGAGTGTATATGCGACATGTTGCGAATGAGTACGTGCGTTTGCATATCTGGTATTTATTGCATGTAGTGTGTGTATGTGTATATATCCGTATATGGAATGTGTGTATGCAGTATGCGTATACATGTGTATGTATATGGTTGTTGCATGTGAGTGAACGTGTGCGTTTAGTTCACTAATTTTACCAAATTTCTGTATTTTGCTGCTATGAATTGTTGGAGATAAATTGTATATGGTTATAAAATGTTGGCTATGAATTGGTATCAGGGCATTCACGTCTCGGACAACGTTAAAGGCATCTCAGTCATTTTCTCCCACTTTTCATACGAAATGTGCATACGACAGGCCTGCCGTCTGAGTTTGGGCTTACAAATTAAATTTTAATCAATAAAATGTATGTTACAGTGTAAGGATAATTGCATCAAATCTTTTATCAAAATAACTTTGGAGATAACGGAATAAAAACTTTTCATTGTTTTTGTTATAAAAAAAGAATTCATCCTGACTTTTGATTGACCGAATTTTCACTTGTTTCGTTGATTCTGTTACGAAAATAAATGAAATGGTAGTTATAAGATAGATCTTTTTTCTTTTTTTTTCGTTTTTGTTACTCCTTTACTAAAATAAATGAATTTATACCGAACGTTGAGTCGCTAAAATAAATAGAATGGTCGTTACGAGATAGAACTTTTATTCTTATTTCCGACTTTATGCTGACGGACTGAATTTTCACTTGACCGACTTCTTTATTTTTTTCCAATGTTCATTTGCTCGGAAAACAAAAGCAAACCACTTGAGTAATTGAACAAGTTTTTCATTCTTTCTTTTTTTTTCTTTCTTTTTTTCATTCTTTCTTTCTTTTTTTGATATTTCATTATTTCATGACTCAACGATTAACTATTTTTTCTAAAATAATGTGATGATGGTATGTTTACGATTCACTTAAAAAAAGCATCCATTGTAGACCTGATATTAATTTACCAAAAGATTTAGTATATATTGAGTTTAAAAGTTATGGAAGAAAGGATTATATGCACGATTCTTTGATAACGATTTATGAAAGAGGATTTATTGCTGTCGATTGGGTATTTATGAAAAAAAGAAAATATATTCATTTTTCATCGGACAGTGTAAATTATCTTAGCGAAAATATATGAACTGAAGAAGAAACAATTTAATTTCCGTTGGTTTTTTTTTTCAATGATTTTTTCGCCTTTCTTTAATTTGAGTAGCCACTGGAGTGAAAAAACCCAACATTTATTTGCTTTCTTCTAAAAACACAATAGAAAAACCAAGACTTTTACTTCATTTATCTAGATTTTTTGAGAATTTTTTTATTCTCTATCTGTCCCCACCAGACCAACATTTTTATGGCTAGTAAGAATTGGTATGCTGATAAATTCATTTTGTTCGTTCTTTCCCCAAGATTAGGGTTGGGGATAGGGTTATGGTTTAGTTTTTGTTTTTCAGTGGTAGAGTTTAACAAAAAAAAAGTCTATCATCTGGGATATCTTTCCAGCAAGAAAATGAAAGTGCAACTTCTGTATTTACTCGAATTGTGGCTGCCAACTTTTGGTGGAGACTAACGAACACCCTATAAATTCGCTTTTTCACTCAAAAGAAAGCTTACAACTTGATTTAAAACCACTTTTAATTTTAGTCAATATCCTTTTGTATTCCCATTGTTTCATAATGATATTTGATATTAGCTAAGAGAATGAAAACGTAACTGTCAAGATAGACGATGCAAAACTCGACAAGGTAGACCACTACATCTACCTAGGACAATGAATCTCAAGAGAGGAGGAGATCAAGCGAAGAATCACTACAGGATGGCAAGCCTTCGGCAGAGCGAGTTCAATTTTAAAAAACCAGATGATCCCAATAGTCCTAAAAAGAAGAGTATACAACCAATGCATTTTCCCGATAGTCACTTATGGAGCTGAAACATGGAACTTAACGAAGAGACAGACCTACAAACTGACGAGTATGCAATGTGCACATGAGAGAATCATGCTCAACCTTACATGGAGAGATCACAAGACAGCACAGTATATAAGGAAGAAAACGGAAGTCAGAGACATCATAGAAAATATTTTTAAAACTCAAATGGCAATGGGGAGACCATGTTGCGAGAATGAAAAACCACCGATGGACATCACGACTCACAACATGGATCCCCAGAGCTCACATGAGAAACCGAGGCCGACAGAGCAGAACACAAGATGGAAAGATGAACTAGACAAATCCAGGAAATACTGGTTCTGCGACGCCTATGATAGAGAATTGTGCCGAATCCTGGGGAAGGTCTATGTCCAACGACGTACGTTAAGAGACATGATGACGATGATGATGATGATGATGATGATGATGATGATGATGAAGGGGAATTCTGCTTAGTACGACACAGGAACGCGGAAATGAAGCAGCCAGCAAGTATCGATTTCACTACGTTAATATTTGTTTACAAAATTAGATTATTCACCACTGATAAACGACAAGACAACGTAATCTGTATTACTCAGTTTATATGCAGCTAGTGTAAGATCACGGGCATGTGACAAAAGTGAGAAACACAGTCACAACAGTTGTAATGACCTAGATAGACTAGACTAGATCATTTAACTCCGTTCTTCGCTCAGACTACCTAATCATTATCTTCTTGAGTTTCTACTTATACAGTAAGCGTCGTCGGTATTTCCAATTTTGCACTTTTCGCGCTGAATTCAGCGCGTTCCCTGATTTTGCAGTGCAAAAAAAAAGAGAGCTAAATTAGCACGAACTTCTCTTTGATGATTTGATTATTACGTAGTGTTTGGGCCATTTCGGGTGCTTTTTTTTAGCTACACTCAGCATTTTTACTTACCACCTGCCGGATATAATGAATGCTCTCCCGCTTGGGGTGTCATGAAGAGGTGGAAACAGCGGTAGTATTTCGTCTTTCCGCTTCCTCTCTCTTATATTACTTGAGCAACTATAATCTGCTTTCAACTTGCCAGGTCAGTCGAAGTAAAGGAACATGGGGTGAATGGCTAACCCCGCTAAGCTGGCCAATGTCGTTATTGAAATTGGCAAGAGATCGACACATGCCTTTCCCAAAGGCATTATTGCAACCTGAACTCGGCCTGCCGATCCCGTCGGGCACTCGCACCTTCACCTAATTGATATTTACCAACCTTAAATGTATCTGACGTAAGGCCATAATTATAAGACAAGTATAAGATTATAGTGAAGACCAAATTACTACTACTCGTTACCAATATGTCGCAACTTATTTTTTTGTAGCAGAAAGATTTTGCAGCAAAAATTTAAATTAAAAAACGGCGATGACAAGTCTGGCTGCCACAGGGTCAACGACTACTCTAACCTATTCGAACAGAGGATGAGTAATGCAACTTTTGCATTGTATATATAATGAATAAAAGAATATATATATATATATATATATGCAATTCTCTTCCATAGGAATAGAGCACTCTGGTGGATGGGGAATTTAGCCAGCTAAATAAATATATCGCTTAAATTCAGCCTTGTTGACCATCCAGTTCCGTGGTTGGATACCGGCCACCATGTCTGAAGGGAAGGTTTCAATCCTGCCTCATTGATGGGATAATGGGTCGTGTATAGCCACACTGAAGAATTGAAATAAATACAACGAAACAGGTGTCTGTGGTTGACACAATATATATATATATATATATTAATTAGAATAAACCTTTGCGTAGGTGTATGCTAGGTTTTATAATTATCTAAGACTTATCAACTTACCTCGGCAAGACAACATCTTGGCAATCTGTAGGTTGCGCGTTCAAATCACGCCCCCCATCCCCTTTCGGTGAGAATTTTTGTTTTGTTCTTGTTACTGTAGGAAAACAAAGTTCACCCAGACTTCGTATTGGAGTTTTACCACAAAAAATATCTTAGGTCTTTGTCCTTAGACTTCGTCTTACAAAAATATTTATATAAATCACAGCTCACTGTAAATACTAACGTAATTTTTTCCTATAAATTTCTTTATGGCTATGTTGAGAACTCAGCCTTTCTTATCTTTGCTAGATTTTTTTCAATTAGAGAACAAAAATGCGGCAGAGTGTAATAGTTATAACCATTCAATCAGAATTAACGAAAAAGACCAACACTTCCTTGGTGTTCTATGTTCAATCCCTGATAGAGTCAGTGTGGGAGAACATAGGCTCAGTAGAAGAGTACAGGCGTTGATGCAAATACAGTAAACTCTTGTTATAACGACATTCGTTTTGATGGCACTATTTAATGCTGTTTATAATCTTGCAAACTATTGTAGGTGAGAAATATACACCAACAGAAAAAGATATCGATGCATTATTTTGAAAACTAAAATAAGTAATCCTTTAGAATACAATAGCTTAAATCGAGACAGAAAATGAAAGTGCACATTAGAAGAAAAGTCTTACCACCATTGTTATCATCATCATAATAATAATAATAATAATAATAATAATAATGATAATATGTGTATATATGTATATATATATATATATATATATATATATATATATATATATATATATATACAACAAAACAGCTGTCCTTGGATGACACAATTATTTATCATAATTAACGCTCCCTTCTTTAGGTTTGAGTACACTTGGGTAGGGCACTCGTTTAAATACGGAAATACTGTGCAATGTACTTCCAGCTCCGGGATGAAGCGCTCAGGTAGATTGGGAATCATGCGTAAGTAAACATATCCCTTGATTCTGTCCTACTAACCGTCCAGTTCCCCTAGGACAGCGGTAGAGTATCTGCCTCTTGGTCTGGACTTCACCGTTCACTCTCCTCTTTTCTCTCGAAAACTGAGTACTTCAATGATTAACAGAATGATTAACAGAATTGAAAAATTAAATCTTGCTAAAGATTGCTATATTGAACATTCATCAACTATGTCTTATGCTTATTTTTATAAGTATCCACTTGATTAAATAATCAATAAACCCTCCTATAACCAGACATGTACTCTATATAACAGACAACTGTTCATATCCCCATCACTTTTCCTGAAAAAGCCAGTTTTAACAGGTGACATATCTAAATGAACTTATCAAATTTCATTTGAACACGACAAAATTATTTCATTCTAATGAAATTGTTTACAGTAAAATCAGTTATTTTCAATGTATAAATATCCAGTATTAAATACCATATACGTTGGTCCGTCAACGATGCTCCTGAAAGATGTCGTTGAAGATTTGTTGGAATATATCATCCAGACTCTTTGACTACCATGCATAGTACGTGAAGCAATTTTTCATTAGGAACATTTTCAGTCGAGATGGTTTCATGTTTAATTGGGTATGGAAAGAAATCAAATGTAACTATTTGATTTCTCTATGGTCGTACGATTTAAAACGGCGTGACTGTTGCTATAAAAACAACCACAATCAGATGAAAAGAAAAAAAAGGCCCCAAATAATAGGGAAAGCTTAGCATTCCTTGCTGTCTACCGGAGCACTTGACATGCATCTTATAGGTACTACACAGAAACACCCTCAATTTATAAATAGTGAGAGGATGCCAAGATTGTTGCTTCCTGATTAGCTGAGATCTGTCACGTGACGTATGTCTGGGTTGCACAATTTTAATCACCTAATCAACAGGGCAGCTGTGGGCTAATCTAATTAAATGAAATCAACACAAAACTCAGTCAATATCCATCAGCAAACAGATGTGAAGTGATGAGTGTGTGCTTATTTTGTCGACGGATTTATCTTGGAGACAAAGTCTGCCGTAAATAGTTCGACCGCGCAGCCCATTCGTAAACGACCTTTTTGACGAAGTTTCGCCGGCTTGGCTTTTCGCCGACGGCCGTTTTGCCGAATACTTATTTGCATCAGCTTGAGCTGAACGTATTGAGGAAAAAATTTAAATTTAGATTTGTTGCTAGAAACAAGAAGTTCCAAATTTCAAAAAGAACGGAGAACAAATTTTCATTAATCATTAAGTAGAACATTGTGATGTTTCGTAGTATTTTTGTTATTCACTTATATCATCGGCAACGTTCAACATACACACACAGTAGCGAATCTTTTATATGCAAGTTTTTCTCTCATCACCCTCCGTCAAAAAAATAATTCTATTATTTGTACAAATCATGTAAGAACCCATTAATTATATTTTTTTCTGAAGCAGATTTATGTATTTTCGTCTTATGCTACAACAAATAACTTCTTCGAAAGATTTGCCGTTTGGGTCGACAGAAAAATTAGATTTTTCTATTGAGAATGTTTCATGAGAAAATTGATTTTTAAAAACTAATTAAATAAATGATTAATTGACTGGATTTGGGGAAAACTTATAATATATTGAAAATTTAGCCTGTTACCACAGAGGTGTTTGCAGTAATTTGAATTTGAAACGAAGATACTTTACTTCAATAGTCAATTGGAAAACGATTCTTCATATTTTATTATGTTTCATTCATTGCTAATCTTGACAGGGGCTGGTCAAAAATAAATGGGGAAAGACCTATAAATGACGAGTATGAACTGATCATTATCTACTCAATTAGTGCGATAGAGCCTATTTCCGTCTGTGGAGTATGAATTATACCAAGGGGCAGCAGAGGTAAAGAAGAAAAATAGGGACTGTTCAATTACAAGAGGAAAGCTTTGATCTCTCAAAGACTTCAAATGCAAAAAAAAATATGACTTTTGTTCTGATTAGTAAAATTAGAAGTGCATCTCTTGAGTGAATATTTTTTAATAATTTGGGATTAAATATTTTGTCAAATGTGCGCAAATGATTAGAATCTTCTTAAATTATTGTCAGACTAAATCTATATAATACAAAAATTCTTATTCAGTTTATTTGTATGTGATCTCTTCGTAGCTGAACTGATGCATTGCATTCAAATATACTGATTTAAGGAACCTCTGAAATGTACCAACTTTAAAAATCCAAAGAGTACACCGGATGATTTACTACTGAATAATGATAATAGTGTGGGGTCTGCCATCAAGCCCACCTTAGTTATAATGATCTGATTTCCATCCGTCTATCTATTTTTTTATCTGACTGACACTATAATTTTAATCTCGTTTATCATTATTTGACTTCTAATTAGCCGAACCAGCGTGTCGTAGCTAGAAACTTTGCGTTAAGGGACCCCTTCAACAGGTGCTATCTCTTAATGGAACCAAACACTCCATTTTTGCACTCTGCAGGCGGGCAAGATTTTCAGTTAAATTGATTTACAAATCAACATGAGATTTCACCCCAATACGGATGTGTTTTTTCACAACTTAGAATACGGATGATAAATATCTTCGTAAAAATCTGAGATTCATGACGAAAATCTTTGTCAAATCAAACCAAACTTTCATCTATGTTCGTCAGGTGTTACTGATCAGTTGGAAGAATATGCAAGGTTCCAGAAATTACGAAGACTTGCAATAAAGCAAACACTCTTCGTAAGTCTGTATTGTCAATAATGAGTTGAGAGAATAAACCCTTATTGGCTGAGCAGGTAACAATTCGGAGATCGTACTGAGCGAGCTGAGTCCAAATTCCAGCTACTAATGCCCTTGAGTAATGGTATGAATGTATCCTCTTCACTCAGCTACGGGGAAGATGGTGTAGTGCGAACTTGTGTGATATGGAGAGCTAAAACAGAGGCGACTGGAGCCGTAGCCAGCAATTTTCTTCAATGCCGTCATCTGGTCATAAGAAAGTTTTTCAATCTTCACGATGACTATGAAATCGCCCACTTCGTAAAACAAATTTAGGAGAAATAAAAGTGTTGTTTTGGGATATTAAACTGCACCCTTCTAACCCAACTTGTTAAGTACCTTGAAATTTCCATTTAGTCGGATGAGGCAGTGTCTTTTAAAAGATATATGCTTGGAAAGACCTGAACTTTATGGTGTGTGGAGCTCCCTTTCATATTTGTGATGTAAAATAATTTCCGGTCCGTCTTACGGAACTACAGATTCGAATTATTTCGCTTACTTCTTTTATTGTTTCCATTGCAAACAAGAGATATTTTTGGATCAAATCATAACCATTGTATTTTTTTTTTTATGTACAGTTTTAGTTCTATGATTTTTGATGGGAGATCTATGATCTGTAGCTTTTATCTATCTTTATTAGATTTCTCGAGAATTGCTGATCAAATTCAATACTGTAATGCTTTGGATGCTGACCAATATATACGGCGAGTGTGAACTATGTACGATAGTCAGTTGTTGAGTAATCTGAATGCACACATGCACGCGCACAGAAGTAGAAAATTGTTCAATTATTCTTGGATTATTCCGACACTATCTTCGGTTGGTCTGTTAGATAATCCATACATCGTTGGCTAAACGTTCATTCTGTTCTTGGCGTTGGATGACATTAGAGAGTATGCTAATTTTCGTTAACCCATTAACTGCAGCAAAGGGTGAAGAGTAACAGTTATCCATTGCAAGATGAAACGTCTGGTTCATTGCAAGATAATCCATTACAAATCATACATTGAGAGATAAAAGCCCTGAATCACAGGTTGTAAATAAGAATACAATTAAAATTCCATTGGGTGAACCATAGAAGTCCGATAGTAGACAAGATTGCTGGCTTCAGGGACGAACTTAACTCCTACTTCTATTCTCAACGTTTACGACAATTTTTGAATTGTATGTATAAGTGAACAAAAATATTGATATTTTTTGGTGTAAAATTGTATTTATTAATCAGAATCAGATACTTTCGTGTTTATCCATATGATGAAATTTAGTGTATATCTAAGACTTGTCAATCTACATTAATTCAGTGAGACGGCCACCTGGTAATCAGTTGGAATTTTCAAATCGGATTACGCTCATAGTCTTGGCGAAGATTGTTCTTGTTGTTTTAGTTTTCGCTACGATAGGACAACAAAGTCAATTTTTTGTCATCCGTAGACAGACCTTAGTCTGGAGAAGGCTACAGTAGTTTGGCAACAAGTTGGGATCATATCAGCTGGCAACAGTGACTAAGACAAGTTTTGATTTTAATTATCTGACTACGGATAACGCCAAGATACGTTCTCTGCCAAATCTGGTCTGATAAAGGCCACAATTGTTGAGAACGAAGTTGATATCCTGAAACCATAGAATTCTTTACGTGGGGCACACACCCAAAAAGGATGCAATTTAGGTGTTAGAATTAGGGTGTGAATAGTGATAAACAATGTTGTTGGTTCATTATATCACAAAATGATGAGGCTTACGATTTAAACTAACTAAATTGATATAATACCTTTTTTCGTAAACATAAGGCTCGAGGGCATCTCAAGTTTGCCATTTGTAAAAGTTTTTTGTGAATTTAAAGTTCTTTTATTATAATATTTTATATTTATCAAAGAATAGAACTAAATTAAAATATTTTTCCACATAGAAAGTTATTTCTTGTTGATTTACATTTTATTTCTCTGTATAAAGACTCCAAGTTTTGGTAAATTTTGGAGTTTGATATATTAGTTTAATATTTTTCCAACGCCTCATCTGTTTATTTTATTATAACTAAGGGCACATCAATGTCTTTGAGTTGTCGAGATGAGTCAAGGGGATAAAAAATCAATAATCACTGATATTGCACCCTATAAATTCAAAAACTTGGAAAATCAAAAGACCACAATAACTGAACTCGTGGTAATTGAGTTCTTGACTCATGAAATGGTCTGCTAAGTAAGCACAGTAAAGCGTTGGTCGAAAACAAACCTTTTCATCAAAATTCGTCACAGAAAATTTGCCACAAGATTTCATATCAGTATTAATGCTGAAACTAAAAGACAAAAGACAAATGAAATATCACAATGTGAAATATCTAATAATTTAACCTTGAAATTTCATCAATGAAATAATTTTAAATAAAACATTTTTTCTTTTCTTTTTATTCATCTTATTACCATCATTTCTTTCTTACTATTTACCTTTATCTTAACTGTCATTGATTTTTAGCGAAACTAAACTCTGGCTTGGAACCCCTCAGCATATGGCTATTAATTTCTTACCGTCGAGGGAAAACCGTGGTGGAAACCATCCAATTAAGATGAAAGTAAATATTAACAAAAACTATATCTCTTTTTTTAAGGAAATGCTATCAATGTTGAAATATCATGGAGTTAAACACATCATTTGAATGTGATTTATCGTTATAGATTACATATGAGAGTTATAGTATATTTCAAAACGTAAGTATATTAAGCAGTTTTAAATGTTGACTGGTTCGATAATACTTTGGTAGTCAGTTTTGGGGATTATGTTTCACAGCAAAATTTTATGGAATTGATCCACATATATGCTAAGCAACAATGTGAAGATGTGTTCTATCAAGATATAAGACGCAACTAACGTAATAAAAAATAATTCCGTTCGTGTACGAACGACGTAATAAAGACAGAAGTGATGAGAACAATAAAGAATATGATAAAGATCCTTTTGTGGTCAACCAAACATTATTTTCCAAAATCCGTAAAATTCAAATCTTTATTATCTATGTGTATAAAATGTAATGGTTGTATACTTATATGTATATAAAATGCAACGAGCTTACATATATTTCATAAAAGCTGTAATTTTTGAAGATACTAGTAAACTTGTAATATAAAATTCTGGTTTATCAATTCAGTCAAAAATGACAGTAGTGTTTAGATAATTCTACAATTGCATAGAACTTGAAAATTATCACAAACATTATAGTGCTCTCAACCAGAATGAACCCGGATTTTTTACGCATCTGTAAAAAATAAGATAAATAAATATGGGTGGTTACCCTACATTAGAATTTAATTTTCATCTCCCTTGACAAATGATGCAGACAAAAGGTCAATCAGCTCGTGTATCCCATTAGTAGATATTCAAAATGATGTATGAATATAGCCTCTTTATCACTAGAGAGATTTCGAATAACCTTCTCCCCTGTTACTGATCCGCGATGAATATCAGGCGATGTATCAATCTATTTTCAGTGAATTTTCGACGACGAATTGTTCGATTACGCAGCCAGGCACATACGTCAGTTATGTCAGTTTATGCAGGGGATCTAAAAAAAGAAATAGATCATCAAACCCTTCATCGAATCCCACGACGCGTAAAAATAAAAAAAAAAACAATTCAGTAGACGTGCAGTTTCAAAGATGGTTACGTTCCTTTTTTTTCTTTCTATTTTTTTTTTTTTTCTGAATTGAAAATTAAAAGGAAACATCGGACAAAATTGCTTTTATTCCGTCGCAAAACAAAGCGAAAATATAAATATATGAAAATTCAGCTGAAAAAAATTAAATGAAACCTTTACCGAACCTGAACAAAACTGCCTCTGATGACTATATTATTGTCATTGTATTCCAGTGATAAAGAATAAAAAAAACAGACAAGTCTGGTTAGTTTATCAATAATATCACGTCACCATCGTCTTTCGGGGATTATCAATTAAAAATTGGGAAAATGTGTGATTAATCAATAAATAACTTCTCTTGCCTTTGTAGAGCGGTGATAAACAAAAATTCCGAATATTCAAAAAAAAAAAAAAAAGAGAGAGAGTGAACGCTACCAGTCACATATTTAGGGACATTGACTCATATTGTAAACTTACATCTGAAAATCTATTTTTGCATTGTAGGGAATTTTCTAAATACCAAAAAGAATTTCGTTGACATAAAAAAGGGTGAATATTTAGATTTCTTACCCTCTTCCTCCATCGGTGTGGACTGTAGACGACAGATAGATAGATAGATAGATAGATAGATACATACATACATACATACATACATACATACATACATACATACATACTTAAAATTTGAAGCAAGTTCAACTTTCGAGAACCAAAAAAATCCCACTAGTCCCAAAGAGAAGTGTATACAACCAACGTATTCTTCTGATAGTTAGCTACGGAGCTGAAACATGGAACGTAACCGAAAGATTTACCTTCAAACTGAGAACTATGTAACGTTCTCATGAAAGAATCATACTCAGCCTCACATGGAGAGATCATAAGAAAGCAAAATATATCAGTGAAAAGACAAAAGTCTGAGCTATCATAGAAACCATTCGAAAACTTAAATAGAAATAGGCTTGTCATATTGCAAGAATGACAGACAACCAGTGGACATCACAACTCACACCCTGGATCCCCAAAGATCATGTGCGAAATTGGGTCCGACAGGTGGTAAGATGGTGTGACAAGCTAGACACTTTGAGAAAGTACCGGATCCATGACGCCCATGATAGAAAGATGTATGTTCAAATATGGAAACTGGAAGGATGATGATGATGATGATGATGATGGTGGTGGTGATGGTGGTTTTGGATTATCATAAGAACAAATTATAAAAGTAAAATGCAAGTTGTGATACATGTATTTTTATTTCTCATGTGAATTTCAACTTTCGACCCCAGAAAGAAAAAAATATTTTACCCCTGTGTTTATTTCTATTAATATCCGAACCATCCTCATCTAGAATTGAACCTGGAACCATCAGATTAGTTTGTAGTAATTTGTCTGATGCTGTAACCACTACGCTATATTTTGCCATGGACACATAGCGTAGTGGTTACAGCATCAGACAAATTACTGCAAACTAATCTGATTGTTCCAGGTTCAATTCTAGTGTGAGACAATAATAATAATAATAATACTAAGATGGGACTATGGTCAATATACCCCCGTCGGATAAATAAAGGGTTCGGTTCGTTACTTCCCCACACCTACCAGGTGATACCTGATAAAGGCCATAGAGTGCAACGGCTGAAACGTTGTATGAAAAACAACCAAGATGAGGATGGTCCGAATATTAATAGAAATAATAATAATACCTCATCTCAAAAATTCAGAGATATACTACCCCTGTGTTTATCGGCTTTTTTACCCCTAAACGTTTATTCGCTCGAAGGATCGTCCCAGGGACCCTTAGGGATGTCTATGGACCCCTTTGTAGACATTTCGTCCAGTCTATGAGACGTGGTAAATCAATCTAATCTTAAATTTAATCGAGGAGCAGGTCAACATTCCTACAGGATACTGAACATTGGAAGTTATTTCTTGATTTCCCTCTCTAATTAGAAATTGTCAACCAAAACTGTTTACAGAAACTGTCAGCATATGTTTCTTGAGTTTTCAAGCTGGTCTGGCTGTCTATATATGTATGTATTGCTCTTGTAGGCTCCCTCAATGGAGCTAGAGGGTTGAAAATTCAAGCATATACTCTCCAACATGACTAGAAAAAACATTTCTTACATTACTTTTAAATAACCCAAAATGTTTTTTTAAGGGCAATTTCAATGTAATTTTATGCTGAATTGGTTAATGTCCTGCAAGCTTTCGCGCTTGTTTTTTGTTTGTTTGTTTGTTTGTTTGTTTTGGTTTTGTTTTATTTTTATTCAGACATTCTTAGGGATCATTATCCAATAAAAAGTAAGAGATCTCCTGTTTGTCCAATTTTTGATTGATCACCCTCAACACGGCATGCTGCTAAAATACTTTGGTCAAATGACGGTTTCTTTTGGTTATGTAACCAGACCTGTCTTTGTTTCAAGTTAAATCATCAAGTGGAGATGCAGGTGGTCTGGCGGTCAACTGAGATCAGGGTTCAAACCTCCAACTGGGAGAGTTTGTGGTCAATTCACACTGATGTGCTTGGGAAAGGCATAGATTCAGCTCTTCCCCCGGTCAACATGTCATGTGCAATCATGCCAGGGTAAAACACCTCATTTTCCCACGTTTTATCGCGGGGAAGGCTTATGTCCAAGAAAAGATAAATAAAATGTTTTGTTTTTTTTTGTTTGTTTGTTTGTTTTTCCAGCTAAATTGCAAAGAAAAGAATAGAATAAACGGCTTGAAGTGGAATTAGACAGGGAAAAAACAAGAAATTAGCTTCCATTCCCAAATGTGCAGTATTCCTTGAAACTGTTGACGCGCTGCATGGTTCCATTGTCTTCGACAATAGATGCACACAAGAAAACCCGTTTCGTCACTGCAAATTTCACAATTAATTCGCACTAAGACAAAAGAAAACGCGCTTTTTGCTCTGCAGCTGCAATTTTCTTTGGCGCAAGTTGCACCAATTAACAGATGGAACAATGAATTGTAATTTTCAGTGAGTCAAATGCATTAGTATATAAAGACAGTCTCCAACCTTTCTCACCACTGAGCAAAGCAAACCTCAGATTGAAAACATCGTCACTTCTCCAGTTTCTCTGAACCCATCAGGAGAAAACAAAAAACAAAAACAACCTTTGCTATGCCTAGCTACACTCTGTACTACTTCAACGGCCGCGGCCGTGCCGAGATCCTGCGTATGCTGTTCGCAGCTGCAGGCGTCCAATTCAACGACAAAAGGTTCGAGTTCTCCGAATGGGACAAAATGAAGAAAGGTCAGTATTTCTTTTTTGTGATGTGCGTCGTACAGGCACACAAGTTTCTTTTCTTTTTTTTTTTTTTTTTTCAATAGGGTTGACCATACTTTCACTCAAATCAATCGTTTTCTTTTTTTAAGTAATTCCACTGAACATTCTATTGGTCTTGACCTTCCCTCTAATTTTCTTGTTCATTTTTAACACGATTTAATCAATTGTCACTCTATGGCAAGGAATAAACAGCGTGGGTAAGAAAGCGTAAGCTTCTAATATAATATAAACTCACGTCGTTCCTGCTCGACCACTTTGCCACGAAACCTCCAAGGACAGCAAGTTAAATCTTAGCTTTTAATTTCCATCCTTATTCAGAATATCAACACCATTTTTGTTTAAATTTTTGTATTAGTACTATTATAAAAGCGATTATTTACTATTTTTGTGCATTTTCAGATGAAGTATTGTAAGCCATTGAATTAATTTCAACTTCTACTAACCTTCTTCTTCATCCATTGATTTGGAAAGAAAAAAGGTATAACAGACAACGCACACGTTCACTCTAGCATGGTTAGCTAGGCTATTAATCAACATGGCATGATGCACTTTTTATAAAGACAGCCGAATACAACATAACAGTATCAAGCACTCGAAAATATCTTATTGGTGCGTAATTTTTTAAGGTTCTGTTTCTCTTTGGGCATCCATCGCATATATATATATATATATATATATATATATATATATATATATATATATACTATTCGTAGCATCAGAGAAGATATAACACAACCATGACATTTAACAGTAATACTTCACTCTAATATAAAAAATTGCAGAAGATGCTATAGCAATTGCTTTATCCTTTGGAAAGTATTTATTCATATTGAAACCGGAGATGAAAAATGAAACGATGTTCCTTGTCTGACATTTCTAATGAAAGATGTATTTACGCTGTCTAGGCCAAGGGATACACTAACTATGGACTGACTGGATATCATTTCAAAAAAAGAGTTTCAATGTAATATAACGCAATTCATTAATATTATGTCAGACCATATATCTATTTCTGAATATATATATATATATATATATATATATATATATATATATATATATATATATATATATATATATGCAATGTTCTTCCAACATGGAATGGAGCACTCTGGTGAACGGGCAATATATATGCTTAAATAAATATATCGCTTAAATTCAACCTTACTGATCGTCCAGTTCCGTGGAGCAGAGAGGGATACCAGCCTCTGGGTCTGATGCTAAGGTTCTGATCCTACCTCTAGGTACTGGATGGGATAATGGATCGTCTATAGCCACACTGAAGAGTTGTAATACAACGAAACTGCTCTCTGTGGATGACACAATATATATATATATATATATATATATATATATATATATATATATATATATATATTGTTTTTCTACAGGTGTTTTTGATGATTTGCAGTTAGGTTTTGTAAAAGCCAAAGCAACATTTGGGAGTGGGTCTTGTGACATACTGCATTAACTGCGTCGGAGAAATTGTGCAGTATAAGTACAATTAGTGAAATCGTGATAACGTGCGTTGTTATTATATTTACTGTTGTGAAAGAGTCAATCGAACGGATTTTTAGGCCTTAGATATTTTCCAAATTTACTGTGCTATTAACAAATTAATTGAATTTTTTAGTGGATAATGTATTATAAACCATTATCAACATCTTTGTTTCTTTTTATGCTAATTTTATTTCGGTATAATATTTTGTTGCTTTTTATCGCAACTTATTTTGGACCAGTTTCTTAAAAAAAACAAATATCAAGATGTAGGTAAATTGTATCATCAGAAGGAAGAATATTCCTGATAATTACAGAACTATAGTTCTATGGATTTCATGATTTTCGTTTATCAATTGTATATTTTTCTATTACTATCTACTGCATAATATTTTAAAGATCTTTTAAAAAGTATTGTAATAGTCAAATACATTCCTCAAAATTTCAAGTTTGGTTATAATAGCGAAAAAAAGAAAAAATTATTTTGCTTACTTGCAGAGTCTTTCTGAGCTGATTAAAGCTATTTGGGGGGGGGTTCAATTAAAAAAAAAACATTGATCGTACCATGATTTACGAATTCGTCATCAGAAAAAACAAAGCGAATTTTTTCATCAATCTACTATATGCTTCACTGTATTCACGTGAAAAACCTGAACATTGTATTCAAATAAATATCTATTCAGATAATTATGAAGAATGATTGCTAGTAGAATAATGTCTAACAACCTAATCTCGCAAGCAGTTACAGATGAATTTTATCCTGATCGAGTACTAAATTTATGTAGATGTATATCGTACCATAGTATGCTTTCCATTGATGGCTATATATATATGAAGAGACTAAGATAATTAAGTACGGACTAAGATAAGTAAAAACAGTCCAAGAGAACTTTGTAGCTAGATAGATAGATGAATTTAGTTTAGATCCATATGACTCAAAATTCTCTTTTCTCTTCCAGAAATGCCCAGCTTCAGCGTCCCTGTCTTGGAAATTGATGGCAAAAACAAGATGCCCGAAACCATGGCTATTGCCAGGTACTTGGGCAGAGAATATGGTAAGCAGAATTTACAAAGACATCTATTGTTAATTATTCCTGGATTCCACGTTCCTCTTACCTTTTTTGCTAGATTCTTGGGTACTATTACCAGCAATGTATGGTAATCCTATGAATTCCTATAACCTGAATTAGGAATGGTTCTCTTTACAACGTTGTTGCGTATAGATTTTCATAAGTTGAATGAAAATAAATGCTAAAAGTTAAATACTTGCTTGATAAATTGTGTTTTCGCAGATCCAATGTTAATAGAGGTGCAGTTCGTTTTTATTTGTGGCTTTTGAACCGTTAACAGTCATTTCGTCTGACAAAGAAATTAGACCAAATTTCAAGTACCATTTCAAATTTGAACCTAATGCTGATCAACGGCGAATGACGTTAATTAAGCATTTGGGTCGAACACTACTATAATATGGACTGTTCGGCATTGGTTGGACGGGTTTAGGTCTGGAAATATGGATGTCAACGATAAATTTCGTTAGCTAAAATGTGTTCCTTATGATGAAATATTAAATACAGCAAAACCAACGATCCACCTGCAGGGGGTTCAACAGTGATTATATCGCATCATATTGAGGCTATATTAGTGGTTACAAAAATAGAAGAGTCGGTCCCACATGGACTAAATAAAATGCTTCATGACAGTGCTACATTTCACACCGCTCTGATGACTGTGACCAAGCTTATTGAATTGAGCTCTTCAGTCGTACATAATCACTCATCTGCCATTTATCCTGCAGATGACAAGAATTAGGAACTTCAAAATAAGAGACTCAGTAACATGGTAGCCATAATTGCTACTTTTACTGAATTTGTAATCACATAATGAGTTTCATTGGGGTGGTATATTATCATTAGAGGATTGTTAGGAAAAGATTATTGCTTCAAATGGGTCGAGTTTCATGTAAATATTTACCGTCCAATGTGCACATTAAAGAATTATGCTGGGCCTCACTTAGAGAGACCACAAGACAGCACAATACATCCGGGAAGAGACAAGAGTCAGGGACATCATAGAATCCATTAAAAAGCTCAAATGGTAGTGGGCTGGCCATGTTGTAAGAATGGCAGACAACCGATGGACATCACGACTCACGACATGGATCCCCGACATGATGATGATGATGATGATGATGATGATGATGATGATGATGATGATGATGATGATGATGATGATGATGATGATGATGATGATGATGATGATGATGATGATGATGATGATGATTGTTATTCATATGATATTTTCTCTGGCTTATATTCAACATAAAACATCTTGATACTAAGGCAATATGCATTTGCTCCTGTAGGTTTCCACGGCAAGACCAACATGGACATGTTCAGGATTGACTACATCTGCGACTGTCTTTATGAAATCATGCACGATTACATGAGGTACTTCCATGAGAAGAACGGACGCTTCAAGGTGAGTCATTTGTTTCGAAACTGCTCAACATTTCTACATCTTTGAAGACACTATCTATTGGAATGGATTAGCAAAAAGCTTATAATAAAATCACCATCAATACTAAAATACATTACTTAATACGAGTATCGAATGCTCTAAAATTAATGATAGCTTCTATGAAATCATGCACGATTACAATCGAAGAATGAATGCTTTGAAGCATGTCTTATTAAACAATATTTGATTTTTAGATTAATTCTGTTAATTGAGGTATGGTGTCCTTAGCCTTGTCGTTTTGCAGATATGTGAGCGTGAAATGTTTTTTTTCAAAATACAGTTTACGAAAGATGAGTTATCTCTATAAGGATACTAATAATATCTATTAAACCTTTTGTCTGCTCATCGATGGTGGGTGTGGGTACGCAAAATTTCATGTTCCTGTTATAAATGATTTGGGATGGACGGGGCGCATATAGATATATAGGTGCATATTGATGTCAGAACACATGAATGACCTAAACCCAGCAACAGAGATTAAAACGGTTTGTTATGTACCGATGATTGATAAAGAGTAAGTGAGAGTAATTTTATTGGAAATAAAATAATCCAGAATTGAAATATAGATCGTATCTAATAATCTTATCATTACTTTGGTGTTCAATAATAAATTTGTCAAACTATTAAACCATGACTGCAATGATAGTCACGACGTGGTTGAAAAATGACAACAAATATTTAAAGAGAATGTAGCATCCAAAGCATGTAAGTCATGAATATATGTATCTTTCAAGTATCGAAATTATACATCATATTGTATTTCTATACACACGAGATGTACGTGGTGGTATAATACATATGCTATGCTGCAGTGGGTTTGGGTAGGAAAAACTTGAAGAACTGTAATGGAAAATCCAAACAGCTTAACAGTTGTTTGTATTACGAGATATAGTGCAATACAAGTACATACGTAATTGTTAATTTATTGAATAGAGAAGTAGCGATATTATTGTAGATTAGGAATTTATTTATATCTCCAGTTCCTGAGACCAAATTGGTTAAGGCATTATGTAAAACAAGTTCCAGAGATATGCAACCGTATTCCAAATCTCGTTAAAATATTTTTTTATCTGTACTAAATGCACTTGTTCTATCCGTCGGTGAGTACTTGACTTGTAATTCTGTGATAAAAAGCAAATATACGATGATGGAAAGTACTGAAAATTACCAAAAAAAAACAATTAATAATAATTGTCAATTTGTGTTTCAGAATGGCAACACTGGAAGCAATAATTTGGCTGTAAGTGAAAATATCTTTTTTGCATGAATTCTCAAGAATGATTGGATGTCGTATGATTGGGAAATTCAATCTAATGTAAAATATACATCGATATTTCAATGTTTAATAATAAAAAAATTCTTTAAAAGAACGACACCATGACATTATTATTCCTCGAACTCTTCAGACTAATATCCTAATCTATTTTTGTCAAACTCTATTAGAAGTTGGAGGTCGGAGTTGACTTTGCCCCCCACCCCACCTGCGCAACGAGTACATCCCTCACCAAATTTTGAGGAGTTGAGTATTCACTGTTTATTTGTCCCGTCACGTTAAATCAAAACGATAATTAAAATCAACAATACCCTACCACGATTTGAAATCATAACAAAGTGATAGGTAGGTGGCTCTTTTGCCGACTGAGCCAGATTGACGAATCTTGCATATCTACGAAAATGTATATTATGATTTTTGTATTATATACTTAATACAAAAATTACAGTAATCATGTTCAGTCAGAATAGAAGTTGGAGAGGAATTTGACCTTGCATTTGGTACGGTTCTTTCTTTAGTCGTCTTAGTAATATGCACAGCTCTCTGAGAAAAACTATAGCTATTATTATATGAATTATTTGGACTAGTAACCTCATAGTTATTATTTTGAAACTCATACAATTCTATCCAGGCTGGAGAATCCACCAAGGAAAATATGATTGAAACTACAAAGATGAGTATTTGCGTCTATATAATCAGTAAAATACAGTAACAATCGTTCAATTTGTAAGATGATATTTATAATGAGAGTTTTTTCGTAAATGGCGATTAGCCATCGTACAAAGATAATATTTGCCCTGTATGTCAATCAGCAGAATCAGAGCTCTGCTGTATCGAGACTTTCGTTGTTTGAGTCAACAGTTCTCGAGAAATTTGATAAAAATAGTTTTGAAAAACTATACATTATGGATTTTTTATCTAGAAATATACATCTGAAAATATATCTAAGATATCTAAATTACTTGTAGACCTAAATTTATATATAAGATATTTAAATTGGTATCCCTGAAGAGAAATTATCAAATCAATACAAGGCTGTAGTTATGTATGACTAATGGAAATTTATTTTACATGACTATTACACAAGGCTCCTCCACAAAAGTTTGGTCCTTTCCATACAAGCACCTCTGGAACAGGCCCTGGCTTACTCATCTTAAAACTCTGGAATTATAAAATGTCAAGTCTAGAAATACAGGTGTTTACTTTAATCGCTCGAATAACAAGTTGTTTTTTAATTTTAGGTTGAAATGCAGAAAAACTACATCGAGACCTGCCGTAGGATCTTGCCTTTCCTTGAGAGGACCCTCGAAATGCGTAATGGCGGTAACCAATACTTCATGGGTGAACAGGTTTGTATTTTTGGTATTCATTTGTTTCAAAACTTATCAGAGTTAGTAGTTTTTTCATATAATGTATGAAAAAAATATCGATTTTTGGTTTAAGCTCAATTATTACAAGTGATTATTTGAATATATATATATATATATATATATATATATATATATATATATATATATATGTATGTATGTATGTATATATTCTAAAAAGGCTTCACAAACAGTAGAATTTTTCAATCATTTCGGGTTACTTCAGTCACTTCTCTCCCAGTATTTGTCAGCACAATATACGTAATTTTCATCAGTATTTCCCCCTTGTCACACACACACACATACACACACACACACACACACACACACACACACACACATATATATATATATATATATATATATACTATTAAATGTTGGAATTCCTATGAGACTGAACTTAAGTAGAAGTGTCCGTTTAAAAAGATTGGTAAGAGATATTTTAAGTAAATTTGTCACGTTTAAGTGGAAGTATCTGTTGTTACGAAGAGGAGAATTGAAAAGAAAGGCCCACTGTTAATTTCATACTTGGATTATTTCTCTATGTAGTTTTTGAAAAATATTCCTATTCATGCTTTTTCCAAACAAGGAACGGGGTCTGAACCCCCTTTAAACAAACTCCATGGATATGCTCTTCGACTTTCATTTACATTATGCAAGGGAAACTTTGGAATTGACTATCAAGATTCCAAGTTCAATTCTGTATATCATATGATCTAAGGATAGTTTATTTGGATATAATTTTGTGAAGAAACATTCAAAGAGTTTTCCGGACGATTGAACTGTTGTCTTGTTCTCTCAAATGACATCAGGTATACAATCTGAATATGATGATGGTAAAATTGGATTGGAAAAATTCTCTTTCCAACTATCTAACTCGGATAGAACATCTGAAGGAGGCCGTAGAATGGATCGGTTGTAGGGTTGTGTTAACAACACAAACAACGAGGGGTTCAATCGTCCAAAAAGTTTGAAATATAGTTTTTATCCCAAAGTTCATCAGCAAAGTATCCAATCATTTTAAACATATCAAGAACTGATTGCATAGTCTTGCTGCAACTTGATAACCTGTAAGAGGGATCCTTACTGTATACGAGTGAACAGACGCTCTCTCATAGGATTACTCATTCGACAGTAGGACGCCCTTGAGTAAGCGAGTGTGCTGTGTCATCATCCCATTCACATTAGCCGAGCATCCCCATCCATTACGGCTCATTGAGATTATGGCGAAACACTGCACCACTCAAATCCGTAAGCCCACGTATAGATTCCAGATTTGGCTCCCTATAACTTCTGGCTTTTACCAGAGATATCAGATCGTGGATAAGATAGAGGACGGAGCAACAAAGCAGGTGATGGTGTTGCTTGAAAAGGATCAAATAGAATGTTTTGAAAAGTAGGTATGATGCTGTGATAAGTGTATAAAGTTACCAAATCGTAGTTCAAAAAGGTCCAAGTGCCATTGTCCTAAAAAGGCTTTTTTTCTATTGATATTAAAAGGCTGTATACCTGGTTTGAACCAAACAAAGCTGTCATAACACATCAATGATTACTACGCAAACCAGCTCAATAATTGTTTTCTTCTTTTCAATTTTAGATGATGCTGTGCGATATCATGTGCCATGCTTTCCTTGAGAATCCCTTCCAAGAACAACAGGCCATGTTCACTAGCTTCCCGAAGCTGATGGCCCTGAGGAACCGGGTTGCTGCCCACCCCAAAATCAGTGGCTACCTGAAGAAACGTTCCACCACCACTTGGTAAACGATGCAGTCATTTCCAGGATGAACAAGCTAGCGAGTTTACGGATTCCACAAACTGATTTCCACGGATGTAATATTTGACCCCAGTTCTTGCTTACCGATACATATTCTTTAATAAAAATTCACTGAAACAAAAAAAAGGGTATCTCTTATTTATTGCTATTACCAAGTTCTTACGTATGAAATATTGCTATCTGAATTGTAAGATTGGGCCTGATATAAACAACAAAGAAAACGGTAAAGATCTAATCGAAATATGATTGATTTGAAGTAATAGCATTTTTCCAAAGATCATCAAATGATAATGCAATATGTCAATAAAATACAACACAAAGGTATTGTATAATTGCCAGCTGACACGTTTTGAAACTAGCGCACAAATGAAATTAATGAGTGCACAAATAGTTAGTTACCTCAAAAAGCAAAACTAATTTGCCTTAACTTCTTTTCGGACGAGAGGATTTCAGTATCTTACGTATTATATATATATATATATATATATATATATATATATATATATATATATATATATATATATATATATATATATATATATGATTTGAAATATTTAAAAGATATTTTTGTATGAATATATTCATCAACCAAATTGTAAAAAGCCTGTGCAAATCTGTTCGATGAACTTTTAGTGAAAACTATGATTGGTCAATTTATCTCAGTCATTAAGACAGCCTCCTGGCAATCAAATGGTTGTGAATTCAAATCAGGATATGGGAATGTGAATTATACATATCGCTTTAAACCCATTAATTTTGGTTAAGGTCGTTCTTTTTGTCCTTGTTGTTATAGTAGTAAAATGAAATCAAATGCAATGGTTTTGGAATTTGACAAAAATATCAATTAGGGGAGACAGGGGATGGTTGCAACTAGTATATTCCTCTAATCAAGAACATCTAGAGTGACATATTTCTCATGTAGAGTAAGCTCCTCCCTCACCATAAGGAGAGGAGACATATCCAATATCTGTTGCTGCATTCACTGGAGGAAAAAACGTGATTAAGAAGTATGGAAGTTATTTGTTTTGTTAGGTTTTCATTTTCTTTAGCCGTATTCAAGGCTGATCATATTTATATCATACTGTCCTGGCCGTTTCCATGAAAGAATCAAAACCTAATTTGATTCATTTGTTTTGCAGACTTCTAAGGGGCTCGGTTAGTATCTGTCAAAATCAGTGTGTTTAACTAAAACATGGTGTTCTGTTATGACTGATAGCAACCATATCAGAATATGATGAGCTAACTAAACATACACCATGTGCTAGCTGGACACAGATCACACGAAAGTTTTTTTATTTTGTTCTGAAGTTTGTTTTTTTTCATCATAAACAAGGTCATTGTGAATTCAATATAAGTTGTCAGGACGGCCCTGCAATATGTAGCAACGTCTAAAAACGTGCAGGCAGATTGAGATGCACAGGGAATTGGCCATTCAATAGGGATATATTCAGGGATTGTGTCGTTACACCGTCCCTGGTCCTCTGACAACCCTTTTCCAACTAGACCTCCTTCCCCTGTGCCTCCTCAGACCGGCCCAACTCCTCCAACACGGTTACTTTCTGCTATGTCTCCCCTGACAGAACCACTTCTTTTAACATTTCAACCTTCTGCTATGCCTTCTGCAGCAGGGTCACCTTCTTCTTGTGCGTCTCCCCCATAAACCTCTGGGATGGTTACATTATACTCATCATCAGAATTTCTTCCCACACCTCAAAACAGAAGCCAGAAAATGTGTGCAAAATGTTTGAAACGTCGGTCCACTATCACTTTTACAGACACATCTGTGAAAAAAGCATTGCATATATATATATATATATATATATATATATATATATATATATATATATATATATATAAATCAACTCCACTACAGAAGGCCAACAAAAGAATCTGGAAGAAGAAAACCACCAAGGAAAGTGTGAAGAAAAAAACAAACGTCAGTCTCGCTAACTGAGAGACGAAAGGGCCAAAAGATAGCAGCATTGTGTGCTTAGAAAGCAACTCAAACTCCAGGGAACTATGGTTCCAGTGCTGGATTTGAAAGTCCTAGACACATAAAGATTGCACAGCTTAAGGTGATTTAAACACATTCCATAACCATGAATCGGAATGAGTGAATTTACTCTTCGGTTTTTGATGAAATGGCTTTCTAAGAGACAGTAGAAGTGTTTCTGAGGGTCAGTAGAAATGATATCGAGTTTATTAGTTGTGCCATTTGTGGATGTCAGTGACTCTTTCAGGAAATCCATGGTCGCAGTTCACATTCACTGATGTGTGTCAGAAAACGAATTTTAAGACTATTGCAGTTTTGAACAATAAATACATATTAAATAAAAGTTTGGTACATTTCAAATTATTCAATTTTTCTTCTCTTATACTGGTATACGGAGAGATTGAATGACCTCTGTAATATCAAAGTATTCGAAGTATGCCTATGTTCGATATATAAGCAAGAAAAACCCAGTGACTGTTTTCTAATAAATAGATAAATAATACTACAACATTGCGTATGAAAAAATAACTATAATATTATTGTGTATGAATCACTAGTACTATGATATTATCATGATACAATACATATCTTCAGAATACTATGTTTATTGTGACAAATAGCGAAAAATTAACTGATGACAATTTCATGTATTTTAACATGTTTTACCCGCCCCTGATTTCAGTCACTCAGGGTTGGGGACAATGCAACATTTTTCTTCTTCCATCCAAATGATTATTTTAAAGAATATCTTTCATGTAATGCTCTTCAAATAGCATAAGTATTTAGCGAAGAGTTGTAAGTTTAATATGTACAAATTTGGTTAATCTAATCAAAATAGTAAGTGGGCAACTGAGATAAATACTAAACGTATTGCAACCATCCTCAATTTTTACTTTACTCATTCTTCTTTTAATAAATATAATAATATATTATAACTATACTTATTGGAAATAATTTCTTTTTCAGGTGCCATTTTTATACATCATTAATTTTACGTTCCGTTTTGTACAACATGGCTGAAGGCATGTTTGGCGAACAGAATTCATATCGTGGAGCTTGCAAAGCTGCTTCAGATTTTGTAGATAACTTACTGTGATCTTATAGAAAGAATATTGATCAAATAATAACTGTACCATACCAGTGACAGAAAAAGCGTATCGGCCCAATGTGTTAATATAATCGTTGAATACTGAACAAGAATGTTTTAAATAAAATAGACGGAAGAATAATAATTTAGTGTCTCAAAATAACTCTTTATAGTGCCATGTAACCATATGTAACTAAACTTTGTAAAATAAGATTATCCTATTTTGCCACAATATAATTTATTCTGTGTATTTTATGCAGAAATATTCAGGTATTTTTCAGGTTTTCCCAATATTATTAAAATTTTGTACACATACACATTTTTTTTACGGGTCTTGCTTTCTTCAATATTTATAAATACGTATGACGTTCTCGAACGAGTCATTTTGGGATGCCTGTTCACCTTATAGGAACCGGATGACCCCGGTGGATTCTAACCACGATTTCTCGATTACAAAAACACTAGCCAACTGTGCCACGGATGCATATGCACCAGTGTTCAATCATCTGTGCCTGACTTTTAAAATCTTTCTCATTACCTCTACTAAAACTTTTGTTACGAGTTTACATATTGGATAACCTGGGGTTCAGAAACGAGACCTGCAAGGTTGAATAATATATATGAAGTCAGTTTGGAGTAATTCACTTCCACGGTTCAGACGTGCAATGGGTTACAATAAATTTGGAAAAAAAGTCCCTAAAAAATTGTATCTTGCGTTTTCACAGCAGTTTCTGTGAGTCAGTGTGATTTTTAAAAAAGGTTATAAGCAATAAGAGTGTCTACAAGATGACATACATTTTATTGAGATTGTTTGATTTTTCTAAAAGTTATTTACGAAATTAAAGGCATCAATTCTGTAAAAACTCAACAAACTCATATTAGAGATAGAGCGCTGAACGTGGCTACACGATTGAAACCTGTAATCTAATGCAGTTTTACTGTCTATGAGAGATAAGCTGTGCCAATATTATCTTGAAAAAATTCACAAGTTTACGTTTGCACAAGTATTGAAAAAAAAGGAAAATATGCTTTTCCACCAGAAAAAAGTGCACCACATAAGATTACTGCCCACACAACTGAAACTAAGAAGCCCCACACTCTATCTTTTATTTCCTTGTCAGCAACATCATTAAATAGTGACATTCTTTTCTTATGACTAAGTATATTGACTTGGCAATGGGTGCACACAGTCCAGTTAACCCTTTCAAGACTATCATACTGAGGAGCTCAATGTCTGAAGAACAAAATCAGGATATGGTAGGTTAGCTGAATTGAACATTTGTTGAAGGATATATTTTCTGAATAAATATATATTTCTTTTTTTTATGTTCTGTCATAAATCTGTACAGGGATGAATATAATGATAAATTTTCCCAGAGGGCACTTGAAAATTGCTATGAAAACAGATACCATATCCTTGAACACACTATATCAACACAAGCGTAATAATGATGTCTCTCTGTCTCTGTCTCTCTGTCTGTCTGTCTGTCTGTCTGTCCGTCTGTCTGTCTGTCTGTCTGTCTCTCTCTCTCTCTCTCTCTCTCTCTCTCTATATATATATATATATATATATATATATATATATATATATATATATATATATATATATATATATATATATATTATAGAGAGCATTAAAGAACTTTTAAAAAGGAATTTGTCATTTCAGTCTGTCAATGCAATTCATGTAATTTTATTCAGTATTTTTTCCGGTCTCAAGTATACTTTGTCATCATTGTTCAGTGTGCAACTTTTTTTTCATTGGGATCATCAAATGTTTACCATGTAACAGAATTTTACACTTATGTGTGGCTTATATGCACCTAAGCTATATAAGAAAAAGAGTATTGGGAAAATATGATCAAATTCAAAATGCTTCCTTGGACAAAGTTGTTACAGATGATTGAATGCAACATAATATTTCCTTACCTCACACATGTTCATATGACATTCTACACATATGATTATTAGCAAAGTGCAGACCTCTTCGGTCGCACTAAGAGACGCAGTAATATTGTAGAATAAAATCCATTCATGCAACTAATATAAAAAGTAGAATCCCATTCATGTTCTAATGACGTAATAAAAATGATTTTAAGGAATGATATGATCATAGAAAAAGTAATGAGAACAAAAACAGAAAATAATGAAAGTCATTTTATGATCACCACTCTACAAACTCACGTCAATGTATATCTTTATTCTCTCCGTATCTAAAATGCCATATGTGCATTTATATATTTCTTAGATCTTTCGTAAATAATAAATCTAATTTTTGTGTCTTTTCTGTTCAGTCAAGTAAAGCAAACTACTTTCTGTGTGGGTGTCATATTACGATGACGTCATTGTTAGTAGTTTTAAGAGTCAGGAAAATGTCTCTACTTGCATGTTACCTATAAAATTGTCAGGATTATTTACTCATTGACAAATTATACAAATACATATTTTGGTAAAAATGTATTTATTGCAAACCTAAAAAAGTGTGTACCTCGAATGAAATTTATTTTATTTCAATTTTCGCCGAATCCTTACAATTTATATATCTTTTTTTTTAATTCTAAAAATATGAGCCAAGGGAATCGTGTGAAGAAAATTGTTCTTAATATTTTATAGAATTCTTTCATTTCTTATGGAGAGACCTATGCTCGTGTGGAAAAGGGACCACAACACAGTCCCAGGATGACTCAGCATTGCGTAAAATTTATGAAATATAATTGAAAGCCTGCCCCGGTATGACATCTTTCCCATGGAACCTTTCTCTTGGGGCGGAATGCAATTTTCTTGAAGGATTTTGGATTGAACCACTAGGGCAATATTTCAATTACTATAAGATTTTCCCCCACACATGCGTTCCACTTGACTTCTAAGCAAGTCAATGGAACATGTGTATCCCAGCAGAATATATATGACTAAGGAGACTCCAAAGACTTAAGCTATCTACAAACCGGCGTGAAGGTAGAAAGGCATAATATGGAACATTAGACAAGATAAACTACTTGAAAACGGATTCCGGGTAGATAAATGATGATGCAGTTCGAAAGATGAGTTTCAAAATTATGTGGTTTTCCTTTTTGAAAAATTGGTGCAAAATAATCTTCTGTATTTGAATGGCGATGGGCTACCCATGTTGCAAGAATGTCAGACGATGGTTGGACATCACGGCTCACAATGAATATCAATGAGATCACTTGCAAAAATGAGACTGACGAATATAAGATTGAATGACAGACTACATAAGTTCAGAAAGTACAGGCTCTGTGATGCCCACAATGAAGAGGTCAGGTAAATTTGGGGAGTTCAATGATGGACGCTAACCGACCGCTGCTGCTGCTGTTGCTGTTGCTGCTGCTGCTGCTGATGATGATAATGATGATGATGAAGAAGAAGAAGAAAATTTTTTTAATTTCAGAATAATGATATCAGAATTCCACCATCGATGATATTGTTTGGTTTGTTTTTACCTTCCTGTGTTCCGATGTTAAGCTTTAATCTTAATAAGAGGGTAGGATGGGAAAATAGAGGAGAGAAGTTTACTGACGGGTTAAGGATTGAGGAAAGGGGATAAAAGAGAGTTATGAAGACTTATAAGACAAAGGGAAGACAGAGAGAGAGGGAAAAAAGCTCGGTAGTCAAATGAGAGGATAGGAAGAGAGAGAGTAGGAAGAGAAAGGTGATAAAAGTGGTTGGGTAGTTTGGTAAAGGGGTAGGGAGGGGAAGGGAAAAGTTGGCTTATCGAGTTGGTTGGAAGATTTTTTTTTTGTATTAAACATATCCATGTTTAAATAACATTTATATATAGATATGGATGGACAACAAAGATTGGAACGGATAAGGAAGAGAATTAGGAGATAGAGACAAAGGATAAGTGAAGAGCAGAGGCATGAGATAATGAATACTTTTAGCTGTCAGCATCCGTCGAATTTCGATGAGTTTAGCCATTTATTATTGTTAGATTTGGAATAGCTTCCTTCATCTCATTGTTGCTGGTTATCACAAAGTCTCATGCCAAATACTCTCCAAGCATTACAGTAAGGAGTAAGTGTAGCTTCCGACGAGGCTTGAACCCACATCCCACATCCCAACAGGTCGGTGTTCAAGGATCGTGCCTTTAGCAATTCAAATCCAAAAGCCTATGACAATATAGTGCCAAAAACCCATCGAGCTACGGTAGGCATCTCGACAGAATTATCTCTTGGACAATGAAAAGAAAGACGCATTATACTGTTTAAATAGCGAACAAAATTAGAACATGCCGTCTTGCGATTGGTTGAAAGTCAGTCACCTGATCTTTTATTACCATGTCGATTTTTAAAACCGAATAAAAAAAAAAGAAATGGCTGTATGCTTATCATTAAAGTAAATTATTCCAGTTGGCAATGAGTGCATATAGTCCAATTATACCGTCTACGATCTGACCTGGGAGAAGAGAGCCAACAAGTATTTTATCACACTGAATAAAGTATTAAAAAAAAAAACTAAATGTCCGGCTGGAAATAATCGTGGAATTCTAACGTGCATTGCCAATTACAGGTGGAGATAAGTCATCATCATCATCATCATCATTAGCAGCAGCAGCCTATTAGCGTCCGTCATTGGATCCTCCCCAAGAGTAGTCAGACATCTCTATCATAGGCGTCGCAGAGCCGGTATTTTCTTAATTTATCTAGCCATCTCACTTTCTCTTTGCCAAAATTTTGCATTTGATTTAGCAAGATCCATGTTGGGAGTCTAGATGTTTAGCAGTTGTGTGAACTTCTTGCAACAAGACCAGCCCATTGCCATTTGAGTTTTTTTAACTGTTCTTATGATATTTCGGACGATCTGTCTTTTCCCTGATATTCTGTGTTGTTTTATGATCTCTTCACGTGAGGCTGAGCATGATTTTCTCACACGAACGTTGCTTGGCTCATAGTGTAAGAGCCAAGCTTTTGGTTAGGTTCCCTGTTCCATCTCTTTAAGTGACTATCGGTAATATACATTGTTGGCGTACCCTCCTTTTTAGGATTAATGGGATTTTCTTGATCTTCGGAGTCTAGCTTGCTCTACCGAAAACTTGCCAACCCTGTGTGATACCTCGCTGTAGTTCTTTCTCTTTTGATGACTTTGAGGAGACTCGTTGTCCTAGGTAGATGTAGTGGTCTACTTTCTCCAGCTCTGAGTTTTGGATTCAGATTTTTGTGTCTTTGAACCGAACATGATTGTAGTATATGACATTTGTTCATGTGGAGGCCAATTTTTTCGCTTGCTTCATTTAGTTCATCTAACCTTTTTTGGAATAGTAATGGGGGATAGGTGTGGATGGCTAAGGGAATGGGGAACCGAGTTCTAACACAGGCTGAAATAATTTGTGTTCATTTCGCATTAATACCCTTTGGAAAGACATGAATCAATTCCCTCCACCAGCTATTGGTAAATAGGAGCGCAGAATGGGCATTCAAGCCATGTTTAGAAATCAGTCTGTGTGACAGATAATTCTGACCTCAAACCCTTAAACTATTAATCGTGGGATGCGGTAAAAAGTAATAGCTATTCATTGCAATGTAAAGGCACTGGCTCATAGATAGAACTAAGTAAATACCAATCACCATAGAGAAAAATTTCATTGAATTACCCATGGAATGCAATTGATTTGCTACGGCCAACAATACATCGTAGAGTGCTAAGATTAGGGTGTAACACAGGAGAAGGCAGGCAGTGTTCAATCCTGATTAAGACATAATACTGAATATCGATTTTTTTAAGGTTGGAAAGTTCTTCTCCCTGTAATTAGATTTAAAGCTATATAAATTCATTGGTCTTAGTAACTGGAATTGGATAGATTCAACTTACAGAATCCTACATATTTGAAGTTCGTGATCGGTGTTCGAACCCTGGTGAAAGCCAGGTTTCAAAGACTGTTTTTCAAGCCCTTTTCTATTACTGTTCAACAGGTACCAGGTTGAGTACAATAAACATTTACATCATATGCCCATAAGTGTGCACCTTTGCCTTAGATTGCCCTCATACATAGGTAACAATAATTGGTTAGAAGGAAGGTACACAGTGCTACTGAAGATGGGAACCCTTCCCGAAACATGTATACCATACTAATTTTTCAGTCAGGTGTTCCAGTTGAAGAGTAAAGAGATTGTTATTAAGAACGTTGCAGAAAGTATTTTGTGCATTAAGAGGCTTTGTACTCCAGCTCTGAAAAGTTTTATTGATGGTAAATGCAGAAATATAGACCTCTGGAATAAAATGAACGATTTGAAATTGTTCACCTGAACCTCAACAAGCGAAAAGATAATCATCATTAGAAGCAGCATCATAATCAGCAACAGCCCTCTTGCGTCCATCATGAGCATTCTGAAAACATTATGTATACTACATATGAACAATATAGAAAATATAACGATATAAAATAATTATCCATAAGTGTAAATTTCAAGATCAATGTTTTCAAGCACCTCAGTATCGGATTCTGATCTGTTAAGTCCTATACAAATTAGCATCTCAAGTCAGAAGCTTTTAGTGCTATTGGTATCTTAGACGATAAAGGCATATATCCCTCATTTTCACTCCATTCTTGTGACAAAGGATCAAGTTTGACAGGGAGCAAAACAAGATCTTGCTCCCAAACATATAACTGAATATAGACTCTACACATATGTCCTCTCTATTCACCTTTTGTCTTTGCCAAGCTGATTGAATGATATCAAGTGCAATCTTGGTCTGAAAAATTAGAGCCTTTTTGGCCAAAGATGCAACTTCAAAATGCATTACAACCAGTTATAGGTTCGTCTGGTGGTTACTCTCCAATTACAAGTGCTGTGATAGAAGCTATCTTCCCGTAATTCACGGTGAATTAGAATAAGTTGAACGAATCGACGTAGCTCACAGGACCCTATTACTATCATAGATTTTTTTATGGAAGTCTTCTGAGAGTGGTTCATTTGTATATTGACCTTGTATGAACAATAATCAACCTCTATTGCCTTTACTGCATGCAAAATCAATGAGTCAGCTTCTTCTTGCAAACTTACCTCTAGCCTACTTGGACAATATAGATTGATATGTAGCTGTAATGATATACTCATCAACATGTTCAACCATAAATTCAGTATTAGAGAATCTTTTAGGGTTGACCTAACAATAAACTTCTTGATTGGCCTTATATTTGCGTTATCATCGATTTTGTAAACTTTCACGATTGAATTCAAGCCTGTGTGTCTCTCTTGAGTTGCATCTTTCATTGAGATTTCAACATTGTAGTTCTCAAAGATAACTGCAGTAACATGATATCAAAACTATTTGCAGTTTTTAAAATGTTTCATTTTTTCGAGCCCTTGCACGGCAGCAATACAATAAATTAGTAGGGTTTTGTGAGCACTAATCGTTGCTGTTATCTATTAGTGAGGCGATCTGATTACAGATATCAAAATCCTCAAGGACTGCTATGCAGTATTTTTCTAGTAGTAAAAAGAAGACGGTTTTTTGATTGCATAAAAATGTAATTAGTGTTAACTCATACACAGCAATGGGTCATTGTATATCAATGGCACGAGATGAGAGTGAAATTACCAGGTAAATTTGACATTACTGCTGTTTGAACTGTGACCATATCTGATTTAGCATCACAATGCTTTCTTATCATTCATTCGGCATTCAATGCATATAAAGTCGAGACAAATTACAATATACACACCTGTAATCGTCAAAAAAATCAAGAGAAAGTATATTTGTTATATTGAAGGCAAACATTGTAAATGAAGGCTCAGTACTTAGCAGAGTTTCATTGACATTAAATCTCGGCGTACTGCCTTTTAATTTGCCAGCGAGAACCTATCCACTAACATTCTTTTTTTCGTTGAAAGTCCAAGCTAATCAATGCCTTTCAACCTGTCTTACCAACGAGTGAACAGATTTCCTTTCCATTTATTTGCATGAACACAACTGGCTGATATTATATCTTCAACTAGCCCTGTCCCTACCTGCACTCTAGTAAAAGGTAAGGAGAGAGAGATGGATGGCCCTTTATCGAATTTGAAGGTACTTATTCATTTTGCTTTCGACCCCGATGGGGAGTAGCAAGAATTTATTACCTGGACTAGTCTGTCTTTGAATCTAAATATTTTTTTTGTATGGCCAGTCAAGCCCCGGACAGATGGGGTTGTACGGGTGCCAGAGATGTCTCTCTTTTTGGATGCTTTTGTTCTTAGTTTTGGGGGTTTAGTGGAATATTACAATTGACTTTGATGTGCATTTAGAAATTCTGAAGCCTTACCCTTGTATACACTTTTGATAGAAGTTAGAAGAGGAGTGAACATTTCAACAATCAAGCAACACTTTTGGAGCAAATCTGGATGAATGGACAAATGAGCGAATTATTTTGCATTCAATATGTCAACAAATTATTATAAAAACACTTGTGATATTTAGTGAAAACTTCAAAAGAATGTATGAATTAGAACTATGGTCATGAAGGCCATCACCAGGTGTAGATATATACTCTGTATACGTTAGAATAGTACAATCAATCAATCAGTCATATATATATATATATATATATATATATATATATATATATATATAGTCACAGCAGCTCCTTTGTCAGACCACATGAAGACTATGAGCCTTTTTCAATCCCAAAAAGAGTGAGACAAGGTGATAACAGCTCTCCAAAACTCTTCACAGCCTGCCTCGAGATGATCTTCCGAAACATGGACTTGGAGAATGAAGGAATCAAAACAGACGGCACATATCTGTGCAAACAGAGAGTAAATTAGACGAAAGTAATGGAACAGAAAGTAAATTAGACGGAAATGGTGAAACAAAAAGTGAATTACACAAAAGTATTGGAACAGAAAGTACATTAAACGGAAGTTAAAACAAATACGTTTCTCATCAATATCGATTCTTCTCTCTTATGATTGACCTACCAAGAATCTTATTTCCATTTACAAACACTGGAACCTTGTTTCTTTTACCACCGTTTTCCGCCCTCAAATTGAATAATTCATCAACTGGTCCTTTAAAACTGGCTATAAAAGAATCGGATGAAATGGTCCAGTTTGATCATCATCATCTGTCTTTTATCGTCTATTGTTTTATCGTCTATTGTTTGTGAGGTTGAACATGATTTTTTGCAAGTGCACGTTGCACAGTACCCCGTCTGTAAGTCAGTCTCTTGGTTAGGTTCAACATTTCAGTTTCATAAGTGACTGTTGGGAGGCTGCATTGGCTGTATACGCTTCTTTTTAGGATTAATGGGATTTTCATGTCTTTCAAAGTTCAGCTTGGTCTGTCAAAGCCTTGCCATTCTAAATGATTCTTTACTGTCTGACTTACCTTCTATTCCAATAAGTTCGTCTTATTTACTTCCTGTTTCAATAATTCTGTCTAATTTACTTTTTCTGTTTCAATACTCTTGTTTAATATACTTCCTGTTTCAATATTGACGACAAATTTTATTTTTTGTTTCGATACTTCTGTTCAATCTACTTCCTGTTCCAATTCTTCTGTCTAATTTACTTTCTGTTTCAGTACTTCTGTCTAATTTACTTGCAGTTACAACACGGTTTGCATTGAAATGGCAACAAAAGATTCGGCTTGAAACCTTGTAGAGTTTGGTTATAGCTTCCTTTTTGTCGTTCCAGTGTGAAGGTATTTGAAGAATGGTACCGGTATCCCTCTCTACACTTGGTCAAGCCTCACTTTGAAGGACCATTACCAGGCTATGGTATCTCTTTAACATATCAAAGCACTAAAACAATGGAAGGCTTTTAGATACTGAGGGACTGTTTTGTTGTCGGTGTTGTTTAATTCATGCTTAACAAACATCAAGGAAATCATGAGTAAATTTGTAACAATGGCAACAGGTTTTTTTAAAACTTTTTACAAATGACAAACTATATTATTATACTTTGGGGGACACTGTTTTTGTAAGATAGAGGGATATTTTGGTTAACTGCGGTTCCATAGAAATACTGTTTCCAATTCAATATGTACCGTTTTGAAGTAAAAAAAAAAATGATATCCACCATTTTCAAAGCTGGAAAATGACAAGTGAATATTCATTTTTTGGTTCCAAGTTAATGGTTTCCAGAAGTTTGACAGAGTATATCCCAAAAGTCAGATAATAGAGACAATTTATTTTTTGGTGGTCAGAATGATTCCTGAACTCTTGGGTTGAATTTAGATTGAATATCTTGGGGCTGGTGGTACTCAAAAGATTTAATGTACCCATATTTTTGGAGATTTAGATTTTCATATGATATCTTATTTGAAGAGTGGAAAGATATGGAGGGTTTTGTTTAGATTTTGAGTTATAAAGGATGGAAATCTTGAAAAAGTTTTGTCAGATTTCAGGTTATCAATCAAAATTGCTTTGTTTGTAAAATACAATTTGAATTTGTGAATTTCCAAAAACTAATATGTTAGGAATAGCCATGAAAAAAAAACAAGAAAATCATGTAGCAATAGATCTGGGTGTCCTTGAGGTATACGGTCACGAACAGGCAGTCAAACATCTAGTGAATTATATATAGGTAACGCTAGTGCTATGATGTCCCTCATCCATTAAAAATCTCAAATGGCTGTGGAGTGGCCATGTTGCAAGAATTGTGGACAACTGATGGACATCGCAATTAACGACATGTATCCCCCAAGATCACATGCGCAACCGAAGCCGACAGAATATTGGATGGATGGACGAGCTAGACTAATTGAGAAACTACTGGTTCTGCGACGCCCATGATAGAGAAGTGTGGCGAATCCTGGGGAAGGTCTATGTCCAACAACGGACGTTAAAAGAATGATGATGATGATGATGATGATGATGATGATGATGATGATGATGATGATGATGATGATGATGATGATGATGATGCCGCCGCTGTTGGTGCTGGTGCTGATGTGATCTGGGGTTGAGATGATGATGATGATGATGATGATGATGATGATGATGATGATGATGATGATGATGATGATGCCGCCGCTGTTGGTGCTGGTGCTGATGTGATCTGGGGTAGAGATGATGATGATGATGATGATGATGATGATGATGATGATAATGATGATGATGATGATGATGATGATGATGATGAAAGCAAGTCCTTATTTCGACAGGACTAGTAAAACCAAAAATGGATTTTGATGAATTGCCCAAATCATAAAGTTAGATGAAGAAAAATGGACGAATGGGTGCGAGCAGCATCTCAACCTCCCTGCAACAACTTGTGTACAAGTCTAAGTCACTGCCCTTCGTCATATATCATCGAGGTTACCGCAGGGTTATTTTGACATGAGCCTTTATTATGATCGACTTTCGGTTATTAGCTGTGCCTTTCAGAAACATATCAGTTTACTGTCCCTCATGACACTGGACACGGGGTCAAATGTACGTGGTTTCACTACTTTACTTATTGTTGGGCTAAGAAGATGGATTCCTATCTACCCCACAGGTATTAGTTCGAAATGAATTCACAAGTCTATGGAAACATTTGCATTTTTATTACCTTATGATTATCTTTATACGAACACGTACATCAAATGTCAATTCAAAGGAACTATGAAATTCTAGGGTGGGGGAATATTGCCAGATTTGGCCCATGGGCCCAACTCTGCCCTTACCTACAACTAATTCAATCATGAAAGACTAAGGTTAAAGGAGTGGTCAGATTTTATCACACTACAGCTTCCTTATCACAATTAATTCTACGTTTTCAGGCCACATTGCTTTGTTTTACAACTGAATGATAGACTTGAGTAGCGTAGGGTATGAATAAAAAAGAAATTTCCGTGGCTGAAATGGTTAAGACATCATCCATGGAAAACAAGATGTGAGCTGTGATTTTAGCTTCTATTGAAAGATATGACACTTCTTTATTTTGATGCCACATTGTAAACGATCCTATCTGTAATATTAATAAACTCGTTGTAGCGTATTTTTTCTTCTTCGTTATATATATATATATATATATATATATATATATATATATATATATATATATATATATATATTCCCAGTACTTTCTCCTATTCAGTTACCAGGGTTTAATAGTAAGATCAGGGAAAAAGGGATTGTCAATGATCCATAATCAAGACCAATCCCACTGATAAAATATATGTATAATGTAAACTTTACTAATAACTTTACAATTGACACATTTTACAGAGTCGGGTAAAAGGTGCATTCAATGGCCAGGTAATAAATACCTTCCTACTGACAGTATAGGACTATTATATGTATGATGTGAATATTGAAACCAATGCTCGTAATTGTGACTTGAACTCAACATGCCGATTTCATTTATTGCTCTGCCAACTGCTTTGGCACTGGCTCTCCGAGTACAATTAAAAGTTTGTTTTTTATATACTTTCACCAAACGACTAATCATTTTTCTTTGTTTTAGCTTCTAATGTGTTTACATGCACCTTATTAAAAATAGAAGACAACTAACCACTTTCCTTATTTACTGCTTACCATTTAATGATCATAAAACAAAAGAAAGATGTCATGTCATTTGCAATTGCATTCTGATATTGTTACAAATTGCACTAATTTGAAAATTGGACGGAGTGTCTCTCATTTAAGTTGACTCACAGTACAGTATATAAAACGTCGTGAAATAGCTTTCAGCATTCAATCAAGAAACTTTGATTCGGAATAAGAACTTCCAAAATACAAATCCAATCAGCATGCCTTCCTATACACTGTACTACTTCAATGGCCGTGGACGTGCCGAGATCCTGCGTATGATCTTCAACGCTGCTGGGGTCCAATTTAACGACAAGAGATTTGAGTTCAACGAATGGAACAAAATCAAGAATGGTAAATATTGTCTTTATTTACATCTTAGATAAATGATTTTTCTTTGGTTTTCAATCAAAATGATTCTCGTGTTTCTTAATATTTCTTCTTTTGGTTGATAGTTTCATGTTTAAGTATTTGATCGAATACAATTTTATCCATCTGAAAAACTTCTTATACTGACGGGCTTGAATCTGGTTGAACATATACAAGAAAATGATGGACAATATGGTGTTTCAAATATTTTTCAAGTCCATTACAATGGCAAAAAATTCATTTGAATACAGCTGTCATTTTTTGACGGCATAGGTTTAGATGGTACCTCAATTAGAAGCAGTCGTTATCGAGCTTGTGTCAAAGACCTTTGCTACCGTAGTGAAACTGATTCACGGAGAGTGTCATATTATACGGACATTTATCAGGGTTACTTAAGTTATTTATCAAGATTTTAAAACTGAAGACTCATTTGTGACTACTTCATCTTACAATAGGCAAGGAAAAAGATCATGATACAAAGAAAATTAGTCCTGGAGGACCTGACGAAATAACTTTGGGTTCCCTAATATTTTTCTCTCAATTGGATGAATGTTTCTGCAATTCTTTAAGAAAGTTCCAATATTGATGGATACATTATATTTTATGAGGAGCCTCCCCAGAGAGAAGTTGATAGCATGCTAGTGTCATACAATAGTTAGTGTAGCGATTGGGAAGATCACTGATCCTATCAGTAATTTTTATGAATTCGTTGTAGCATGTTTTTTGGTATATTTCCAGTACTCACTTCTATTCAGCTACCAGGGTTTTATAAGGAAATTAGGAAGAAAGATACTGTCAATGGTCCAAAATTAAGACAATTGCTAGTGAGTCAATATATGTTTAATGTTAACTCACTGTCGATACACTTCTATCGACATGTTTTAAAAATCCGGGTAAAAGGTGCTTTCAATGATCCGGTAATAAATACCTCTGTTACTGACAGAATAAGACTATTACATGTATGATGTAAATATATTGCTAATAATTTTCTAATAGTTTTGCATTGAAAATCAGGATGAAAGGGACTTTTAGCGGTCTGGAAGTAAGACGCCTGCAACTGAGAGAATCCGACCATATACAGATATCATGCAACCATTCAATATATAATATTCATTAGAATTCATAGGAAGTTCTGGTGGGTGAATAATTAGCAAGGAAGAAAATGGAATCAGCGAGCCTATGTCATACACATACTGTCAAAGGCATGAATCTATTTCCCCTCCTCATCTATGAGTAAAATAGTGCTGATTATGGTGAAGTGAGTGACGCTAATAAAAAGGACTTGTTGTGTAGCAGAAATGTTTATATTTGTTCATTTTGAATTCTCATCATTTCATATACGTATATTTTTTGCACATGTTGATTTACAGACATGCCCAGCTCCTGCGTTCCTGTCTTGGAGATCGATGGCAAGAACAAGATGCCCGAAACCATGGCCATTGCCAGGCACTTGGCCAGAGAATATGGTGAGTTGTTAATGCTTCATTGTATAAGCCGTACAAATACAATTGAAAATCGAAAATTCAATTCTTTTTTAGTATGTTGATTTGATAATGCTGGTTGCTTTGAAGAAAGAAATTGAAGCTTGGTTTTAGAAGTTTGCCTTCGAAATGGAAGATCATCCCAGTCATTCATAATGTAAAACTACCTTTACCACACGTAAACTTGAATAAGTTTCTATTTATTATTTACTTATTTTAAGATTAAGTTGAATAAAATGTAATGGTAATTCGTGACTTTTGCTCGGATGACAAAATGAATTATATACTGATTCATACAGAAGGAAGAATAAGCCATGAATTAACCAAAACATAAGAGAATTCAGTCTAGGATGATTACAATTTCGTATTAAAGACTCAAGCGGTATATAACACCGAATAGTTTAAGAATCACTGCTGTGAGTAAACATGATTGTTCTGAATTACACTTCAATGATATTTCTCGTAGAATTTTTCTTTTTAATCATACTTAGAGAAAAACTACTTTTTTTTCCTCCCAGGCTTTTACGGCAAAAACAATATGGACATGTTCAGGGTTGATTACATCTGCGACTGTCTTTATGAAATCATGCACGATTACATGAGGTACTTCCATGAGAAGAACGGACGCTTCAGGGTAAGTCATTTGCATCAAATCTACTCAACGTTTCATATCTACATCTTTAAAGACACTATCTATAGACATGGATCAGCTAAGAGCTTACAATAAAACGATCATTAATACTGAAATACATTAGTTGATATGAGTATTGAGTGCTTTGCTATTAAGGATTGCTTCTATGAAATAATGGACGATCAGAATTGAAGAATGGATGCCTCAAAGCAAATGTCTTTTAAAAGATTCTATTATTTCGAATCAATTCATCTATCTGCATCTTTCGACAATGTATTATAGAAATGGTTTTGATTCAAATCAAAAATAATATGAAAAGGGAAAAAAAGTATGGATATAATATAGTTCATTCAAAGTGTTTTCTAAATAAACAAATAAATGAATAAACAAGATGATATATCCCAGCAGCTTGAAGCATTTCTTATAGACTCAGGATTACCAATACTATCAGTGTGAATAGGAACGCAAACACACACACACACATACATATATATATATATATATATATATATATACACACACACACACACACACACATATATATATACATACATACATACATACATTCATACATATAGATAGATAGATAGATAGATAGATAGATAGATAGATAGATAGATAAATGGGTCTTTTTGAATCATAAGATCAGAAAAATAAAGGTTTTGTTTTTTTTAATTTTACACTTTGATCATTTGATACCAAGCTATGGATATCTGTAAACATGATATATTCAAGCTATAAATCCAACATAATATCGAGAGATAGCATTGTAATACGTCTGTGTTGTATATGGAAGTATATATAAATCTTTGAATCCTTAGAGAAGGAAAACTTTTGAAAATAATTCTTCATTCTTATTATTTTCTTTCTTTCAGAGTGGCGATGCTAAATCCAGCATGGCAGTAAGTACAAATTTTCTCTTCTTGAAACTATTTAAACGATAAACCCTTGCTTAGTATATCCAAGGCTTGTCATAGGTACTTGCAATACAGGCACCAAGTATTATTGGTCTGAATAAATCTTTCCAAATACAAAAAAAAAGTCGAACAGGATAAAGACAGTCAAAATGAGAAATTCCTGGATGTTGAGTCGGATTTTTTAGGAATATTTGACTGTTAAATCCTCTCTGTTGTAAAAATTTTCTTGAAATGAGAATGGGAGGAACATCTGGTGAACGGAATACCCTGCTCGACAAGCTCAGTGAGGCTTTGATGGTTTGATGAGATAGAGTGCTCGCAATAGCCTGTAGACTTGAGAGTGAGGGAATAATAAATAAAATGGTAACCTGAAACTCAGATGCTGTATCGGAACTGTTTCATTATTCCTGATTATTGTAGTAGACTTTTTCATAGAATTTTTCCTCAAAGTCAAACAAATGAATAGTGAGTATGGTTAGTCACCCAATAGAAACCGTCATAAGAACAAAGTCTCCTTGATAGCATGCCGTGTTGGGGATGATCAATTGAGAAATTTGAAAAATGGTTGATCAATGAATCAGATATTTCTCTCGGCTTTTTCTGGACTGATTTTGATTACTAGAATATATATATATATATATATATATATATATATATATATATATATATATATATATATATAAATATATATATGGCTAGAAAGATCAGGATTCAATAAGAGGTGGAGGGGGTAAAGTAGGGGTCACTATGGTAAAAATCAGTATAGGGGGCTTTGGGAACCATGCAACGTGCACAAGAGAGATTCATGTTCAACAACACATTGACAGATCACCAAACAGCACAGTACATCAACAGAAAGACAGGAGTCCGAGATATCATATAATCCATAATCGAATTCGAATGGCAATAGACTGGTCAAGTTGCAAGAACGTCAGACAGCCGCTAAACATCACAACTCACAACGTGGATCCTCAGAGATCACATGCGAAACCCGAACCAACAAAATGTATGATAGATAAATTCAGAAAGTACTGGTTCTGTGACAACCACGATGAAGAGGTGTAGCGAAACTTGGTAAAGGTTTTTGTCCCACAGCAGACGCTAAAAGATGAACATGATGATAATTGAAAAAAATGTGAAATTCCGGAACAGAAGCATGATTGGCACTAACTCAGGGTTCAATTTAGGACTGAGTTTCATTGCATGTTGGACCCCCAATCAGATGTAAAAAGTTTTTTAGACAAATAAGGAGTAAATTTTGAAAGTATCATCTCAATATAGGTGCAACCTATACACATGATAGATACATAGACAGACAGATAGATAGCCAGCAGCCAGACAGTTTTATTGCCAATTCCGTGACATTATCCTCGGACCAGCCATATATATATATATATATATATATATATATATATATATATATATATATATATATATATTATCAAGAAGATTTGGAATTACTCAGGTAGCAAGACCAACTTGAAAACTGAACGAAACCTATGTTGATTGTTTTGGTGGCTGTTATGCGACGGATTCTAATGTGATAACCTACTTTAGAGAACGCCATAGTTCACTTAGCTCTTGAAACCGAAGGGCCGGCCCAGGATATATTTGATTGATATCCGATCAGGAAATATTTGAAATTAATTATCATTCTATTATCATTATTTTTTCAGGAGGAAATGCAACGTAACTATATGGAGACCTGTCGTAGAATCCTTCCCTTCCTTGAGAAGACCCTTGAGATGAAAAACGGGGGTAATCAGTTCTTTATGGGAGAACAGGTACGTAAGGAATTCATTTTTGACAACTGACAGTCCCTTCCTTCCTTTTTTGAATAATATTTCTAGAAAAATACGCCTAATTTCACTGACATATCATAGTATTTACAGAAACTCATTTATTTCAATTTCATTTATATTTGGCTTCTGCAAACCAGTTCCTATATAAAATAGAGAGAAAAATATAAGAAATAGTCACAATAATAATAATTCAATCCATCACTGTTACTGATAGAAATAAATTAAACTTACTGATATTTTCTATGACATTTTTTTATAAATGTTGTGGCTTAGACAAGAGAGGAAAAAAACCCATAATAATCGGAAACTCATATCTATGTAACAAACATGGTGATCAAAATTCAAGGAACAAATTTAAAAAAAGAATTGATTTCATCATAAAATCGTGATTCATAGTGGCGGTCTTGGTTTATCTTTATGTGTGAGCACCTGTTCCCACATGATTCTACTATTGTTTTGCAAAAGCCAGGAGTTATCTTGTTCCATTCATTTTCAATCTTCGTTCAAATACCGATCAATTTCTATCGGATCGAGGTCAGGGCTTTACGCAGGCCAATCAATTTTTAAAAGCCTTTCCTGGACCTCAACTTTCTTGGCAGTATGATAGTATACATTATTCTGAACAGAAATGGACGATTGATTCTCAAATAAACGGAGATATGCAAGAACATGCATTTAGCAAAGTTATTCGTAGGCTTCAGCTTTAATCTTGCCAAGCAGACGAACCTGAGGGATTAGGGCAGCTACAGAGATGACATCCCAAACAATCATACTTATACCTGTACATTTCAGACTTGCCTCATGATATTGGGTTCAGTCACTAACCTACCGTTCGCTTTATAATCTTGTTACCTTCAGATTCCTTTAAGCTGAATAGATATCCATCACTCGGCCGAATCTGGGTCACTGTTCCTGGTTCTTGAGGACATGTTCTGTAACATACTGAAGATCTTCCTTCTGGTTCTTACAACTCATGAGAAGCTTGAATAGAGTGGTTTGAGATTTCAATCGAGCTTCAAACAGTCGGGATGAAACAGTGACAGGATGAATGCAAACCTGTATTATAACATAACTCAATTGAAATTTTTGCAGCAGCCTTGAATCTGTCAGCTATGAATGCTTGTTTTTACCATCATGCTGCCTCCCCTCTCAGCTGTTATGTAAGGTTGTCTAATCTCCCTCGTGGATTCTAGAGTAATCAATCTTTTTTCATTTTGGGTGGTTATTTTTTGTGCAGCACTTTTAGTTCGCCCAAGATCAATTGCAATAACTGACATTGACATTTGAATCACGTAAAGATCATCGATTTCCTTTCTTTTTTTTTTAACTTGAAAGTATGATTTGTTTCTTCACAAGATCGATGATGTTGCCGCTGATATCGGTTCCAATAATATGTAAACCTGACAAAAGTAATCTATCATAATCATCGAGCTCTGTTTACACTTCTGCCAATGAATTGGAAGAATGTATACTGTTCCATAAGTTCTGATCACCATGATAAATAAAGTTTATTTTGAGGTTTTTCTCTCCTTCGACCAAGATATAAACCCAACATAAAATACCACGATAGCATTATAATAAGTCTTCAAAAATATTCATTTAGGTGATGAGTTTCATTGATAGTAATCAGTGCTATACAAATCTAATCTAAAACACTGTAAAATATATAACTATTATGATTTTTTATATGTGGCATCAGAAACATCTTGATAGTGATGACAAACGGTTTGATATTTCTTTTCTACCATGTATCATTTTCCAGTGGAATCTTTATCTTCTTCCCTCTCTAAAAATGGATTATACACACACACAAACACGCACACACACGCACAAACACACACACACACACACACATATATATATATATGTATATATATATATATATATATATATATATATATATATATATATATATATACATATATATATATATATATATATATATATATATATATATATATATATGGCTAAGTATATATCTATATGTTTTATCAAAAAGATGAAATAATTTCTATTCCCTTTTTTTAAAGAGTCACTTTCCTTAGAAGACTATTTCATTATTTAGTTACTTGTAAAAGGAAGATTATTGTAAACAATTGTATTCGAAATCTGTAACAATTTCTCAATGGGGGTAATTTCAAGATTAGTCAAATATTATCATTTTTTGACGGCAAGGATGAATCAGAACTCTTATAATTCTTACTATCATAAACATATTTAATTTCGTTTGAGTTGATATTTCAACATTTCTCTGCAGATGATGCTGTGTGACATGATGTTGTACTGTTTCCTGGAAAGCCCAATGATTGAAAGCCAAGCTCTGTTCCAAAGCTATCCCAAACTGATGGGTCTGTATAAGCGTGTCGCTGCCCATCCCAAGATCAGCGCTTACCTGAAGAAGCGTTCCAACACCAACTGGTAGATTATCTCCCCTTGGCTCTCACGGAAAGTCCGAAATCGTTTAATGATATATTTCATATTGCCCTTTCTTCATGAAAAGAAAGAATAATTCCTGAGCAATAATGTAACATTGCTTTGAATTGCATATTCTTCTTTCCTGAATGAAGTTGATTCCAGCATTTCAAAATACCAGCATGAATAAAAATTTGTAAATAAACAGAAGTGTTTCCTTTTCTTCATTTCTTTATTTCCTGCATTTCATTTCATTTCATTCTATGTAGATAGATAGATGGATAGATTTTGGACATGCCGTCCCGGTTGGCAAGGTAGGCACGGCTAACCTGAGATAAAATCATAAAGGTGAATTATTCAATATGAAAATTAAGATACTTTCAATTAATGGTATATTTGTAACTCATTGCTCTTGATTCAATGTCATCAGTATCAATATTTTATCATCCATCGTTGGACATAGACCTACCCGAGGATTCGTCACATCTCTCAATCGTGAGCGTCGCAGAGCCATACTTTCTGAATTTGTCAAGTTCGTCTCTCCATCTTGTATTTTCCTGGTCTCAGTTGCGCATGTGATCTCCAGTGATCCATATTGTGAGTCGTGATGTCAATCGATTGTCTACCATCCTTTCAACATGACCAGCCCATTGCCATTTGAGTTTTCTGGTGGACTCTATGATGTCTTGAACTCCTGTTTTCTCCCTGATTCAACGTATAATTCAGTAAATTGATATTTTGATCTTCCACAAAGCATTTCCCTTCTTTGTCTTTTAATGTCAGTGCATTCAATGCTAATAGATACGTGAAAGAGACAGCCAATGACGGCGATTCGTACTTTCATTTGTTAACAAGGGGAAAGAGGAGAAAAAAACAGCTCAGGCTAAAAGGGCATTCATTTAAGTTTTGTATGTAGACAACAGAAACAGAGGTCATTTAAGACTCTCCAATTTCTGAAGAGGATGATTATTTCGATGTCTGCATCTGTGAGCAACGAGCAAAACCATTCCAAACTTAGAAGTGAAATAACTAACTTTTGTGCAGATGCTTATTTGTCTATCACGCTAATTCAAGCGAATACATAAAATCCTGTGACGATGTCACGGCTGCGTCTCGATCACCTGACGTAGACCTTAATAATTGACGACGTACACGTTAACTACCTCAACAGAGATCAAATCAACTAAGATTTCAAGCATGTAGTTTTGCCAGTCAGTTAGTACAGGTAGGGAGAAGTGGATATTGAAACATCAAGAGTCGCTAAACTGACAGCCTAATTTCGAAAAGAATATGACACCGGATATTATGGATCACTTTGAAAACAAATTACAGATGAATCGTAAAAAGATATAATGGGCTAAAATTACAAAATCTCAATCAATTTACAGTTACATTTTATCAATTTTATTTTTGATATTTTTACGTATTTAGTAACCAAGCGATATAGAATATAATGTAACCCCAACTTTTTGTAACTAAAAATATCTTATACATTTCATCCTTTAATCGCTACAAATTTAAAATCATATCAAACAAAATACAAAAAAAAAACATTGTTCCTGCTTTTCCCGAGTTAAATTTGTTTGAGTTTATCTAAAGATCCTTTTTCTTTGAATTCATTGGTATGTTACCATACTTGTAATTTTTGACGGGTACCGTACTAGTCTTATATATATATTTAAAAAAAAACAGTTATTTGTTTACTTCCACCGACGAAGTACTGCGTAAGCCATAGCATGCACCGTCTGGGTGTTTTTTTAGTTTTAGAAATTCGTGTTTACATTCATTTAAATAAAATCTTAAAGTATAAAGATCCCCTGCAGTAAAAAGTCCTCATATAGAGAGAGAATAACAATAAGTTGTTTATCAGGACTGATATTTTTATGCTTATAAAACAAACGATATGATCGGCAATGCGCCACCCTTTTGGGAGAATCTGTCAACAAGCCTACGTACAAAATTCTACTGAAATATATTAAGGAATGACGAAGTTATCCAATTGAGAGAAAGGAGACAACGACAACGACGTCAGAGAGCCATAGCGAGTAATAACCTATTATGGCTTTTTCCCCATCAATAACAATAAAAACACGTAGAAAATCAACTAAATAGTCGTCAGTTCCAAATATACACTCACATTTTTCAAAAATTTACTAAAATGATGAATTTTGATACACTTTTTGGTACTTATTTATCGACCAGCAATTTTTATAAGTAAAATTATACTTTTTTTAATATACAACAAAGTAAAGGTAGACTATATTGTTTCATGCATGACCTTCCCCTGTATTTAATTTTGTGACATTCCAATAAATATCAAGCATAATCAATAGGGTTTTACGCTATAAAAAAGATGAATCCCTGAGAAATTGAAATTAGTTATTTTTTCTTCGATTATTCTGATTATGGCCAGGTAATGTCCTATAACATTTGAAACCGACATATAAACCAAAATAATGCATTGTTTAACAGTAATGTAGTTTTATCGGTTGAAAAACTTTAAAAGAGGTGAAACTGGGAGATACAAAATAAAAAGGACAAAACTAACAGGAAACAAACTGATAAACGAAAGAAGAGGAGAAAGAAAGAATAAAAAGCTGGACTGCTACAGGTTCAGATTTTACTTTGACTACTTTATATATATATATATATATATATATATATATATATATATGGATCGTCAGCTTGGATGGTTTAAGGTCGAGAGTGCTTGATCTCTATGGGCAACATTGGGTCATAATTTACGGCCTAGTGCCATGATGGCTGAACCAGTGGTTCTCCCCGACAGTGAAAGCATAGATAACACTTTCACATTTTTGACGTATCAAAATGATTTCATTTAAAAGAAATTAATCAAAACAAAATGTATGCAGGGGCGTGGGAACACCTTCATCAATGTCGAGAGATATTGCACGACCAACCTGAACATACAGTGTTGGCTGAAGGTTTTTTTTTTTTTGTCAAGTTATAAGTTAGCTAGGATTTCGACTTGTTGCAAGAAGAACATTCTTCGGAGCTCCTCCACTTTATGATATGGCCAGGGTATTTCGAAATATATGGCCGATAATGAAATTAAGAATATCTCAGAGTTTCAAACAGCCTTAGAAATTCCAAAGAATACATCAGCTGTCAAAAGACTAGTATTTCAGTTGCTTGATATTGCCCGGTTGTCGAGACTTTAAATCTAAACTGCAATATCTAATGTTATGAAGAGAATGGGCTCAAATTAATTTGGTGAAATATTTATCTGACTCCAGATATCATCTTCAATCCGTTTACCTTAAATGTTAACGAATTACTTATTTATAATTAGAAAGGAAACCATGGAAACATACTATGTACAAATACTAGGGTAATCATCATTAGATGAACCAGTAGTAGTAGTAGTAGTAGTAGTAATAGTAGTACGTGCGTTTATATACAAGCAAGGTATGGCCCAGTTAGAAACTGCTGATTAGCTAAGAAGGAAAGACAGTGAGAGTGTGAGAGTTCATATGAGAGCGAAGGATATTCTGTTTCTTTTTCCTTTAATGTTATTGGCATAAAAGGTCCTAACAAAAACACCGAAACCCTGAGAGCAGTTTGGATATATATTAAAAAAGACGCATTCATCGATGCACATGTGAACATACCATCAGAAACAATGATTTGAATGACATGGAATATTTTCATTAAAATAAGCATGACTGATACGAAGAGAATCTACAAATGCATATTTTCTTAAAAACAAACAACAAAAACCAACCCTCTACTCCTCCGATGGAGATATATTTTTGAAAAATTACTCCTTTTTCTTTATGATAATGATGAATAATATCATTTGCTTATATAAGGAATGAAACTTTGAGCATGTCCGTTTGCCAAGTCAGACTCTTCCTGGCAGTGTAATGATCCAATTTGAATCTTAGCCAGTAGTGAATCAGAGGAAGAGAAGCCCTCGAATTCAAAACCTTCGGAATACAAAAGACAGTTTGAACGGACCGGGGAACGGACTTTGATTCAAACATAGTAGATAGATGTTGACAATACATTGTCTGGAAACTAATGCCAAAACAACAGAGATGAAGACAAAGCATCAGAGAAAGTAGAAAAACTCAATCGACGGATGAGATTTTGAGTTAGTTCCTGTAGAATGATAGAAAACGATGCACATGTAAGGCCATACTTCACAAAGATGTAGACATGTCCATAGTATCAAGATTATGTGTGCCAAAGTATGAATGTGCTTATGAAAAAGTAGTCTATGTGTGTTTCGTTCTGTTTTCACATGCCAGGGGAGAGGAGCTAGCATCAGGTGGGATTAACTTTACCCGAGATATTCAGTTTTAGACTTTAAAAGAGAGATCGTTGTAGTGTGGAGGTTGGTGACCCTGTATAGGGTTATACCGAGAATATCTTGTCTTTTGAAGAAGTTGACTATATTTTTTTGGTTTATTTTTCATGAGTGGACTTTATTTTTAATAGAGAACCAGGTGCATATCTCCACATTTATGCTTTTTCAGGGTCAGGCGTCATTATGAAGGGCAATCATCATGTTCTTGTGACCTGTTTGAAATCACAACGGTTTTTTTTATATTGCAGCAGTTGCTTCGATACGCGTGCACAGTGTTCATGCAGACAATGCATACATTTGGAGGACTGCAATATATATCCAACATATGCATAAGTTGGTTCCTAGGCTCAAAGTGGCTGTTCCAATCAGAATCGAACGTTCAATTCTTCGAATTGGGTTAGTTTGACCACAACAGCGTGTTATGGTACCTTCAAGAATGTACTCAATGAACGACGGAAGGTTTTTAGACAAACAGCGTTATAGGAGAGCAGATGGCTGTGGATCTCAACACAGAAAAAGAAGCCGCTTATGACAACCAAATGAAGAGGAACCAAAGGGAGAAACCAAAAAATTGGAAAGGCTGTGGCAACTTGAGGAAACGTAATTATACAAAAGAAAAATACGATACTTGTAGTTACAAGATACTTGAATTTTTTTCTTCGATAGTTGATTGATATGAAAACTATAGGGGCCAAAAAACGTTCAGACAAAACTGACTAAAAACCTTTTTTTCATTTTTTTTTCTTTTACGCTGACCTTTTTTTATCTTTTGACTGAACGCAATAAGTTTTGTCCAACTCCCTTTTTTTGCTACCTGCAAAAAATGTCTATTGAATTTTTGAAGTTTGTTGCTTTTCCTATGTATACTTTATAGTACTATTTTTCTGTAAGCGTACTCGTAATTATGACTTGGATTACCCGAAATTTTGGCTTGAGATATCAGCTAAGAAATGCTAAAACTGTGACTAACCGTTCTGAATGATTTTTAATTTTGCCCCACTGTGAATCCTAGTAATTTTTTTTCAAGGACATGTATAGTTCAGTTTTTTTGGTTTTGTACAAAATTAGAAAATGAATATGTGTACATCATAGTAGAAGACAGTAATGAATGTATTACTATTAGAAGTAGAATTGGTGTGTATCATCTCCAAGATTTAAAAAAATAATGGAGTGATGATTTCCATATTAGTAAATGATTCGCATGTAGGGCAGAGAGACAGTGAATAGGGGTGTCTCTTATGCATTGCAAAAACGTACGCGCCTGATCACTGTGTTAAGTGTGTGTGTGTGTGTGTGTGTGTGTGTGTTAAATTGTTTATGCAGCAATGAAAAATATTTTAGATGAGTTTTGTTCTGTTTTTCTTTGCTAGGATTAGGGAGCCGGGGTCAAGAGGGTCTGACCTTTGCAGAAATAGTAAGCTTGTGTTTTAAATTTGATGGCATCGGAAGGATCGTTAAGAAGTCAGCTGTGATATTTCAATTCGTATGGACATTGGGCTTGGTCGAGCGTAGTGGTGAATTAAGTACTGGCTCCGCGACGCCCATGATAGAGAAGTGTGGCAAATCCTGGGGAAGGTCTGAGTCCAATGACAGACGTTAAAAGACTGATGATGATGATGATGATGATGATGATGATGATGATGGCACGCAGGAAAATTATATATGTGTATGAGTGTTAAATTAAGGTGTATATGTGTGTGGGGGAGGGAATGATACACATCTAGACTAAGAGTAGGTTTGTGTGTATGTATGTGAAATAGTTGGTGTTAAGGAGTGGGAGAGAGATTGTTGTAGTCAGTGGGTGGTTGTCGATTGACCTTGCTTAGGTTTTAACCGAGAATGTCTTGTCTCTTGAAGAGGTCGATTAGACTCGAATTTCGGCTTTGTTTGTTGCAGAGGTAGAATGAAAACTAATTGCATCTTACGTTGTAGATCAGAAATTGACACCGTCCGTTCTTTAGAGAAAATGACCCCCATGCATTTTGAATAGATAGGCGATATATATATAGTTTTGTTTTTGTTTTTCATAAACGGTCTTTTTGTTTTTGATATGAAAACAGGTACATATCCCCTCTGCTCATGCACTTTAAAGCACAGAGTTTCCTTTTTAAGGCTGTGCTGTTCCTGTGACCTATTTGGAATCACAACGGGCTTTCTACGTCGAAGCGGTTTCATGGGGTTACGTGTGCAGTGCAGATGCAGCAAATGCACACATTTGGAAAATCAAAATACATCTAATGTGTATGTTGTAAAGATTCGCAAAACGACTTCATATTACATGTTCAGAACGTCCATTGCCCTACCCAGAAAGCTAAATGAGGCCTTGGCTCAATAAAAAGGCATGAATTTGAACTATATATCTATTGAATCATACCTTACTTGAAAACAATCAATATCCTGAGCTCTTCCATTGCAATCAAATTGAATATCTGAGGCCTGGAGCGCTCAAGAGATTTCAAAGTTCAGAGGCGCTCAGAAGATTCCAAAGGCCTGGGGCGCTCAAAAGATTTCAAAGACTACTTCTTTTTTTTTTCAATCTAGATTTTTTTCAGGATATTTTAAATGAAATGAGTAAATCTTTTTGGTGGGGTGGGGAGATCTAGATTTCCAGTTATGAATCAATATTCCATTTTGTATGTAAAATATGATATTGAATTGAAGAATTTTCCAAAAATAACATACATGTTGAAAATATGCTCCGTGCCCCATTAGTAACCACATAAAATTTAGCCGTCCTCGGGTCATGTGATCACGGATAGACGGACAAGCATTTGGTGAATGTAAAAAAAAAATACTTACTTAGGTGGGACTAGCAAGCCAGTGGCGGATTATGACAAATTATTCAAGTTATCTAAAGAGTTTTTTGGGGGTTTTTTTGAAAAATGGCATAAATTGACGCGATCAATGTCTCAACCCTCGCGATATCAGGTGTAAAAAAAAGTGTCAATGACACCCATCTGCTTGTAGCATCAAATTTGGCGCAAGGTCTGTTTATGTGAGCATCTATCATAATCGACTTCAGGCTTGCTAAGCCCGTCGAGGCTTCACTGGAGCATAACTAAACGCAATTTTGGGCGCTGACCGAGATAAAAGGTTTCCCAACTTTTGCTATTATACTCTTTGCAGGGGTATGAATAGATATATCTATGCCTTCCCCGAGGGTTTTAGTTCGAAGTGAATACAAATCGTTGTCAGAATTTGTCTTTGACATACCAATCAATTTTTCTATCCTGCTAACTGCTTGGTCACATGCACTCCGTCAAAAACAAGTGAAATATTAAAAAACAGAAACGTATCACTGAAAGCGAAACTGCAGATAAGGGGGTATATCCGATAAGTGAACAGCAGATAAGGAAAAACCATGGAAGATAAAAAAAAAAAAACGTGGATGATTGAAAACCATTGATAACGGGGACTGCTCGATAAATCAATATGAACTGTATAAATTATATCAAAAAAAAAATTATCGATGATGCTTGTGAACGCTGATGACGTAATTTTATATGTATACCGAGAATAGATTTTTTTTAAAAAAGAAGAAATGATTGTTGTTCTATGACATAAGATTACTAGGGACCGTTAAACCTCCTTATAGAGATGTTCGTGAACACATCTAAAAACATTAACCAAATAACGAGCCGTTTTTCTTATTTTTTGTTTATGTTGTGCTAACATGCACCTTGTTATAAATAGAAGACAAGTGACCACTTTTCTCGTTTGCTGCACGTCTAACCATTTAATGATTACACAGCAAATGCAAGTTGTCATCTTATTTGCAGTTGCAATCTGAATTCGTTACCAATTGCACTAATTTCCTAATTAGACAAGGTGTGTCCCATTTGAGTTGACTCACGGAGCTTAGTATATAAGAATCTCGTCGAGTAGCCAGTGTCATTCACTCAAGAAACTTTGGTACTGAATAAGACCTTCCAAAACACAAATCCAATCAGCATGCCTTCCTATACACTGTACTACTTCAATGGCCGTGGACGTGCCGAGATCCTGCGTATGATCTTCAACGCTGCTGGGGTCCAATTTAATGACAAGAGGTTCGAGTTTAACGAATGGGACAAAATCAAGACTGGTAAATATTGTCTTTTCTTCCATCTTACGTTAATACTTCTTCTTTGGTTCATAATCAAACTAATTTCTGTGGTTTCTTATTTCTTATTTCTTTCTTTAGCGTTGTATTTGGTATTTATTCTCTAAAAACCTTCCCATGTTGATGGGTTTAAATTCTGCTAATATAAAAAGCCACATGTATGTCTATATTCTTATGTATAACATTTGTCAAGGAAGATGATCATCGAAAGCTAATTACTGACTCATCACTCTTGATTTTTCTGTGAATTAGTCTCCTTTTATTAAGACCAGGTCTATTCTGGTTTGGCATGTAAGAGAAAATGCTGAACAACATTAAGTTTTTGGTACTTTCCAAGCATAATTCAATTGCAAAATCATTCAAAAACTGCCGTCATTTTTGGACGGCATGTGTCCATAAGGCAGTACAAGTTAAAACAGATTTTTAGCAAGCTTATCTCGGTGACTATTGTTAACATAGCAACCAAATTTTCTGAGTGAAACCCATTTTCTCCTTTGGTCAGGACGATTTAAGTAAGTAATATGAATTCTTTAATTAAATACACATTTGTGACCAATCATCTCCCGATAGGCCATAAATTTGATAGTGATTCAAGGCAATTTGTCCTGTTGCAGCTGATGGGATATCTTTGAAATAATGTTTCTTCCATCGATTAATGGTTCCATGTTTGGCATCGGAATGAATATGTCTGCAATTCTCTAATAAACTTTCAGTAGTGGCGGGTATGATAAATTTCATGAGGTACCTCTCCAAGGAAAAATTGTTTGCGTGATATTGTCGTACCCACACCGATTTAGACATTCACCGAATAGTCAATTCTACTGAAAACAAGTCTAGTTAGTCACTCAATAGAAACCGTCATCCAACCAATATTTTTTGGTTACATGTCGTATCGGGGATTCTCAATCTAAAATTGGAAACGGGGTGATCAAGAATATGTCACTTCGTTCGCTTTTTTCTTTTGTGTGATGTGATTACTTAAAAGTTTGATTTTCTTTTAAATACGAAAAGGCTTATTCAATTCTAATAAATAGATACATTTATACTAAAAATACTTTTATAATTTTTTTTATTATAAATATACAATATAAAACTTGCAGTAATCATCTTCAGTTGGAATAGAATTTTGAATGGAGTTCGACCCTGTAGCATTCAGGCGTGTTGTTTTATACAATATAGACTGCTTCTTTTGAAGTGCATGTGTGAATACTATTGATATTCGCTTTGCACGCATCTCATATCCCGGAAGCTTGTCTTCCCTGAACAACGCTTCAAGTTAGAGGTTGGCAAATATTTTTACGTCTAGCAGGCCGAATTACAAATGCATTGCTAGTCAGTTACTTGTTTCTATAACTTAGAGTACGTGTTTGCATAAACCTCTATCTACTATTGATCCAAAAGAACCTTGACATTCTATTTAGACAGAAGAATATTTTCAAATCGCTGTTCAATTTTTGCATATTATCAGAACAGCAGAAATGCGTAACGTTAAAAAGCGTTTAGCTATAAAACATTGATTTGAGACTTCTGCACTATTTTCCAATGCTGAGTTTCATTGTTCACTAACCAAAAACGAAAAGGGGAAAACGAAGAATTTTTGCTTGCAGCAAAGTCAGCAGACCGGATGAAATGAGACCGGATTTGGCTCGGGGCCGTAGTTGAGCGACCCCTGTCTCAAAAACCTATGGTAAAGAGAGGTCAAATTTTGTCATACTGAAGTTTTATTTTCACTTCTTTATTTCATATCTTCACCTGTTATCACGTTGTTTTTCAACAGGGTGATAGAGCTGGGTAGCTCAATTAATTTATTGTGAGGTAACCCCCGTGGTTGAATTCCTTAAGACACCATGAATTAAAGATGAGTACTCGGAATATGGCCTATGGTTTCTCCTTGTAAGATAAGTCTTTCTTTTGGCGCCACGCTGTAAGTTTTCATAACTACAATTTAATAAACTTATTGTACCTTGTGCCCAGACCAGTATCTCAATTCATTTTTTATATATCTCGTTTAATGTGTTCTATGTAACAACCAGAGGGAAAGGGTTGTCAATAGTTAAAGATTAAGACGGACACTAGTGAGAGAAAGGCTACTATACGTATAATGTAAATTAGTTACTAACGATTTTACAATAAAAAATGCATCAGAAATCAAAGGTTAATGTCAATGGTCAGGAAATAAAGGCCACCATCACTGACAGAACAGGACTATGATATATGTAAATGTATTGCTCATGATTTTTCTATAATTGTATTATAAGAGGAGAGGGATTGTTAAAGGTCAAGAATTACGACGATCTCTACAGAGAGAATTCGGGCATGTGAATTTATCAGACGGCTTTTTGATTTTTTGTGATTTATAATATTCACAAGAACTTACAAAAAGTGCCGTTTACTGAACGGTTTGCAGGACAGTAAAGGGAATCGGTGAACCGAGTTCAAACATCTATTAAGGTCTACAATCACTTCACCTTGGTAAAGGCATGAATCCATCTCCTTTCCCCCAACTGCGATGATGATAGTGGAGTGACTAACACTACTTCGGATGCTTGTTGACTAAAAAAAAAAATAAATAAATTTGTTTGCTTGAAGTCCTTATTATTCTATATATTTACAGATATGCCCAGCCTCAGTGTTCCTGTCTTGGAAATTGATGGCAAGGACAAGATGCCCGAAACCATGGCTATTGCCAGGTACTTGGCCAGAGAATATGGTGAGTTGCTCATACTTTATTTCACAGATACTATTTGATTCACTTCAGTGTGTTGACAGAGAAGTACTCATTGCTTTGGAGAACGGAATCGAAACTTGAGAAGTTTGTCCCAAGAATACAGGAATATCCAAGTCATTGATGATAAGAGGAAATTTTATTCAATGAAAACTAGAAAGAATTCTGTTCTTGACTCTTTGTTACTCTTACTTTTCTCTGCATGTTTTAGAATGATCGAGAAAATGATTGTAAAGTTGAATAAATAAACACTTAAGGCATGAATAATTTATTATTGTTCTTCATGTGACAGATTGAATTATATACAAATTTATACGGAATAAAGAAAGCGACAAAAAGTACCGTAGACGTGATATGATTCAGTTGTATCAAAAACCATACTGTAAATGACACTGAATATATTTGAAGAGCATTGATATACGGTAAGTTTTTTTAAAATAAATACAGTTGTTTTAATGTGTTCTAAATGATATTTTCCATCTAATTTCTGTTTGAATGATTTTCTTTAAAACCAAAATGAGAGTAAATCAACTTTCTTATTTCTAGACTTCCACGGCAAAAACAACATGGACATGTTCAGAGTTGACTACATCTGTGATTGTCTTTATGAAATCATGCACGATTACATGAGGTACTTCCACGAGAAGAACGGACGCTTCAGGGTGAGTTAGTTATTTTTAATCTACTCAACATTTCATCTTTCAATTCACTATAAAAATCAATTAGCAACGTGGTTATAGTAATATGATCATTATCGCTAAAAGAAAACTAATATATGTATATATATGATATATATATATACATATAATATATATATATATATATATATATATATATATATATATATATATATATACACACACACACACACACACACTTTTATATCATTAGATGAGAAAAATAATTTTGAAATGAAAAAAAATTACGTACATTACTTTAACATATATTGGGAAGATGATTGAACGAATCGAACTGAATTTATTTCTAATATCTAGTGTTTAAAGCTGTAAAGCTTAATAGAATATATATATATATATATATATATATATATATATATATATATATATATATATATATATATATATATATATAATTTTGGTTAATTATTCTCATTCTAAATATTTCCCTTTTTTTTCAGATTGGAGATGGTAAAACCGACATGTCGGTAAGTAAGGAATTATATTTTCCATCGATATCATCCAAAAGTTAAACTCTTGCTTGATATATTCAAGGCCGGTCCTATGTTCTTGCTGTACCGCCAGCAGTTAACGGAATAATGATACATGTGACGGTGTACAACCTTCGAAGTACAAATGGTAAAATGATTAGATTAAAAAGTCAGAACGAAATCATCCCTTAATGAGAAAGATTCTTTAGGGACTTTCTGACGGTTAAGTACTTTCTGTTCAGTTGAAATATGTTGTTAAACAATTTGCAAACGAAATTTTCGTGATCAACGATAAGTTTTGTCAGTTCTAGCTAATTTGTGGAGACAGAGTGCTCCCAATGGCTCTAGGAAGGGCGGAAGTTTATAATGAATGAAATAATTACCTGAAACTCTGATGCTGTATTGGAAGTGTTTTGTTATATCTGGTTATTGTAAAAGACTTTTCCAATTCTATAGAATTGTTTTCTCACTGTAGAAAAATTACCAACTGGTGTGGTTTGTCACATAATAAAAACTGTAACGAGCAGAGTGCCAGGTTAGTTTTTATCAGTTGAATAATTATGAAAGTGGATGATCTATGATTAAGTTAACCCTCTCATCTTTTGCTGAGCAGTGATCACTAAGAAAAGTTTGAATCCCCCTAACATAGGCTTGAATACTACCGGAGGCAAGCTAAAAAATCTAATTTAGAGTAAAGTTACATTGCAAATCAAACCCGAATCTAAGACATATGGAGGGTAAGAAAACGAAAAAAAATATGTTTACATCTCTAACACTTTGATTCCATTACCAGGTCCCTTGACGAGTGACAAATTTCTCATCATACTTCCAGCCTTATAGCCATACAGCTAGACTAACTTGAAAACTGGAGAAACCTATGTTGACTTTTTGTGACAGTTTATGAAATAATGTTGTACCAAAGTTCAACTAACCTTTGGCATCAGGAAGCCAAGGACCGGGCCTGGGTATATTTAATCCGTTTATGGTCAAGAAAGATTCGAAATTACTCATCATGATTTTACCATTATTTTCCAGGAGGAAATGCAACGTAACTATATGGAGACCTGTCGTAGAATCCTCCCTTTCCTTGAGAAGACCCTTGAGATGAAAAATGGTGGCAGCCAGTTCTTCATGGGAGACCAGGTGCGTAAAGAAATTGTTTTTGACAACTGACAACTCGTTTCTTCCTCATTTGCAAAATTCCTCTGGGAAAATGAGAAAAAAAAGATTGTGAGTGACCAGGAATTAGGGCCAACCTTTCTGACATAACATGGCTTTTACATGTTCAACTTTTACTTATTTGTGCTATCTTTTTTCTAACTTCTTTACACTACGCCCATAATACTGTAGTAAGCGAAATATAAGGAATGGAATAATCATCATCAGTCTTTTAACGTCTGTCGTTGGACATAGACCTTCCCCAGGATTCGCCACACTTCTCTATCATGGGCATTGCGGAGCCAGTACTTTCTGAACTTGTCTAGCTCGTCTCTCCATCTAATATTCTGCCGGTCTCAGTTGCACATGTGATCTTTGGGGATCCATATCGTGAGTCGTGATGTCCATAGTTAGTCACCCATTCTTGCAACATGGCCAGCACACTGCCATTTGAGATTTATAATGGATTCTATGATATCCCTAACTTTTGTCTTTTCCCGGATGTACTGTGCCGTCTTGTGGTCTCTCCATGTGAGGCCCAGCATAATTCTTTCATGTGCACTTTGCATGGTTCTCAATTTGCAGATGTGTCTCTTGGTTAGGTTCCATATTTCAGCTCAATAAGTGACTATTGGGAGGATGCATTGGTTATACACCCTTCTTTTTAGGATTAATGGGATCTTTTGAGAATCAGATCCCAGTAAGTCTTCTGTAGATGTTCTTAGCATCAAGCAGTCTTCCCTCATTGTCGTTTTGCGACGTCGTCCAGACTTCCTTCTAGATTCTAGCACATTAAACTTGATTTTTCGGCTGATTTTCTGGGAGCAACTCTTTAAAATCCAACGTTGTTTGTTACGGCTGATATTGACATTATACTCTCGTAGGACTCAGCAATGTCCATTTTATTTTTCTGAAAACATGGGTTGTTTTCTCAAAGAAGCAGCCATCATAGGTTCCAATAAAATGTAAATCTGAAAAAAGTGATATGCCAACAATATATCGATATGGAAAAAAAAAGCTGAGAAATGAATTTTTATTTTTTCACACAGGAGTTACTCCCCTTTTAAAACTACTCCATTATTTCGTTATTTGTGAGAGAAAGATGATTGTACACAATATTTTAAGCTCTGCAACGATTTCTCAGCTGAATAAATTCAATGCCTTTTATTTATATTCTAAACATTTACATAACTGTAATTGCCAAATTACTTAAATATTCTTGTCATTTTTGACAGCTGGAGTAAACCAGATGTCTTTAAATTCAGAATATTATCAACATATTTGCTTGAGTTTGAATTGATACTTTAACATTTCTCTACAGATGATGCTGTGCGACATGATGTTTTATTGTTTCCTTGAGAGCCCGTTGATTGAGAATACAGCAATGTTCCAAGCTTATCCCAAACTGATGGCTCTGCATAAACGTGTTGCTGCTCACCCCAAGATCAGCCCTTACCTCAAGAAGCGTTCTGCCACCACCTGGTAGATTATCTCCCCTATGCCTTCTAGAAAAGTCCGGACGGGTTTACATCGTCTTTTCTCCGTGGATAGAAAGCAAAATTTCATAGCAATGATATTTTTTGGCATTACCTTTTATTCTTTCCTGAATGAAGTTGATTTCAGCATTTTGAAAATACCAATATGAATAAAAATTTGTAAATAAACATAAGCGTTACTTCTTTTTTGTCACTTTTTTTATCCTCAGCATTTCAATTCCTATATATATATATATATATATATAGAGAGAGAGAGAGAGAGAGAGAGAGAAATGAAGATACATGGGTCAAGAAACTTTTAAAAATCACTCTTGTAATGGATTTAACACCAAACTTGACGAACCCAAGCCACACGGATCTCCATAATCCACAAATTACCCTCCTTCATTTATATCTAATATTAGGAACTTCACATTTACTCAGACCCCTACCTACTAAAACCTTTACATGGTATTTCATTTGCACAAATTAAAGCCAACAAACTTTCAATGACCTGTAAGGATGATATATACGAAGTTCCTTGACTTCATCACCCCACCATCTATACTATCCCCAACCTACCCACAAAATCCAATACAAAACCACTACCCTTCAATCCTGACACCCTATGGCCTTCCCAAGACCCACTATTGCTGCTACTGCAATATCTAGCCGCAGACTAGCGCAGACTTCGTCACACACAGAACTGAGTACCACACACCAAGATGACCCTAAAAGACTGGGTTCCAATTTTAGCTTCCTAAGCGAAGCATCTGATGGTAAATTTGTTTTCTACGGAAAACTTTGAACCACTGAATGGTATACACACACACATACATACATACATACATACATACACACTGCACACGTTACTGAAGATGAGAATACCTCCCGAAACATGCTTAGCTCACAAATTAATCTATAACCTAACCCGTGGTACTGGAAGGTATATTAGATCGTCAATAGCCACACTGAAGAGTTTTAATACAACGAAACAACTGTCTGTGGATAACACTATTATTAATTATTATCATATAAATGCATCCATGTTTATGTGTATTTGTTGAAGTAAATCGACAATTTCAGTAGTCTTGGTCATTTTCTCGTGCTTCTGAATGAGTTATTCAACTGTATTGTTACATGAGTATGGGGAACTGTCCAAAGTTCAGATAAGTTTCCCCTCGAGCGCTTCGGCTACCGTTAGTCATTTCAAACTGGACATGACATTGGAAAGTGCCTTTAATCACACGATAACACGTGACAACAACAATATCAAAAACAACAACAACAACAACAACAAAATACTTGTATGCACTCAAACCCAATCACTCACATTGAAAGACCTTTTGAAAATGACTATCGATAGTCAAAAGCGCTCAGGGCGAACTTATCTGAACTTTGGATGATTCCTACACTCGTGTGACAATGCAGTTAAAGAACTCGTTTGGAACACGAGAAAATAACTAATCCTTCGATCGATTTCAGTAAAACATGCTTAAGAGAAAAACTTCTGCTTAACTACTTATTTTGTAAATCTATCTTAGGTGGGCCAACTGGGTAAGCGAGGTTGGCACTTTCTACCTCGAGAAAAACCATTATGGTTAATTATCAAATATAAAGAACAGAATATTTCCATTTCATTGTAGATTTTTTAATCCACTGAATTCAGTATGTAATTAGGTAAATTGATATTTTGATCTTCCATAGGGCATAGGTCTCCCGTGCCTGTCAATATCTGTCTATTCAAAGCGAGTAACTACGCAAAAGAGACGTCCAATGTCAACTGGTCATAGCTTTAGTTCTTAGGAAAAAGATAGACCAAACAATTATCATCAATCTTTTATTGTTCGTTTTTGGACATAAAATTTCCCAAGGATTCGCCACACCTCTCAATGTTGGGCGTTGCAGAGCTGAAAATTCCAGATCTTGTCTAGTTCGTCTCTCCATCTTGTATTCTGCCAACTTAAGTTCTACTTGTGATCCCTTGGGATCCCAGTTGTAAGTCATTATATCCATCGGTTGTCTGTCATTCTTGCAAGATAACCAGCCTGGTCAGACACAGATGTTCTACCCCTGACCTATGCAGAACTGGACCGTCAGTAGGACCGAATCAAGTAATATTTTTTACGCACTATTCCTCTACCACCAGAGTGCTCCATTCCAGTGTTTGAAGAGAGTGTGTATGGTGGTATGTGTAGGAGAGTGCCAGTTGATGGCTTGGTATATCAGGCTAGGATGAGCTAAGTTCGAGAGCATCTCTGCGGGTATTCAGGGTCATTATTCACGGCCCTGTACCATCATGGCTGCCTCTTCAGGATTATGGAAGTTGATAATCAGAAATTCATAGGAAACAATTAATAGCCGTATACATTTCATAGCTATATCCAATTCATAGCCGGAAAAATCAACGGCTGTATCTTAATGATCTAATGTTCGTATCTTACTATAGTTGAAGAAACTTCTGTGTAACCATTCTAACAAAAAAGGAAGCCAAGCATTTTTCTTGCCACGCATTTTAAGTTCATCTTTTCTTTTGCCTCCGTAACAAGTGTTGCAAGAAACCAAGTCCTGGACAAAATTTTAACGTTCGAAATTTATAAGTGCCAAGTCGGTCAAAAATGCCTTGGATAGATTAAAACATATCAAAAGTTTTAATAGTTGGTGACAGAATAAATATTTTTAACGGGTCTCATTATCTAAATTTACATTATTAAAGCTTTCTTTTTTTTTCGCATCTATTTCATTTTTTTTTTTTTCAAAAGACACATCGTATCGATTCTTGATGAGTTTAGTTCATAGTTTAGATATAAAAGTTGATATCTTTTTTTTCGATTTTGTATAAATAAAATATCAGTAAAAATATTGATACTATGGGAAAAATGACCGTGGATAGTATCTTTTTTAATCAAATTCGATATCTGCTTCTTAGTATTTTGATACAACTGAACTACAACCCTTTACTACAGCAAATGTGCTTATTTGGGACACTAAACTGAAAAGTTCAATAATTAAGTGAAATTTGTTATAAAGGAATGCTATGTAGTATAGTAAATTGTTAGTAATCTCGGAGATCTGAAGAAACATGTTTTAAAAACAATGATTAAAAGTACTTAAATTATTCACTCTAATACGCCATATAACATCACTTCAAGTTTATTCTGTTTTAATTAGATAATTAAAGCCAGATCAGCGAGATTATAGTCATGAATTTATCCGATTTAGAATTGTATACAGTTATTAAAAGTTGGCTATGAAATGTATGCGGCTCTTGAGAGTTTGCTATGAATTGTTCGTTATGAATTGCTTGTGATTAAGTGACCGTTGATAAGACGTAATTTTTTAAATTAAAACTGCACATAAGGAGGACTACTGAGAGGGGAAATGTGGATAAGAAGAGACGTTCTTTTTATAACTTTTAGTTCTGATCGCTGTTTTAAAATTGCGTTATCAAATAAATTAACACAGCGATATGAAATTCATAAAAACAGTTGCTACATATCATTCAGCTGGGAAAACGGCGTTGAATACTAGCATATAATAGGCATATATGCAAATTTCTTCTTTGTTTGTTTGTCACTGGTGCCTCTAATTTGTCAGAGTATCCTCCTATTATGACGTCATAACGAAGATTACGTCAAAGAAACTCTTACAATGTTTAGTCTGATCATCATACATTAAAAAAGATTAAGTTAAGACTTGAAAAAAGATAAAATCAGGATACTTAATTACTGTTACCCAATGAAATAGCTTTAGCCTTTCTAGTGCCGATCAATACATAAATAACCCAATTATCTTTTGGGTATATGTTGGTAAATAAATGCAAGTGATGTCAAAATATCAGATGGTCTGTTGCTCAGACAAGAGATGGTGTAAACAGGACAACCAGACGCCGGGTTTTCAAATCAAATTACAAAATTTCGAAAACCAGTTACTCGTCAGTCAGTATAGGGTATAAGGGTAGATGAAAAAGGGAGCCTACCTCTCGACCGCATACCCTCTATGTTTAGCTTTCAATTAGACTTCACTCCCTAACCCAGTTTGTCTTCAAAGCATTTTCTGTAGACAACTTATTTTTCTCGGCTTCAATTTGTTATTTTTTGCGCAAAAAATTCATACATTATTTTTTTTTTCATCTATTTTTCTGAAAAAAATTAAGGCTGATTTTTTCTATTTTTTTTCCTTTGACTTCTTATACTTCACTTTTTTCTCTCTCATAACATTTTCTCTCAATATTTTACACTCGAGCACACTGTAAAAGTTGGGACATAGACAATATAAGCTCATGTCGAAATATTACAAATAAAAACAAATGGATAGTACATCTGCTGCGATTGAGAACCATGAAACATGCTCAACCTCACATGGAGAGGCCACAAGACATCACAATACATCCGGGAGAAGATAGGAGTCAGGGACATCGTAAAATCTATTCAAAATCTCAGATGGCCATATTGCAAGAATGGTAGACAACCGGTGGACATTACCACTCACGACAGGGATCCCCTGGGATCAAATGCACAACCGTGGCCGGCAGAGTATTTAATGGAGAGACGAGCTAGATAAATTCAGAAAATACCAGTTCCCTGACACCCACAATAGAGAAGTATAGCGAATCTTGGGGAAGGTCTATGTCCAATGACAAATGTTAAAAGACTGATGATGATGATGATGATGATGATGATGATGATGATGATGATGATGATGATGATATAGTAAGATTGTACATCTGATGGAGGCTGTTGAATGCCTTGTAGTTTTTTTACAACTTCAAATTTGGGTCGCTGTTCGATTACAGTTTTAATAAACTAATTACCACAACGATATGAAATATGTTAAAGAAATCGTAACGTTTCATCCAGTTTGAAAAATGGCGTTGACTAACAAGCTTTACATACAGTAGCCATAAATGAACTAATGAGATATTTGTATTGTTGGAGGATGAATTTGCTCTACCGAAGGTTTGCTATGCCTACGATGATTCTTTGCTTGATTTTTCTTTCTTTAGATGATTCTACGTAATGGGAGCTTGAACTTGACATAACTGCTTGGCCACTGGCACTTCTGCGAGTACAATTAGAAGATTTTCAAAGACATTAAGCGAGTTTTTTTCTTTCTTTATGTTTCTGATGTGTTTACATACACTTCGTTAAAATGAAGAACAACTAACCTCTTTTCTTGTTTGTTGCACATGTCTCCACTCACAAAACAAAGGCAAGATTTCATTTTATTTGTAGTTGCAATCTGACATTCCTACAAATTACATTAATTTGCAAATAGGAGAAAGTATCTCTATTTTAATTTGACACACGGAGCTTAGAATAAGAGAGCTTTGTCGAATAACCTTAGTCATTTAATCAAGAAACTTTGGATCGAAATAAGACCTTCCTAAACACGAATTCGATCACCTGCCTTGCTATACACTGTACTACTTCAATGGCCGTGGACGTGCCGAGATCCTGCGTATGATCTTCAACGCTGCTGGGGTCCCATTTACTGACAAGAGGTTCGAGTTTAACGAATTGGACAAAGTCGAGAATGGTAACTTTTGTCTTTCGTCGTAGATTAATGCTTTTTTTAATAATATAAAAAGCCACATCTTTTTCTATATTTTGGTGTGTAATATTTGTTACAAGAGATAACTATCAGATGCTTATAACCGAATAATTTCTCATATTTTTTCCATTGAGTACTTCATTCTGGTATAGCAGATACAGAGAAATGCTGAAAACATTAAGTTTTCGATATTTTGATGGCATTAGTCCATAAGGCACCTCAACTTGGGGCAATTCTTAGCAATCTAGTTTACTGAAAAGTTTTATTTTCACAAAGAAATAAGTATGAATACTGTCAGACATCAACTGAATTATTAATTTAAGTTAAACATTCATTAGCGCAACGTGTATGCACAATACATATATATATATATATATATATATATATATATATATATATATATATAATTGATAATTGAGTTATCCACAGATAGCTGTTTCGTTGAATTACAACTCTCCAGTGTAGCTATAGACTCTCCAATACCCCATCCAGTAGCACGAGGTAGGATCGAAACTTTGGCTCCAGACCCGGAGGCTCGCATTTTTCCCTACCCAAGGCAGAACTGGGCGGTCAGTAAGACTGAATTTAAGCGATATATTTACTTACGTGCAATTCTCCATCCACCAGAGTGCTCTATTCTAGAGTTTGAAGAGCATTGCTATGTACCTTATAATGAACGAGTTGCCTCACTTGAAGAAAGCTCAACCCTGAAGAAGGGAACATTATTATTAATAATAATAATAATAATAATAATAATAATAATAATAATAATTGAGTCACCCGTAGACAGTTAAAAACTGAACAGACCTATTTTGACAAATTTGGTTTACGGTTCCGAATACTTAATTTCAGAATAGTAGCACAAAAAATATAAGTAACAAAAATATATTCATTTTCTATTTATTTGATACCATATCAATTTTGATTCTTGATGGGGAAAAGAGTAAGCTCTAATAACATTTACTTGACTCTCAGACCGTAAGCAGTTTCTGACAAGACACGAACTTGCTTCTCATATTGTAGGTGATAAAAGGAAGCAACAACAATGTGAAAGGGAAAATGAGAGAAAGATTCAATAATGAACATACTATGTCTCAGAATTCAGAAAATGAATGAACAAGCCTTTGTGGTCACCAAACCATTTTAGAGGTGGGTCAAATTCGAAATGCCTTTATTTCTAGCTTCTCAGATCAGAAAAAGTTGAAAGTGTCTGTCAGGCCAAAGAAAATAAAAATCAATCATCAATCTCCTTTTTTTTTTTCTAGATATGAAAGTACATACCAACATAAAGTAACTTGTACTATTGACCAAAAGGAACTATGAAATACTTGGTGGTATGAAATATTGTAAAAACATTGTTCAGTTTTTGTGTATGTCAATAGAAGAGCAGGAATACCTTACGTTAAAAGACGTTTCGCTAAAAAAAAAACATTGATTTGTTCGGGGCCATTGCAAAAATGATACTTTTGTTCTATTCTTTGATTCTGGGTTTCATCGTTCAGTAATCAAAGACAGATAAGACATAACAAAGATTATTCGTAAGCAAGATTTCGTATTCAATAGAGTGAGCAAACCGAATGAAATGAGATCGGATACGGTCCAAGGGCTGTAGCTTGCCGACCCCTGTAATTAATTCTCTCACGGAAACCTATGATTACAGGAGGGACAGATCTATTCATCCTACAGTTTTATTATCGCGTCTTTATTCCATATCTTCATGTGATATCGTTTCGTTTTGCAACTGAGTAAAAAACTTGATTGGTGTAAAGTTTGGCTTTAGAAAACATAGCTTCTGTGGATGAATAGGTTAAGACAGCGTCCATGAAAGACGAGTACTAGGAATATGACCTGAGATTTGAAGTTTTGTTAAAATATATGAAGCTCCTTTATTCCGATGTCACACTGTAAATGGACGTATCTGTGATTTTAATGAACTCGTTGTACCTCGTATATGTCAAGACCAATTCTTTTCCTTCAGTTTTTATTATATCTCCGTCATTTTCATCCATCTAACGAGCAGAGGTTGATAGGAAAATCAGGAAGAAAGGGATTGTCAATGGTCCAGAATTAAGACAAAACCTAGAATGAAATTAGGGCTACCATATGTATAATGTAAATACAATGATAAAATATAATTTTAATGATTTTACGTGTCCGGCCTTAGGTACTGGCAACGCAGATAATTGCACAAAAATCCCCTTTTTGTCTTATTTTTAAAATACTTTTATAAAATGTTAAGAAAAGGGATTGTCCGTGTTCAGGAATTGAAGCACGTCTTACTGAAATAATATGGCATTCATACACCGTTTAATTATTTGTATTTATTCATATTCAATTTCTCTAAACAACAGATTGTAGCAAATAAAATACAAGGAACAGTTACAATAATAAGATAGAGCCATGGTCATTATTGATAGATGTAAATCGTTAAGTTTAATCATTAAATATAAAACGTAAAATATCCTTCAAATTAATCGTAGATACGTATATCAATGCACTAAATCCAATGTATAATCCAGTAAATTAATATTTTGTTTATAACACAGAGGTCTTCTCCCATGACCTTTAATGTCAGAGTATTCATTACGAATAACTCTACTGGGACAGCTGGTCGTAGCTTCAGTTTTCTACACAGGTGAGAGACAAAGGCAGCCATCTGGCGATTGTATGTAGCCTGCAGAAGCAAGGGTCGTTCAAGACTCTCAAATCTCCACTTGATGAAAGGGGTATTTTTGTTGATGTCTGCCTCTCTAAGCTACTTTTCGTATTTTGTGGATACAGCCACGCTGTTTTCAGTGCAAGAATTAGTTGAAAAAATCGTTCAATCACCCTAATTTACTCATTTTTCAATTCAGCAACCCCAAAAACTTGGGACATACTACAAGACATGGTTGTGAATTATGTAAAGAATTAAAAAATAAATAAATAAACTACTTTTCCATTGCAATTATGAAAATGCCCACTGAGCTAAATCAAAAATTAATTTTTTGCTCTGGAATGTGTTGGATTCGTGTTTAGAAGCCAAATTTGCCACAATAACAACTCATCTTGAAAAGGATTTCAATCAAATATTCTTAACCTTAATTATTCATCATGTATGAAATATTTGGTATCCGAATTCAAAACTCAGATATCTAAGTTTTCTGCAGATATCTATTCATCTGTCATCATAATTCAAACCGTTATTTTAAATTGACAGATCACTGCAACTACGATTCGATCTCCTGACGTACACCTTAGAAGTTGACGACATACACATGAACTTCTGCTACAGAATTTTTAAAAAAATAGGCTTTCTAGCCAAAAGTAATTTCAATCAGTTAGTTCGGGTGAGAGGTGTGGATATCAAAGCAGAAAATTTCTCTTGACGAAAATACTTCATTGGAAATCATAAATTCTTTTGACAAGCAACTCACTCATACAATTACAAAATATTCAATTATTCAATATTCAATTTCAATTATTTGGTATTCAATCTGTATTGCCGTACTCATTCAAGTACAATACACCCTAGAATATAATGCCTGTCCCTCCACCCTGTATCTCCAAAGGTTCTCAATGAATTTCAATGTAAATATGTAGATCGGTGAGTCATGGAACGAGGAAGAAACCATTTCAAGGTCAGACCCAGGGATCTTGTTTTGATTTAGATGACGGGTGTTAGATAAAGCGGCTGGTCAATGTTGACTGGTCGTATTGGAATGACGAACGTTTTAGCGGACCAAAGAAGTCAAGTGGCATATCACCGTAAAACGATCTACCTTATCTCAGACGTTTATCAATGAAGGTGTGTACTTCAGAGAATGATAAACTTTTTGCTGACCCGCAAATCCTTTGAGACGAAACGATTTTTTCCAAAAGGTGCTTGATCCATAAACAAATGGCTTAATTGACGTATGTTATCAACATTCTAATCAAGGAGCCTTTCCCATAAAAAGTCGTTCACACCCCTGGTCAAAGAAGAGGAGGAACGACTGTTGGGCAGCAGTCATCATTTCACCCGGAGGGGAAAAGGGTCGTCCTCCTTTCTCTCGCACCTCAGCTGATCTCCCCGTCCTCCGTCAGTTTTCCGAGCCCTCTACCTAGCGTTTGCCGTATTGCATTTTCTTACAAAATCTCTAAGCCGTGAAAACCCGAGGTTGAGAAATAGGACGAATGAAGACACTACATTTGCTACCACAGCATTTTCTTCCTTCTTTATCTCTACTACTTTTCGCCTTTTCTGCAGACACACAATCCGTGGGTCATACCATCTTCGCTACTGGATCATGTCCCTCGGTAGCACATCGCGCAACACAGTTTCTTTTTTTTTCATGCATTTATTAATTCGCTTATGGCTGTCCACATTATATCTCTGATGTTCCTAATGAATTTCAGAGTAATTTTGTCGACTGGTCAGCTATGAGGTAGGGAAGATGGGTTACATTTTGTGGAGGATCCCAGGATATTTCATCGATTGAGTGATTACTAGTTTTAAAGATTTGTGTTTACGATTATATAAGTAGGATTTTATGTATAAAGTTGCCTGGCATAGAAATATATGTATAGAGATTTGAAGTCATGTGGTAAAAACTTCATCGAAGAGTAAATATTGTCAGAATAAATACTATTATTGACATCACTACCGGTCTCAACTGGAAAACATCAACAATCGAGTATTGAAAAAAATATCTTGATTTAGGCGAATAAGGCCGGGGAAAATGTCAAAAATCTTCTTCTTTTTTTTTAAATCTAAAAACGGTATTTTTATATTGGGTTCAATGGAGCACTGATGCTGATTTTAAAGTCTATAGACACAATGGTATGGCCAGGAGTGCAGGAACAGTCAAACAAACATATGCACTTATAAAGTATTGAGAAAAAGTATAGAACCCTTCACCGTCTTTGATGGCGACGTATATCAACAATCGGATCGGCCATGACTCAACGACCCCAGATAGAATCTCTCCGAGAACGTACATACGAAATTTCATTGAAATACATTGAGCAATAACCCAGATATCTGAAGGGAAAAAATCGGAGTCTGCGACGGACAGCTACAGTAAAATATATCGTACAGTGGCTACGTTCATCTTGGCAGAAGAAACACATCATAAAATCAATTGAAAAATTTTCTGTGCCAAATATACACTCACATTTTTTAAATCTACTAAGATTAATCTAATTTAGGGAATTCAATAAAACTTTCGGCATTTGTCCATGCTCAATAAATTTTAATGTAAAGAATACTTCAAAAGCACTTAGTGGTAATATGTTTTACGCATGAACTGAAAGACAAAGCTGCAGAATACGAAATACAACTTGCTATAGTATTTGTTGACTCCCAGAAGGCCTTTGACTCATATACTGGATGATGAAGGTTTCAAAATAGATGGTGAATACTTGAGTAACCTCAGACTTGCTGACGACATCATAATCTCCAAATAATGCTGTACGAACTGAATGAAAGAGCAAGAAAATAGGTCTCAACATGAACTTCAGTAAAACAAATATCATGTGAAACAAACATGAGGTCAAAGACACAATGATCGAAATCGAAAGTGCAGAGGTGGAGAAAGTAGACCACAACGCCTACCTAGGATAGCGAATCTCCATGCAATCCCCAAAAGGAGAAATCAAGGGAAGAATCGCTCTGAGTTAGCAAGCTTTCGATAGAGCAAGCTCCAGTTTCAAGAACAAGAGAACCCCATTAGTCCTGAAAACGGAGGTATACAACCAATATATCCTCCAAATAGTCACATGAAACATGGAACCCAAAGAATCATTACAACATGCAAAAGGAAAAATCGTGTTCAACATCATATGGAGAGATCACAAGACAGAGCAGAGTATATTAGACAAAAAAAGCAATAAGAAATATCATTGAATTGGTTAGAAAAATCAATTTAGCAAGGGCTGGTTATGTTGCAAGAAGGACAGACAAACATTAAGCATCACAACTCCCGACATGGATCCCCAGAGATCAAATGAGAAGCTGTAGAAAATAAGATAGCGTGACGAACTGGATATGTTTAAAAAGTACTGTCGCCGCATGATAGAGAGTCAAGCAAATCTTGGGGAAGGTACTTCTCTAAGGAAGGACGTTGCTAAAGAGCTGACTATAATGAGAATGATACTTTTCATCATCAATCGCTTATCAATGAAAGTTTCATTAAATATCATTTATCAGATTAATTTTAGTAGATTTTAAAGAGACAATTGTATATTTGGCACGGAAAATTTTCCAGTTGATTCTCTCAGTTTTTTGTCCCCAGTTGTAGACTATTATTCACGTTAGATGCTTTTTTCGTTGTCACCTGTTTTTCTTTGATTTCTGTCAACAACAGAATGTATCTATGCTATATTCGATTTTCGATGGAATTTCTTCACGTGACTTCGAATTTTGGAGCGATGGTTGTTTAACAGACTGCGGTGACAAGTTTGTTTAGATTTTACAAGTAGAGAAAATCAGGAATTACGGGGTCATCATCATCGTCAGTCTTTTGACATCCGTCGTTGGACGTAGACCATCCTCCAAGAATTGCCACACCTCTCAATCGTGGGCATCCCAGAGCCAGTACTTACTGAACTTGTCTAGCTTGTCTCTCTATCTAACAGTCTGCCAGCCTCGGTTGCACATTCAATCTCTGGGGATCCATGTCATGAGTTGGAATGTCCATCAATTGTCTGCAATTCTTGCAATATGGCCAGCCCATTGCCATTAGAGTTTTTTTAATGGATTCTATGATGTCCTTGATTACTGTCTTCTCCCAGATGCATTGTAATGTCTTATGGTCTCTCCATGTAAGGTTGGGCATAATTCTTTCATGTGCACTTTGCATGGTTCTCAATCAGCGGTTATGTCTCTTGTTTAGATTCCATGTTTCAGCTCTATAAGTGACTATTTGGAGGATGCATTAGTTGTAAATCCTTCCTTTTAGGATTTATGGGGTCTTCTTGTTTGGAGGGTTCAGCTTACTCTGTCAAAGGCTTGCCATCCTTGGGTGATTTTTCACTCGATTTCGTCTCCATTTGAGGGTCTCATCAACAGTCCTAATAAACAAATGATTGTCTCTCTATACAAATATTTCAACTGTTTTACAATCGTAGACTTTTACACTTGAGATTTTAGATAAATGTAAACACTAATTTCTTGAGTAAGGAAGACCTCAATCGGTAAAATAACCTTGGATCCTCTCGAAAATTTAACAACTTCTCATCTGGCCCACCTTTCTACAGAATCTCAGAGAAATTATCCCTGAACATTTGGTGATATCGCATGAGCAGTCATGAGCAAATACATAAGAATATGAAAAAAAGGAAACAATTCTCTCAATCGAAAGATAATTTGATAACTTCTTTTTAACTCCAAGTCCTAAAAATTCACAAATATTCATTGAAATTCATTGAGAGATTTTGTAAAGAGAATATTGAAAGACTGACGGGAAATGAATTATATTAGAGGTCGCATTGTACTCAAGTAAATGAGGTAATGCATATTGAATATCAAATTGATGACATTAAATACTAAGCTGATAAGTCTTTTTGTAATAGCAGCTCATTGTATGAATAATTGGTTTGTCAAAGTGATATACGATTTCAAAAAACATTTTTATTTTTGCTTTTTAAAAAAAAAAAAAGGTTGTCTAGCAAAATGTCTTGCTTTGATTTTAACTCTCCCCTACCTAGACTCACTGACTAGCAATACTTCAGGCTTGAAATCTTAATGTATTTCAACACTGTTGTGGTAGCTTATGTTTGTATCATCAGCTACTATGGTCTACATCGAACGATTGTATTGCGTCAGTGTCTCGTATTTTTATGTATTGGTTTGGATTATCGTGAAAGATGGATACACACCTGTAGAAAACTTTGATATTTCAGTCTTAAATTTGTAAGAGATAGGCAAGTAGCTTACAGAAGCAGACATCAGAACAAATGCTCTCTTCACCAAATAGAGACAGGAGAGACCTCAGATCCTGTTGGCTACATGTGAATGCAAGGCGGCTGCTGCTTTAGCGTGAACAGATTATTGCCTGTCTTTTTATTACGTTGAAAACTGAAGCAACGACCAGCTGTGGCTGCATAGTTACGAGCATTTAATAATACACTGATATAAAAATTTTAAAAAACAAAACACCGGAAACCTATGCCTCATGAATAATAAGAATATCAATCTAATGAATTATACATTGAATCAAGTGCATTGAGATATAAATCTACTATTAATTGGAAATATTTTACTTTACATTTAGTCATTAATCTTCGTGATTTTCACAGGGAAGGCAATATCCACCTTGCAAATATATATATATATATATATATATATATATAATATATATATATATATTCCAATGTGAGGCTGACTGGGACTCTCCAATCGAATATTTTACTTTATTCTTAAATGATCGATAGCATTTTTTATTGATTGTTTTTGCGCAGATATTAATGAAGTATACATACATGCTTTAAGTTACAGAGTAATCCTTTTCAGACACCTAATGGATGATAGAAACATCTTGAGTAGATTTATTTATTATTTACTGGCTTGGATAGCCAGTCACATCCACTTAATTAAAAATACATTAGTGGGAAAGAAGCGAGAAAGGGTCAATTAAAAATGGGACGGTGTATGAGGATTCCAACGATGGAAGTAAGAAAGATGGTTCAATTGCATGAGAAACGGAAGAAAGCAGGAAAAAATAGAAGAGAAAAGGGTAGATGATCATTTAGTACCGGTATCAGGTAAAAGAAGAGGGTAAGTCAATTCAGTAAAATAGACAGTGAAGGAAAAAGGACCCTTGCCTTTGGAAAGGAGACCAAAGGTTGGTCACCAGATTAGTAGAGACCAGAATAATACTGAACGAGCGTAGCAGGAAAGAATCTGGAGATCGACGGGCTACCAGTCTCCGGCTGCTGGCTGTAGAAGAGCATTAACCTGCTCTCTCTCTCTCTCTCTCTCTCTCTCTCTCTCTCTCTCTCTCTCTCTCTTCAGGTGAGGATTTAGTTTTGTTTTCAAACGAAAACTATTGATATATTTTCGATCAGCCGAAGAGGAAAAATATTGGTTCGATTTTGGATCCCGACAGGAGTCACGAATTTTTCGTTCCTTTCTTTGCGACGGCCACAATGAGGAACGTGAAAAAAATCCAATATCTTTCTCATAGTCCACAGAGCTTTACAGCTTTAAACAGGAAACATTATAAAAGATTTTTCGAAAAAATCCACAACAAATCAAACGGAATGGGAAAAAAGTAACACTTCTGTTTATTTTTTTAAAAATTTATTCATATTGGTAATTCAAAATGCTGAAATGATCTTCATTTAGGAAGAAATAAAATCCACGGCAAAATTATAAAGCTGCAACGGAGTTATACATCCTGGACACGAAGAAAAGACAACATGGAATATCATCGATCGTATTCGGATTTATCCAGAGGGCAAAGGGGAGATAATCTACCAGTTGGTGGCAGAACGCTTCTTCAGGTAAGGGCTGATCTTGGGGTGAGCAGCAACGCGTTTATGCAGAGCCATCAGTTTGGGATAAGCTTTGAACATTGCTTGGTTCTCAATCAATGGGTTCTCGAGGAAACAGTACAACATCATGTCACACAGCATCATCTGCAAAGAAAAGTTGAAATATCACTATAAATAAGCACGAGAAAATATTTATTTTTGAAGTTTAGAATTATAAGACATCTGAGTTAATCGAGAATGGCGACAAGTTACTCAAATGCTTGGAGTTTAATTCATAAATTATCACAACATTCAAACATTATCGTGAACAATAGTCTTTCTCTACCAGATAAAGAAATAATGAAATAGTTTTCTAAGGGAGGTAACTCATGTGTAAAAATGGAAGTTGTCTCCCTTGGGGTTTCCAACAAAAAATAGAGATATACGTACTTTCCCTACTATATAAACAGATATTCATTTAAACCTGTCTCTTAAAGAGGAGAGAAGATAGCGAAAGATCCAAGTGAAAAGATATGAAGTAGTAGCGGAGAAATAGTTATTCATTTAAATATTATTAAGATGGTTTTGTTGTTACGTATCAAAAATGAAAATATTTATATCCTTTACACAATTTTCAAACCAGATCTTAAGTATTTACAGACGCGTGCAAGTTACAACGAACAGCTATAATGGATGAAATTAATTTATTGTTATTGCTGAAAAAAATTACATAGAACGATCATTTTTAACAATTTATTACAATGATATGTGGATATATCGTATACAATTTATAGCTGAATCGGGGGAAAAAAGCCCTTAAATCACCATACAATCATATTTATGCATTATAACTTTTTTCAAGTTAACATATAATTGGAACCAATAACATTGGTCTCTTTCATCACAGGAGCCATGGCGGCTCCTGTGATGAAATAGACCAAGCTCAAGGAAAAAAAGGAGTAAGTTGTTTGGTGTATGTTCAGCGGATTCAAATATCAATGTCAGCCGTTGCAAATGATTTTGGGTGATCTAAAAGTGATGCTCACAGAATTATCACCCAAAAGTTTAGGATTCTAGAATTCGAAAGGAAGACTGGGCAACCTCACGAAACTACACAGAGCAAGGACTGCATGGTGATAAGAACACAGATGAGCTCACATGAGTTGGGTGAGAATTCAGGATTTCAAATGCCGTGATACGATGTTTCCCGTTCACTGATCGGAACAGTAGACGTCTGCAGAAGGGCATTTTCAATATGCTACAAGACATGTTCTTAGGATTCATGAACAGATGTCTAGGTTTACTTCATTGATGGATCTAATTTCAACTTACTGGGATCAGATGGTAAAAAGATTCTAAGGCTTAGCGAGTAGTTGGCCACAGATATATTTAGGATGAATCTGAAGTCACCTCTGCAGCTAGCTCGTCCGTTAGGCAAGGTGAATGCTGAAGTCTATGAAGAACTCCTCTGATAGCATGCTGTTCAATATCCCCGTTCATTTCATGCAGGATAATTCACCAAGTCATAAAGACAATAAATTTAAGGACTTTGTGAAACAGAAAGGACTTTCAATAATAACATGGCCTGCCTAAAGCCCTGACTTCAATCCAATAGAAAGTGTAGGAAAGTTGATAGAACTTGTTGATAGAAGAAAAAAACTTTAACGATCTTCAGAAGTTTGAAACTGAATGGAAAAATCACTTCTAAATTTAGCAAAAAATAATTCAATTTGTATGGAAACACGTTTGCTAATACAAATAAACACGGACCGTCATACTAGATACTGATTTTGTGATGAATGTGTTATTTATTCTATTTGTTCTTTAACCTTTGATCACTATGTTTGCTGCATAATTTCTGGTTATCATGAATGTTTTTTTTCCTAATCAAAAGCAATCTTTTACAAAATAGCCCGATAGTCTAACAATAAGCTGTAATAAAATTAACAGTCTCATTTATATCTATCAATGATGTCTATAGACCAACTCTTATTACTGTTAGTGTTCTTTGTATTTTGTTGGCGACTGTATATTGTTGAATGGAAAAACATCACGTCAGTATTTAGCAAAGAATTGATAAATTCATGTGAAACAGATCTGCGAGTAAAAATGAACAATGGCCACCACACGTGATTCTGTTTTCGTTATGAAAGTTTTGTTTATTTTGTCTGTTTTTTATCTTATAATCACTATGTTTGTTGTACATTTCTTGGTTATTACGGATGATTTTTCTTCTTGATCAAAGGCCATAGTTTTTTAAAAAAATATCTCTATAGTCTAACAATAAGCAGGAATAAAATTAAAAATGTAATTCATATTTATCAGCGATGACAATTCATCAATTTTATTATTGTAACTGTTCTTTGTATTTTAGTTATTACGGTGTATCGTTTGGAGAAGTTGAATAGAAATAAATAGAAATAGGTAAAGTTTGTAAATATGAATGCCATATTATGTCAGTAAGTGTTGTTTTAATTCCTGAACACTGACTATACTCTTCTGTATATTTGTAAAAGTAGATTGTTTTGTTTTTTTTTTCAAATAAGGAAAAAAAAATTGTCAGTTATCAGAAATGATTTCCTTGCGTACCTGTTCTCCCATGAAGAACTGGCTACCACCGCTTTTCATTTCAAGGGTTTTCTCAAGGAAAGGAAGGACTCTACGGCTGGTTTCCATGAAGTTACGCTGCATTTCCTCCTGAAAGAAAATGGTAGAACTATGATGAGTAATTTCAAACATTTCTTGGCTAAAAATCAATCAACAATATCCAGGGCTGATCCTTGAGTTTCGGGTGCCCAAAGCCATCTAAACGTTGTTTTTTTTTTTAACTTATATTGGAAAACGTCACAAAACTGCCCCCCAAACAGTCAATATATGTTTCCACAGTTTTTAAGTTACTCCAGCTGACTGGTTGGCAGGCTGGATGGCTATTTGGTTGTCTCTGCATCTGTCACCTGTACAGATTACACCTAGGAAGCTAGGTGGCTGAACATTCAAACATTTAATCCTTATTGTAACTCAAAAAAATCCCTTAGACAGGTTTCTAGTATGCGATTCGATTTAAAAAGTGTTTTTAATGTTAAATTGATCCCCTAGTTTATGTCCGACAGCATTCACTTTAATTTTTCGAAAATTCAGGCATATCTATTGATTACTGCAAAGTAAAATGCAACAGAGAGAAGTACTGAATAACCCTTTTTCCAAATTTCAATTGATAACCTCAATACGATGTCAAAAGACAGTGATCATATGAAGATTTCTATTACGTGACCAGCTAGACTTTTTGTCAGTTTGTTTGTTTTTTTAATGTTATTTATAAGAATAGCAAAAGACAAGAGAGGAGACAAAATCATTAATCACCATTTCCTTTTTTAACAATTGATCACTCCCACACGGTATGCTGCCAAAAGACGTCGGTCACGAGACGTTTTCTCCTCATTGATAGACTAAATCAGTTATTTATTTGCTTAACTGTGAGATAATGAATTCATATACAGAATCGAAAAGTCTGTTACAATAATCAGGTATAAGGAAATAGTTCCAATGCAGTATCAGAGTTCTAGGTCATAATATCATTCGTTATTACCTCCCTTTGTAGGCTATAGCTATAGTGAGCACTCTACCTGACCAAACAGGGCAAGCCTGACTCAGCTTATTGTCCTTCAAGGGAATTTTGTTTGACAATTGTTTCTCTTTTGTATTCGGAAACATGGTGCCCTGTACGATTGCCCATGTTGACAGTACTTAAGATTGGTCTAGGATATATCAAGTAGGAGTTTAATTTTTGAATAGTTTTTAAGAAAAGAAAAAAAGATTCCCTACTTACAGACATGTTGGTTTTACCGTCACCACTCTGGAAAGAGGAAAAAAATAGAATGAAAAAAGTTCAAAACACATTTCTACATCGGAAAGAAAATAAATGTCAGTGATTCCTTGCACACACACACATATACACACATACACACACACACATGCTCATACACGCACACAGAGGATAATACACACTTTTTTATTCATATATATATATATATATATATATATATATATATATATATATATATATATTCATTTTGTAGTTTAGAAAGTACCTGACATACACATTAACAAATGTTTTTGTATAAATGATCATTTTACACTAAAGTTTGAGCCAATTCGTTTTTATTGATAGTATAGTGAAAGATGTTGGTATGAAATGTTGATTCAAAATAACTGACTCACCCTGAAGCGTCCGTTCTTCTCATGGAAGTACCTCATGTAATCGTGCATGATTTCATAAAGACAATCACAGATGTAATCAACCCTGAACATGTCCATGTTGCTTTTGCCATGGAAGCCTAGAAAGAAGAAATTAGGTAATAAATTTAAACTCTTACTGACAAAACATCATTAGAATACTTAGTCTTTGATACAAAATTCTATTCATCCTTGACTAAACTTCCTTGTGTTTTTATAATTTCCCTCTTATTCTTACTCTTGTATGAATATGAAAACAATTAGTTCTGTTACATGAGCAAAAACGTCAATTAAATAATATATGTGTTTATCTTATTCAACTCTTTAAATCTTAAATATATTTAAAGAAGACAAAGAGAGAGAAAATTAAGAATAGAATACTTTTTACTCTACATAAAGTAAAGTTAGTTTTCTTATCATCCATTACTGGGATGGTTTTGTACTACTAAGCAAACGTTTCAAACCAATGTTAAATCTAGATCTCAAAGCAATCAGCATTACTTAATCAACATACTGGAATGGATTCCATTTTGAGGGTTTTCAATTGTATTTGTAGAGCTTAAAAATAAAGCATGAATAACTTACCAAATTCTCTGGCCAAGTACCTAGCAATGGCCATGGTTTCGGGCATCTTGTCCTTGCCATCTACCTCCAAGACAGGGACGCTGGAACTGGGCATGTCTGTAAATTAGCATGTGCCAAAATAGGGATAGAAAATGAGAAAGATTTCGAGCCAACAAATGTGAATATTTTAACTTCACAAGTTCCTACTTTTATTCATTCAGTCAACAAGTATCCAAAGTCACGTCACTCACTTCACAATTATCATCATAGTTGAAGGAGCACTTCCTACAGATTTTTTCTGATTATCACATAATACATTGCTGTTTGATTTCTGTACATGCCCGAATTATCCGTCTTCGGTTTGCAAGCGAAATGAGTCGGTATTGAAGAATAGATAAAAAGTCTCATTTTTGTCATGGCCTCAAACGAATCAATATTTTATAGATAAAAATGTTTCAATGCTATGTATTCCCGCTTTCCATTACCATACACAAATATTTAATCACAACTTAACCACAAAAATATTTTGTCCTGCAAAAATGAATTCCATAGTTTTTTTCGGTGGATAAAATATTGAAGTTCATATAGTTATGTACTCTTATATTTTAAAAAATTGGATATAATAAAAATAAAAAGAAATATATATTTTTTGAAAGGTTCTGTTTCTTCAGCCTTGTAGCATTATTGTTTTATTCTCATTTGCTTTGTACTGGAAAACATGCAAATATTTTTTTTTTAATAAACTTCGCTAGATATGAAGGCACTTCGAATTTGGCCCGCCTCCAAAAAAAGTTTGCCGACCTCCAAGTTGAAGCATGTTCTTTTATTATTTGAATTATGAGACATATCATTTTCATTATTGATTTGTGGTTATTTCTTCCTTGATAATATTGTTGCTTTTTTATCACCACCAATATGGGAAGCAAATTCGAGGCTCGTCCGAGCCGCTCCAAGTAATTATTTGTGTCGAGTAAATATTAATAGTGTTTATTCTTTTGACCTTCAAACATCAATAGTCTATATTGTATCAAATAAATGCGAAATTACTACATTTTTGCTACTTGAATTTTGAAATTAAGTATTAGGAATTATCAACCAAAACTCTCACCAAAGCTGCCGATATAGGTTTCTTCAGTTTTTAAGCTGGTCTGACTGGAAGTATAGGTTATGTATGTATGTATGTATGTATGTATGTACAGGACATATTGATGAAGCTAGAAGGTTGTATAAAATTTAGATATATTCTCCTTATCATGTCTGGAAAAAAATTAAGTACCTCATTTAGTAGTAGGTTCTAAGTGACGGGTGGGGTTCAAAGTAAGTTTATTGAAAATCCATTCCTTAATTTGTGTCTGACAGCATTCACATTTTTTTAAATCACACTTTTTTAGTAATCACTGCCCCCATACAAAAGACGAACGAAGTAATTTTTCCTAAATCTTTAATTGATACCTCAAAATACAGCATGCTGCCAAGAATTTTGGGTTGGTCAGGTTGGGTTTTTTATGGAGTGACTAACCTGACCAGTTTTTTCATAGAGTTGCTTACCGAGTGAAACTCTCAACTGCTAAGATAGCAATTGTGCGACACTCCATTGGGAGACAAGCCATAAAATATCATACTTATCAATACTGAAGTTTTCTACCGGATTGCAGATGTATTCATTCAGATACCAAACATGGAACCATTATTTGAAAAGGAAATGTTAAGAAAGCCAAAGTTATCTCGTTGGCTGCTCCAGGATTACCTTGAATAATCCTTCATTCATGGCCAACAATGAATCAAGAATGTTTTTCATTCGAAAATTCATATTACATACTTAACTCACCCCGACCGAAGTCCATTAAATGTCCCCCTCAGGAAATTTGACTCGCTAAGGTAGCAATAATCTTCAAGATTAGCTCGCTAAAAACTGCTCTCTGTTGAGCTGTCATATAATCCCATGGTGCAACTTCATTAAACTTGAAAAGTATTAAAAACATTGTGTTTTCAGCATTTTCATATTCAAACAGAAAGAACCCAGATTTGTGAAAAAAAAAAAATTAGAAAATTACTCGATGAGAAGAAAGAATGATTACTCTATGATTAGCATTCAATAGTTATGTTCCTTGACAAATATTACACAAAAAAATAAAATTAGACAGGCCGTGTATCATATTTGTAGATTTTAAACCCGTCCTTATTGATCAGTTTTTAGAGAAATGAAAACACATGCAATACAATATCAAAAATGAAATTATCAAGAGAAACATCAAAAAAAGCAGAGATCATTTCGATTAAGAATCAAAGAAAAAGAATCGATCAAAGATGGAAGTTAAGACAATATTTACCATTCTTGATTTTGTCCCATTCGTTAAACTCGAATCTCTTGTCATTAAATTGGACCCCAGCAGCGTTGAAGATCATACGCAGGATCTCGGCACGTCCACGGCCATTGAAGTAGTACAGTGTATAGGAAGGCATGGTTATTGAATTTGTGTTTTGGAAAGTCTTATTCTGTTCCAAAGTTTCTTGATAGAATGATAAAGGCTATTTGACCATGTTCTTATATACTAAGCTCTGTGAGTCAACTTAAATGAGAGATGCATTGTCCAATTTGCAAATTGGTTTAATTTCTAACGATGTCAGACTGCAGCTGCAACTAATATGACATTTTTCTTTTGTCTTTCAATCATTAAATGGTTAGACGTGCAACAAACAAGGCAAGTGGTCAGTTGTCTTATATATTTAACAAGGTGCATGTAAGAACATTAAAAGCAAACGCAGCCAAAACATCTTGTTATTGGGTTAATGAATAAGTTTGATAAATTCAAAGTTGACTATACCTCAATGGTAGCGGAGGTGACACTGACATTGATATCAATTCTAGATGTCAGGGGATGTTGAGACGGGGGTTGGGTCAATTCATTTTTTTTCTTTATCATAATCCACTTCCAGTTTGCTGTCCACGTCAAAGTGAGTAATTTCTATATCCTACCAAGATTCACCAAGTGTCTGTCTGTCAGTCCGTTATCGCAATACTCAAGGTGTCGTGACCAACCGACTTTATGTTTTTACCGGAGGGATTCAAAGATTCAAAATTACATCTCATGTACAAAGCTTTTTTTTTCAAGATTTCCATAATTCAAGAGAAATCTTTAGTAAAAAATTTAGATTTCTAAAAAATGTGGATACTTGAAATCTTTTGAGGAGATATTTTATTCAAAAGTTACCTAAAAGTTCATGACGTTTTAAGTTTTGGTTTTTTTTAGGTATAATTCAGTAAATGCTTAGTTCAAATCCATGATTTCTCATCGGTGCCAAGGCCTCATTTAGACCTTCTGCAGGAATTACTAAAAAAACCCATTCGTAGAGCGAGTTTTCAGCTTGTTAAATATTTTTTATTAGCATTTTTTAACCATTGTCTGCACCGTTGTTGTTCTAGACTTACTTTTAGGCATTAATGTTTTTAGTTGATCCTATAAGCTAAAAACTAAAACCAATTATGCTTTTTGTTACAAATGCATGAACTTGGTTCATTAATAGCCAAAGGTATTGAAAAAATTGGATATTGAACCATGATGAATTTCATTACTTCGTAATTTGTGGCAACTGTTTTCAGATCAATTTTCCTGGTGGCTATATCATTCAGATTATACATGAAAGTCATTCAAAATTCAAGATTGCCCTTATGACTGGCATTGAAATTGTGATGGCAATATATTTGCGTAAACTAGTCTGATATGAATGATCTCAGTGTCAAATCATACATTTTTATGAGACAGAATTCAGATTAGAATTGACCAAAAGTTTACTCATATTTTGCAAGATTTCTACCACGTGCGAGGTCAGATGCTGGTATCAACACCATAACAACCTTTACTGCGCAGATGGGGACGATGATACTGATGAAAATGATTACGATGGTGATAGTGATGATGCTGGTTGTGATGTCAGTGGTGTCGATACTGATAGAGATGGTGATGATAACGGTGGTGATGTTAATGTTTCTGGTTGGGACGATGTCGGTGGTGTTGGTTATGTTGATGGTAAATATGGTTATAGTGACAGCTACAACAGCATCATCACCACCTTCATCATCTCACCATCACAACTAACATTTCAATCATAACAACCATTACCACCACAACTATTATCATCACCATCACCATCATGACAACAAGCATCGATCTCATCACCATCACCATTATCATCAACACCATCACAATGATCACTACCATCATCATAGCAAAAAGCATATCATCACTACCACCATGATCACTAACCCAACACTAGCATCAATATCATCACCATCATCGCCACCATCATCACCACAATCATCAACATAACGAGTACCGCCATCATCATCACTACCCACATCGGCACTCTATCCACACCCCAACGCCATGATCAATATCATTAGCCCCATCCACACAGTGAAGTAAGTTGTGGTGCATCTGAACTCCGGCTGTTAATCATAACCACCACCCTCGCCATCTACTTCACCATCACCCCACCTTCATCAACACCATCGACAACTACTATCAACACTATACTTGCCACTATGGCCGTTATCATCACCATCCCTAACACCACCATCATCATCAGTAACATCAGCCCCATCTATACAGTAAAGGTAGCCGTGGTGTTAGTACAAGCATCAGATCCCACACACGGTAAGCATTTTGAATTGTGAGATAGAGAAAAGTTGTTTTTTTCTTTCTAAAGTTCAAAATCAGAATTCTGCATCATGAAAAATGTATGATTTCATACCGAAATCGTTCATATCATTTATGCAACTTTATAGCCATCAAAATTTCTATACAAGTCTAGAATTTTCGATGACTTGCGTTTATAATACAAATGATGACTCTCAAAACTATGTATGGTAAATAAATTTTACTATTTATGTCTTCAATATCATATCATATTAGTTGCTGATAGGAAAATTGATCTGAAAACCGGTGTCGCTGGCAGCCATTTTGGAATGGCTGACATAAGCAACAAATTGAAAATTCATGATTGTTCAACGTCCATTTTTTCTATGTACATTTATATGGTTGAATGTAAATTTATATTGTTGTCCGAAGTCACTAGATCGAATAGGGGTGGATCCAGGAAATACCTGACTATATGTACAATACCTCCAAAAGTACTCAATGAATGTTTGCAAGATGTTGCAGGAGGATGGGCAGTGGCTTGAGGGTTCGCATATTTTGGCTTGGCATTACTAGAATTTTTTTACAGTCACCCCTCTCCTGCATTGTAGCTAAATGTATACGACACTATATCTCCAAAAGCATTTCAGGGAAATTTTGTTGAAGAGTTAGCCTAGGACTAAGGAATCAGCGTTGAAATTCAGGTCGGATCCAAGAATTTTCCATGGTCACCTTCACAACATCGTAGCTATATCTACACAGCACTATATTTCACAATCAATTCCACTGAAAATTTGTTTAAGGGTAGTCAACACATTAGGGGTCAGATGCAGGACTTTTTCACAATCACCTCCCCTGCATTGTAGCTAGATGTATAAAGCACAGTATCTCCAAAAGTCTTTAATGAATTTCACGGCAATTTTAGGTAGAGTGGACAAAGGATTAAGAAAGAACAGTTTTGTTCTTGTGGCGGATCCAGGAATTTCCAAAGGTCACTTTCCCTGCAGGTATATGTACACATCCTCAATGGATTTCAGTACAATGTTGTTGAGGGATTTGTGGTGGGCAAAGGGGTCGGTTTTTGGATTTTTAGGTGGATCCAGGATTTTGTTACAGTAAATTCCCCTGCATCATAGTTGTATGTACAATATTTCCAAAAGTGAATTTCAATGATTTTTTTTGTGCAGGCTGAACAATGGTCTACGGAAGAAATGTTTACATTTTTGGCAGACCCCAGGATTTTCCACAGTTACCTCCCCTGAATCGTAGATATAAGTGCACTGCAGGAAATCTCCGAATGACCCCATGAAATTTCAATTAACTTTTATAGAAGCTTACTCAATGTGCAAAGAAAAAATGTTTACATTCTGGGGCGGATCCAAGTAATTTTTATCGTCACTCCTTTCTATCAAAGCTATATGTACACAGCAGAGTATATTGTACGGTTCCTGATAAATTCCAAACAAATTTTGGGGAATGTCGTGCAATTGGCTATGCAAGGAATGTTTTCCTTCAAGGCAGATCCAGGAATTTATCAGTCTCAGTTCAAGTATTTGAGTTAAAATAAACTACATTGAAGGAATCCTTATATATATATATATATATATATATATATATATATATATATATATATATATATATATATATATATATATATATGTGTGTGTGTGTGTGTGTGTGTGTGTGTACATATATATATATATATATATATATATATATATGTATGTGTGTGTGTGTGTGTGTGTGTGTGTGTGTGTGTGTGTGTGTGGTACAGATCAGGCTAGATGAGGCCCGGAAAGGGCAGAAACATGAGCTACTTTGTGCAGTGAATCCACATTCTATTATATATATATATATATATGACAACAAAAAAATATACAATCAGATTTTGGTTTTAAAAAAATAAAGTAACATCAACGCCTCCTTTCTCACATTAGCCCGTCACTTTTAGAGATTAGCTTTACGCCTTTCCTTACTTTAATGTCCGTCTTTCAATTATTGCCCAAGTGACATCTTTTTCCAGTATTGACCTCATTCTACATTTGACCCTTTTTTCACATTAGCCCACCTCTTCTGTAAAGCGATAATGAAATGAGTAAAAAGAAATTCAAAATATGTTCCAGTTTAGAAAAAAAAATTCTGTTTCAGATTTGCAATGAACGGTAAAGATACATTCTGTTCCACCATTAATATCCATTCTGAAACTCCGCCAACCGCTCTGAAGGGCTGACCCACACTGTGAAATTACTGGTCAGCCCGACTTAGCTGCCTTGCCGTCAGCTATGGGTCAGATATTTTTGTTTCGTTTTTCTGTCGTACGATATTGATAGCAGTCCTTTTTTTCAAGTTTTTTTTTTCCAATTCAACATGGTTTATTTTACTACGTGAATTTGGAGGGGGGGGGTTCTTCCCGTAATAACTATTCAATTTCTTCTTAAATCTTGTAATTTGTTTTTATATGTATCTTTTGTATATTTTTCTTTACCTTTCACTTCCTTGTATTCAGTTTTTATTCTTGTATCGTAAGTTGAACTTGAAAGCCTAATTAGATATCCACTCTTTACAATTATGATTACAGTATAGCGTCAGGTCTATAATTGAGCCTACCGGTATGTTTGCTAATAGAATTTAGGTCAACCCTCAACTCCCCTTTCTCTTACGATAGTGACCTGTTCTTGTAGATTCACCTTGGGGTCACTGCATAGACACGTGCCCTTTTCCCCTCGCTTACCAATTGTCAGGTTACAGATTTAGGTCAAACATAGGGTATGTTCAACATGTAAAGAATGTATACGCACTACCTCAGCTCACCTATATTCGCGCCATTGTCATAAGTTTATGAGATGACATCTCAACACTACGGCTCTCTCCAACCAAGATCTTTCCTACCATCCCATTTTTCCCTCTAGATATTATAGTAAAAAACTCTTTTTTTTTTAATGTCTGCAATTCACACTTACCTCCAGTCTAGAGTTTAGTGGCTTATTTCTATTCTTATTTGTCATTATCCTTAATTTTCTTTCAGACACAGTTCACATCTCGAGTTCAAAGCTAATTTCTATTCTTATATGTCACTATCCTAGTTTTTTCTTCCAGACATAGTTCACATCTCGAGTTCAAAACTCTTACAAATTTCTGACTAATCTCCAGTTAATTATCGCTTCTTTTCTCTTCTTCCAACTTCCAGTAATGGATTCAGAGTGCCATTTCCTTACCCCTGTATTCTTTAGTGAAAGAGGTTTTATATTAGGCAAGTCTATCCTTAAACTCTAGTTCAGTGATTTCACAATATACTTTCTCATCTTTCATCATCATCATCATCATCATCAGTCTTAACGCCCGTCGTTGGACATAAGCCTTCCCCAGGATTTGCTACCAATATCTATCATGGGCGTCGCGGAGCCAGTATTTCCTGAAATTGTTTAGTTCATCTCTCCATCTTGTGTTCTGTCAGCCTCTGTTTCTTATGTGATTTCTGGGGATCTATACTATGAGACATGAAGTCCATCGGTTGTCTTTCATTCTTGCAACATCACCAGCCCATTGCCATCTTAGTTTTTTAATACTTTCTATGGTGTTTCGGACTCTCGTTTTCTTCCTTATGTACTGTGCTGTCTTGTGATCTCTCCCTGCATGGTTGAGCATGTATCTCTCATGTGCACGTTGCATACTTTGTAGGTATGTCTCTTGGTTAGGTTCCATGTTTCAGCTCCATAAATGACTATCGGGAGAATGCATTGGTTGTATATTTTTTTTTTCAAGATTATCAGGATCGTTTGATTTAGGGTTTTCCAATGTGGAGATTTTCGCAATGAGTACTTTTACTTTTGTTAGACATTTGTTCTGTAGGATGCATTCTTCAGGTTTTTATCATCTATTTGTTTCATTATATAATTATAATGATTTTTAATAATGTTATCAATATTATCCATATAAGTATACTCTAACTTTTTGGTGTCTATGTTAAGTATTTTATGTAACTCATTATTACTTGCTCAGAAGATACTTGCTCTGCGACGCCCATGATAGAAAGATCTGGCGTATCCTGGGTAAGGTCTATGTCCAACGATTGACGATAAAAGACTGATGATGAGGAATCCAAGATATAGAGTCCATTAGAAAACTCAAATGGCAACGGGCTGGTCATACTGCAAGAATGATAGACAAACAATAGACATCTAAAACTATAATATGGATACCCCAAATCATATACGAAACCGAGGCCGGCAGAATCCAAGATGGAGAGAAGAACTAGATAATTTCAGAAATTGTTAACTCCGCGACGCCAATGTTGGAGAGGTCTGGTGAATCCTGGGCAAAGCCTATGTCCAACGATAGACGATGATGATGATGATGGTGGTGGTGATGGTTTTGGTGATTACATTTTGGGTAGTGTTTTTTTTTTTTTTTTAAACTGATTCAATAAATATTTTCTTACATTGTGTGTTTTGGTTTATTATAAGGTTGGATGAACTGGATAATATTTATTGTCCTATGCATCTCCGTATTTTAGATCTCTAATAATTTCAAATTATACTTATATCTACTTTTCTATTAATCTTTTTGGTATTCAAAAATATTTTTGGAATAGTTTCTCGGTCGGTATGTTAACCGTTGTGGGAATCGATGTTCAAACAGGGGAAGATATTTCTTTCATTTCTATGGATCAAATTTGTGTGGGGAAACCTTCTCCATTCCTAAGGGTCAAAAGAGAGTTAGAAGAATGTTCTATATTTTAGGGGTCAGAATCGTGAGGGGAACGTTTATTTTCATTTTTAAGAGTCAAAATTGAAATTTTTAGGACTCAAAATTGAAGCTCATTTTATTTTTCACTTTTGGGGGTGAAAATCAAAGGAATTTCTTCAACTCTGCGGTTCAAATACTCAGCAGATTTATCTATCTTTTAGAAGTTAAAATCGAGGTGAAGATTCCTTTTCAAGTTTAGAAATTAAAATCGAAGGAAAGACTTACTATTCCATTTTAGAGGGACAAAATCGGGGGAGAACGCTCATTTTTCGTATGTTTTCCCTCACACATTTAGGAGTCTCAATCGACGGGGATTTCTACATCAAAGAATCTATTAGAAAACTCAAATGGCAATGGGTTGGTCATCTTGCAAGAACGGCAGACAAACGATGCCAGAATACAAAGACGAAGAGATTATCTTTCAATACCAGTGGTCAAAATCGAGGGGTAATTTTCATTTTTTAAACTAGTTGTTGGATGTTAGCCCACATACTTTTGGCTCCCCATTATTGGAAATAAGTCCACTTAATGAAACATCATCTCCTCTTTCCCGATTTCCCCGTTTGTTTGATTTTTAAAATTTTTGAAACATCAACACCTCCTTTCTCACATTAGCCCGTCACTTTTAGAGATTAGCTTTACGCCTTTCCTTTCATTAATGTCCGTCTTTCAATTATTGCCAAAGTGAATACTTTTTCTAGTATTAACCTCATTCTACATTTGACCCCTTTTTCACATTAGCCCAGCTCTTCTTTCAAATTAGTCCGCCCTTTTTCAACATTCCTTTTTTTCTAAGAGTGTAAAGTAAAAGTAATCCCCAAAACAATATAAATTAAACATTATCTGATACATATCCATCTATCTTTCTGGTTGTTTTGAACAGCATTTTAGTGCTGATGCTAGACTGACGTCATTAATTAGGCTGGGTATTTAGTCTAGTTAAAAGAATACTGTTCCGATTATTTTGTGCCAGCCCAATAGTCACTTATAGAGCTGAAACATGGAACCTAACCAAGGGACAGACCCGTAAATTAAGAACCATGCAACGTTTTTGGTGTTCTGTTCATTTTTGACTTTTTAAAAAGAATAAAAAAAGAATAATGCTGGGCCTCACATGGAGAGACCACAAGACAGCACAGTACATCCGAGAATAGACAAGAGTCAGGGACATCATAGAATCCATTAGAAATCTCAAATGGCGGTGGGCTGGCCATGTTGCAAGAATGGCAGACAACCGATGGACATCACGACTCACGACATGGATCCCCCAAGATCACATGCGCAACCGAGGCCGGCAGAATATTAGATGGAGAGACGAGCTAGACAAGTTCAGGAAGTACTGGCTCCGCGACGCCCATGATAGAGAAGTGTGGCAAATCCTAGGGAAGGTTTATGTCCAACGACGGACGTTAAAAGACTGATGATGATGATGATGATGATGATGATGATGATGATGATGGTGGTGGTGTCATAATGAGATATCTGAGCTTTGCATTAATGGGTTCGACGTCAGTGAAAGCACACCATTTCGATTATTCTACATCAGCTACAGCTAATGATGTCATAATAGAATATCGGAGGTGTAAATATCTACGCATTTTCTTTTTAAAAAGTCAAAAATGAACAGAACACCAAAAATTGCTATTTACGATTTTTAATGAAAACAATATTTCCAAATTTTTCCATACCACATTATGAGAACTGACTCAAATCAAAACTACTTGCTCTTTTTCTCATACACCCCCACTTTGTTCTCTTCTAGCTCCTGCTCCATCTGTCACTTCCACCACGGTTGGTGAACGCATCGCAGAACTTATGGTTCTTGTTTTTAAATAATACATTTGACATTTTCCAAAACAACTAGCCAGTATCGCTAGACTCTGATCGGTCTGGTAATATCACTGGACATTTATACATACGTTCCCAAAAAGGTTTCATTAATTTCCTCTCAGGAAAATTCTTCGGGTCCATCAAAATATATCAGAGTGCTTTTTACCACCAGGAAGCACCAAAAACTCAGCCATCATGGCACAGGACTGTGAATAATGACCACACTGAAAGTAAGCGCTCTTGACCCTAGCTTATTACAGTCCAAGATATCAAATGATCAACTGACACTTTCCTATACACATACACTCGTGTATGTGTTCGTTCTGTAAATAAGAAAAAATGGTAATAATAATGGACAGTATGGAAAGGAAAAGATTGAGAAAGAAACGTCCGTTTTCAACTCAAAGTTTCATTATCATTAAGATGAAAACTTGATGCATTTCGCTTTGCAAGGGCTTCTTCAGATGTGTGCAATGCATTTCAGTACATATTGAAAATAAGAATACGAGTTTTCTTACTATATCCCAGAAATACAAACCCAACTCATTCGTATTGAGTCGAAAACTGTCATGTAATCTACCGAGTCAAAGGTTTTTTATTTTATAATCTAAGAAAGCAAAACAAGGTGGTCTGTCTCATTCTATTGCCTTTTGATCAGTTGGTTTAAGGTATATGCATTGTTCATTATTGATTAACGATTCGTGCTGTTTGCACTGTTGATTTCCATGTAGTTTACCTGTTAGTCTGTGTGTAATTATTTTTGTGAATAGTTTATACATGTTTGGTAATAGTGTGCTTCAGGGTAATTGCCAGGGTAACGAATATCACTTTTCTTTTTTTCTTTTTTTTTTTTTGTGAAATGGGATTATTAATTCTAGATATATGGTTTGATATTCTTTCCTTTGTCATGTACACTGTGTGAATAGCAAAGTTGGTCCTTTGTTAAATACCCCCCTTGTATCTCCCTAAAAAGACGTTGTTCCATCTTCGTCTAGTGCATCTCTGTGTTTCATATTTCGCTGAGCAAACGCTACTTCGTCTTCTGTTATGTCTGAGACATCACTCGTATATATCAGAGTATCAGTTTATCTTCAAGTGTACTAGTCTCCAAATGTTCTTCAGTTATTCTTAACAACTTACCCCCAAGATTTGGTAATTTTGCCATTTTTTTCCACGAAGTTCAAACTCCAGACCGAGTCTGGGGATGACTTTTTTCCCCACTTTAACAATTTTATTCTAATAAGTGCGTCTATACTGAGAAATATTGTTTTCTTTTAAATAATTTTCATTTATTATAGGAACAATATAGTAGTTGCAGTAATCGCGACCAGTTGGAATGGAAGTGGGAGTGGAATTTGACCCCGCAGCAGTCCGGCCTTTTCCTCCTTTCTTCTTTTCTTCTTTTTATCAGTTTGTTCATTTTTGTTCTTTTGGTTTCATCCTCTTTCGTTTTCACTGATCACCGGTACCCACAACCGATCAGTTTAATCACTGTTGCTGGGTTTAAATTATTCCGACACTTTATATATATATATATATATATATATATATATATATATATATGTGTGTGTGTGTGTGTGTGTGTATGTGTGTGTGTGTGTGTGTGTGTGTGTGTGTGTGTGTGTGCATCCATCAACCTATCTATCCATACTTCATTCAGCCAGCTCTTACAGATTATAGTAAAAACTTGAAATTCTGTACGTACGCCCATATAAGTGAGTCAAGAGAATATTTACTCGGTTTTTTGTTTTTTGAAAATTCGCATCCAAAATAAGTTTCAAGTCAGGGTCCAATGCGATGTTAGTTTATCCTACATTGGTTAATTGTTTGTACCAACCTGTTTTTTTGTTTTGTTTTTTTAAACCTATTTTAGTGATCTCAGCCAAACAAAATGCGAGAGAAGTAACCTATTCATTAATCACCCCTGTTCACAACTTTTTAATTGATCATTGCCAACACATCATATATTGGTGGTGTTGATTCATAATCCCCTTATGTTTCCTTTTTTATATTTATTCAAATGGTACTTTTCAGTATCTCCCCGTTTTGATATTTTCGTTTTAACTGCCAACCATTTCTGCTACTTTTTTATTCGTTAGATTTTTTCTTTCTTGAGTGTTTGATACTTTCGCTATTCCACAAAGCCTGAAATATGTTGTCTACAGCTACCTTAAAATTGATAACTTTCCCTATTTGTATTTTATTTGGACATAGGTCAACTGATTGGTAACCATGGGACAGTTAACGCAGTAGTAGGAAAAAGCGATGGATGTATGAGATAGGAAAGTTCACGGGTTAGACTTGGAAAAGAAAAAAGCAAATACGGTTGGCATGGAGGGAGATTGGAAAATACTTTGCCCAGCAGTAACTAAGCTTAGACAGTCGGTAGAGCTTTATACAGACATTGGCATCGTTAAATAAGGCATTACTCCAAATTACATTACAGTTTTAAATGTTGTTAGAGGGTATTAATTGTTCTTCATTGGATGAACTTTGAATAAAAATTACTTGATTTAAATTCGTCGGCGATATACTTCTTTGGAGTGTAAACACCTTTCAATTATGTTGCATATATATTGAGATGTAATGATAATAAGAGGGGTTCTTACATATGAGATATATTTCTACTCATTTTTTTATATATCCTTCTAATAAAGATATCCCTGATCAATGAATAAATACTTGAAATTCTATTGAATTCCAATAATTTGATTGATTTCAGTAAAAGGTGTTGGTATATTTGGCACTGAGAATTTCCAATTGATTTTCTGTGTGTATTGGTTTGTTTGTTTTGGGTTTTTTCTTTAATTTTTTTTATTTTTGTTTTTTTAATTTCGTCCCCGACAGTAAATAGCCGCCGTGGACTATAATCTCCAAAATGTGCCTGAGGTCGTTATCATTGTTTTCTTTCTCTCAATTGGATAAATTCGTTATTTCTAATGTATTTTAATGTTATATTTTGTGTAGGCTCGTCCAGAGATCCTAGTTGTGGTTAATTAAGGTTGATTCTGTTGTTTGTTGAGATTTTTAAATCGTGTTTCTCGGATTTAATGGTACTAATAAAGAACAACTACTATACTACTATTACTACTACTACTACTACTACTCTCTCACTCTCTCTCTCTCTCACTCTCTCTCTCTCTCTCTCTATATATATATATATATATAAGGTTAGTGGAAAATAATTTTTTGATTCTTCCGTTGAATATGTTGGAGGAGTATCTACTCAAAAAAGTTTTTTCAGTATACTTTGTATTCTCAAAGATGATATCATAAGTTGGTTTGCACGCAGTCCGACACAACAGATTTAATATTCACATGGGTGAACATTCAGTAGAAATGACACGAACAGCGAGTCATGTCTGTTGTTATACTTACTGATCCCTCATCGTTAAAAAGCGTTTTTAGAATAACCTACGTAAGCAAGCTTTGTTTAAAAAGGAATTATGTAGCATAAAATAATATCAATATACAATACACATAGAACCTTATAAAAATGACAAACTACATGTATGGCAAGATACTATAAAATTAAGCGGGTTGATCAGCACTACTAGAGTGCTACGCTAATATAACTGTTTTGTTTTTAAAATCCGCGAAACGGTCACATGGTAAACGACTGATTACCCCAACAAGAGCCAATTCATACGTTGTACCATAACAAAATATACGGAAAACAGGGGAAAGAACACTTATGAAAATTACATAAATTGTGTTTACTGATATTGGGAAATAGGTGACTGATTGAAAAATATTTTTAATGTTTAGTGTTTAAAGCTGTAAAGCTTTTTAAACTATATATATATATATATATATATATATATATATATATATATATATATATATATATATATATATACATATACATATATATATATATATATATATATATATATATATATATATATAATCTGTTTACTACTGGGTGCTTTATGTTTCAAAATGTTTCTATTAAAATTAATGTATACATAATTTTCTAAAACAAGAAAACACTTAGACAGTGCATACCCCTGCCAACGCAAATACACTGACTCAATCAAGAAAATATCATGGGACCCCCGCAAGAATTGAATGTTGTCTTTCTGGGTTCATGGCGTATCCTACTATGAAGTTTTATCGAAAATCATTTAGAACATTTGAGGATTGCCAATCATGAGCCAATACATAAATGTATGGAAGCAAAATGGCAAAACCGAAAAGCTATTCCTGGATCGATCCCCAAATTTAATGCCATTTTCTATACCCCATGGTCCGCACTCCTTCAAATGTTCATCGAAATCTATTGAGAACTTTTGGATGTATAGTATTGAGAGACTGATGGAAATACGGAACGACATTGGGTGATACATATACCTCTCCAACAAAATAAAAAGTAGCATGGTATTCGTCAAAAAAAATGACGGGTGACGTTTTTGCTGTACCATGGTGACGAACGAGCAAATTTGGAGAAGTTAGGTGATTCAAACAGAAAGTTACCGGGCAAAAGCAAGAATCATGCCACTTTAAGTTTTTTTTTTTCTTTCCATTATTAGTGTTTTACGTAAGTTTAACTTTGCAGCAATTAGAAGTCATTAGAGATATTTAGCTCAAAAGGAGTGGATCACATTACAATCGACGTTGCATTGTATTCGAGTAAAAATACTCGAATAATATTCTAATAACTCATCATCATCATCATCATCATCAGTCTTTTAGCGTCCGTCGTTGGACATAGACCTTCCCCAGGATTTGCCACACTTCTCTATCATGGGCGTCACGGAGCCAGTACTTCCTGAACTTGTCTAGTTCGTCTCTCCATCTAATATTTTGCCGGCCTCGGTTGCGCATATGGTCTCGGGGAATCCATGTTGTGAGTCGTGATGTCCATCGATTGTCAGCCATTCTTGCAACATGGCCAGCCCACCGCCATTTGAGATTTTTTATGGATTCTATGATGTCTCTAACTCTTGTCTTTTCCCGGATGTGTTGTGCTGTTTTGTGGTCTCTCCATGTGAGGCCCAGCATTATTCTGTCATGTGCACGTTGCATGGTTCTCAGCTTACGGGTCTGTTTCTTGGTTAAGTTCCATGTTTCAGCTCCATAAGTGACTATTGGGAGGATGCATTGGTTATACACCCTTCTCTTTAGGATTAACGGGATCTTATTATTCTTGAAGGTTGAGCTAGCTCTGCCAAAGGCTTGCCATCTTAGTGTGATTCTTCGCTTGATTTCTTCTTCTTTTGAGGGTCTCATGGAGATTCGTTGCCCTAGGTAGATGTAGTAATGAAATTGAATGATAAGTAATATTTTGTAATTGTAGTCTTTGTAAACCTTTTCATTCCATTCGTGATTTGCTTGTCAAAATGATCTACGATTTTCGGTGACTTTTTATTTTTGTTATTTCTTTCGTTTAAATTATACTGACTGTCAAGTTAGTTGCTTTCATATCCATTACCCCAACCAACAGTACTGACAGAGAAAAATTCAGGCTTGGTATCCCAAACGGCAGCTCATATGTACGTTGTCAATTACTAAAGTTTACAGGTAGTCGAATCGTGGTTGTGGCAGTGTCTCTTAATCGGTTCTGGACAAGCACACACCTGCTCAAAATTTAGATATTTCATTGTTAAATGGATTAATAAGTAGCCCTCAGAAGCTGACAACAATATAAACGCACCACCGGCCGAGTGGAGATGGAAGAATCTTAAACGACCCCTACATTTGTTAGCTACACGCACACCTTGCACGGCTGCCTTCTTCACATAGGCTCAATTTTTCCCGTCTTTTTCCTCCGTTGAAAACTGAAGATACAGCCGGCTGTCATTGGATGTCCCTTTTACGTAGTTGCTCGCATCGATTACACAGGCATGGGAAAACTCAAAAGAGCGATGCCATAGGACGGATTGGGATACCAATTTCCTGAAATATGCATTGAATTAAGTGCATTAAGATATTTCAATAAAAATCTAATATGAATTAGATAAGTTTTAATTTTTAAATCTAATGATTAACCATTGTGTATTTTCCTGACTTAGGCAGTGCCTACCTTGCCCACCCGGGCGTCCCGTCTATGAAATTATACGTGAATCAAGAAAAAATAAGGACAAAATGAGGCTGATCTTTATTTACAAATTTTTATTCGTGTTGGTATTTTAAAATGCTGAAATCAATTTCATTCAGGAAAAAAAATGCAATCCAAATCAAATTTATATTCTTGCTACAAAATTATACTTTCTGCCCACGAAGAAACGCATTCGGACTTTTCCAGTGAGCCAAGGGGAGATAATCTACCAGGTGGTGGTGGGACGCTTCTTCAGGTAAGGGCTGATCTTGGGGTGAGCAGCAATGCGTTTATACAGAGCCATCAGTTTGGGATAAGCTTGGAACACGGCTTGGTTTTCAGTCATTGGGTTTTCGAGGAAACAGTACAACATCATGTCACACAGCATCATCTATGAATAAAAGTTTAAGTATTAGTCAAACATAAACAAATATAATATTTTGAATAATAAGACGTCTGGTTTACAATTGCCGTCCAAAAACGACGACAATATGTAGTTTTTTTTGCAAAAGAAAAGATATGAGATTCATTTAATTGAGAGCTTTTGTCACACACTTCAAATATTATTGAGCACAATCATCTTTCTCACACAAATAACGATATAATGAAATTTACCATCGAGTAAAAAATGGAAGTTATTCCCCGTTAGGGTCGTCCGACAACAGACGTATACATCTCGATTGGATACATTAATGTTGACAACGGTGCACAGTTGTTTTGCTGTATTCAGCTCAACAGGTACACTATGTAACTGGGCCTTGAGGTTTTCTATACTCAGGAGATAACTTTTACTATGATTTGAAATTTTATGGTTGGAGTGAGTTGTAATTATATACCTTTCAAGCAGCGTCATTACATTACAATTGTTCTATATGTTTTTCGATAGATTTATTTGTATGTTAAATTAAAAGTAATTTACAATAAAAGTAAATTGGTGTTCAAGTTCTTAGGACTTTTGAATAGCAGTTCTGTTTCACTCGAATGATGGATCTAATTTCAACTAACTGGCATATGATGGAAAAAAATATAAGTCTTAGTTTAGGCAAGTGACTGGCCCCAAATCTGTTCAGGCAAGTCTGAAATCATCACTGCAGCTAACATTGGTCCTCTGGCTTGTCTGCTTGGCAAAGTGAGTGCAGGTTCATAAAGAACTTCTCCAGTAGCATCTTATTCAATAGTTCCAGTTAGTTGAGAATCAGTCGCTAATTTTTACGCAGGACAAGGCACCAAGTCATACAACCATGAAAGTTAAGGACTTCATGAACCAGCAAAGACTCTTAATAATGGCCTGGTCAGCTTAAAGTCCTGACCTCAATCCAATGGAAAATGCATGGTAATTTATATCGGAGCCTGTCCAAGGTTTAGATTCGATAAAAAATCTGTAGCGATCTTTAGAAGAAGTTTGAAATTGAATGGAATAATCGCTTCTAGATCTAACAGAAAATAATCTGATTCATGTGGAAACAGATGTTCGCTAGTAAAAAATGAACAAGAGCAATCATACCAAATATTGGTTTTGTAATTAATGTGCCAGTCATTTTATTTGTTCTTTATCTTTCGATCACTATGCACGATTTCTGGTTATTATAGATGATTTTTCTCGATCAAAAGCCATAACTTTTACAAAAATAGCCGTATAGTATAACAATAAGCAGTAATAAAATTAACAGTTTAATTCATATCTATTAGTAATGATAATGGATCAATCTTATTATTGTAATTGATCCTTGTATTTTGTTGGAAACTGCATATCGTTGGAATTGAATGGGGAAAAGACTACTCCTGATTTTTTTATATAATTAATTGATTCATGTGGAAATAGATGTTTGCTAATAAAAATGAACAATGGCCACTGCACCTAATTCAGATTTTGTGAAGAACGCTTTTCATATGATCTTTAACTTCTGACTATCATGTTTGTTACATGAATATAAGTTTTTGGTTATTATGGATGTTTGTTTTTTCTTCTGGTAGTTAAGCCATACCTTTTACAAAAAATATCCATTTAGACTAACAATAGGCTGTAAAGGATTCCTGGTCAAGTTCATATCTATCAGCAATGATGGGGGATTGATTATTATCATTTAGCCGTTCCTAATATTCTGCTGGCTAATGTATATATCGGATTTAATTTAGTAAAGTTGAATATGAATAAATACAAAAGAAGAACAGTTGTATATGTAGAAGCAATCTTATGTTAAGGGAGGTAAGCTTCAATTCCTGACCACAGACGATCCCTTCTTTTATCACATTTTCCTATTTTCTTTATTTTTCAAATGAGGAAGAAAAGTATTTTCAGTTGTTTGAAATAATTTCCTTACGTACCTGGTCTCCCATAAAGAACTGGCTACCACCATTTTTCATCTCAAGGGTTCTCTCGAGGAAAGGAAGGATTCTGCGACTGGTTTCCATGAAGTTACGTTGCAATTCCTCCTGAAAAATTATGGCAGAATTATGATGAGTAATTTCAAATCTTTCCTGACCGAAAAGCAATTAAATATATCTAGGGCTGGTCCATTTGTTTATCGCACCCTTGTCTAACTGAACATCGTTGTTCTTTGAAGAAAGGTATTTTATTAGGCACCGTCACAAAACTGCCACCAAAACTCTCAGCAAAAATTTCTTTAGTTTCTAATTTGGTCTGGCTCACTGGTTATCTAGCTGGCTATGAATTTTATTACGCGTACAGATCGCACCTATAGAGCTATAGGGATGAATATCTTTAAAATGCAATCTTATACCTTTATTTTTTGTTTTCCCCAATTCAACCCCTTAAATAGGTTAGTAATAAGGCTTAAATTGCAATGCAAACTAATGCTTAATTTGTCAAAAATTTTGGTCATGTGACGGTTTCTATTAAGCAGCTTACCAGACCTGTTGTTTAGAAAGTTTATTACAATAACCAGATATAACAAAACAGTTCCGATACAGAATCATTTTAAGGTTGTTTCATTCAGTGTTACCTCCCTTTCTAGGCTACGGGGTATTCAGAGCACTCTACTTCACCTAACTGGGTAAGCTTGGGTAAATGTCTCATCGGTTACGAGAATCTCGATTGCCAATCGTTTCTTTCAATTCCACTACAGTATTGAGTACTCAACAGTTCACAACTGGGAATTCTCACATTCTGACTTTTTCTTCCTCTTTACTTTATTCATTTTCCTATTTGTATCTGGAGAGTCTTACTCAGATGTATAACATTCGGTATCCTGAGCGACTGCCCGTGTTGCAAATACCTGGGACCAGCACTGGTTATATCAAACAAGGGTTCAACTTTTAAATTGTTTCAAATAAAGAAAATCAGTCCTTACTTACCGCCATATCGGATTTACCACTCTCGTCATTCTGAAAAAGGGAAAATAATTAAAATGAAAAATAATTTTCAGAAATAGTTCTTCTCATCTAAGGATTTCAATAATTATTCCCAGGTACACACACACACATACACACACACACACAAACACACACACACATACATGTATTTTAGTGACGATGTCCATTTCACTATAACCTTATCCCTAATCCATTTCTAGAGATCACGTTTTGAAAGATGAAGATATGAAATGCCGAGTAGATTCAAAATAACTAACTTACTATGAAGCGACCGTTCTTGGTGTGGAAGTACCTCATGTAATCGTGCATGATTTCATAAAGACAGTCGCAGATGTAGTCAATTCTGAACATGTCCATGTTGTTCTTGCCATAGAAACCTAGAAAGAAGAAAATAATTTTTCTTAGAGTATGATTTCTAAAATAAGAAACATTTTGAAATATTCAAACTTTTGACGACAAAATATCATTAGAAGATACGTTAGAATAATTGAATTCACGTTTCAAATCGTGTCATACAGCTGAGCTTCTTTAAATATTATAAATATTATATTGCCCTGGCTTACTATGCATATATGTATGCATTTATCTCGCGTACATGTCATGCTAATGGAGCCAGAGGGCTGAAACATGCGTTTGATACAAAATTCCATCGAACCTCGATTGAATTTTTTTCGTAGTTTCAGTAATTTTTGTCTTATTCTCCTTTCAGTATGAATCAGTATATTTTTTTTGTCTCATGAACAAACATCATAAATCGACTAATTTTTCAGGTGTTTATTTCATTCAGCTTTTTGAACATCCTAAACAAATGTAAACAGGACTAAAACTGACAAGAAAGTAAGGATAGAATTTTTTCTTACTTTAAAAGTAGTTAAGTTAGTCTTATATCATGGCTGACTATGATGTTCTTTTATCTTTGAGATAAATCTCTCAAACTAATGTTCAATACCGTTCTCCAAAGCAAGTAGCCTTATCAAATTAACATACTGAAGTGTATACAATTTTGTTGGTATTTGATTCTATTTGTACAGCTTATAAAACGAAGCAAAACCAACTTACTAAATTCTCTGGCCAAGTACCTGGCAATGGCCATGGTTTCGGGCATCTTGTCCTTGCCATCGATCTCCAAGACAGGGACGCAGGAGCTGGGCATATCTGTAAATAAACATGTGTGAAAATGAATGTAGAAAATAGTAAAGATTCCAAAACAAACCAATGGAAATAAATCTACTGCACAAAAAGTTCTGTCTTTTATTTATTTAATCAATAAGCACCCAAAGTAGAAGCACAGAAACACACATTTCACGACTATCATTATACCTGAGAAAGAGGTGATGGATTCATGCCTTTTCTCATCTCTATCGTGAAATCATTAGCAATATAATAGTCCTATTCTTTTGTGTTTTCCTCAATTTTAGACCATCAACAATCCCTTTCTTCTTGATTTTCCCATCAACCCTGGATTGTTAGATAGAAGAAAGCACTGGAGAAGTAATAAAAATGAAAGAAGTGACTTGTCTGGTCACTTGCAAGTCAAAAGTAGTTCATTAAAATCACAGTTGTATCATTTATAGTGGGACATCGGAATGAGGAAGTGTCATATATTTCAACAAGACTTGAAAACACGGACCACGTCTCAGGTTCTCATCTTTCAGGGACGACTCTTAACTAAGTAAGCCGCGGGAGCTACTTTTACACTCCACGCTACTAAAATCTATATATCAGTTAAAAGCAAACGATATGGCACAACTGCTTTGGATTCGTGATATTGCTTACGAAATACTTTGCGTCACGTGATATTGCATACGAAAATTCTTTGTATCACGTGAAATTGCATACGAAAATTCTTTGTATCACATGATATTGCATACAAAATTCTTTGTGTCACGTGATATTGCATACAAAAATTCTTTGTATCACGTGATATTACATACGAAAATTCTTCGTGTCACGTGATGTTGCATACGAAAATTCTTTGTGCCCCATTCTCTGTCTTTGTTTAGTGAAGAATGAAAGACAAAGTCTCATTTTTGCAATGGCTTCAAACAAATAAAATCCAAAAGCTGAAAACGTTTCAACGCTATGCATTCCTACTTTTCTATCAACACAAAAATTGACTCACGATTTCACAATATTCTCTCCACCTAAAAAGGATCTCCTTGGTTGATAATACATAGAAGTTTACTTAAGAATGTACTCTTATATTTGGAAATATAAAGTAATGGAAACAAGTTATTGTTTCTCTAGCTTTGTATGATAATTGCTTGACTTTTATTTGCTTAGGCCCTAAAGACATCCAGGCTGAAAGATATAAAGGCATTGTGAGTTCGGCCCGGCCGCAAAGAAGTTTGCCGACAAACAAGTCAAGACATGTTCTTTTATTGTTTGATTTACGAGACATAGTATATTTATTATTATTTTAGGTTATGTTTTTTTCCTTCTTTATACAATTGCTGCTATTTCATTGCTACCGATATCAAATATTAGAGTTGAGTAAATATTGATATTGATATTCTTTTGACCTTCAAGAACCAATAGTCTATATTATAACAAATAGATAAGAAATTGATATTTTTTTGTTGCTTGAATTCTGGAGTTAATTATTAGAAACTGTCAACTAAAACTGTCATTAAAACTGCCAACATAGTTTTTCTTCAGTTTTCAAGTTAGTCTGACCGTCTGGCTCGCTATGTACATATGTATGTATGTACGTATGTATCGTGCTTACAAATAGCAGTAAAATATCTAGAGGGCTGAAACAATTTAAACGTGTACTTCTTATTATGTCTAGGAAACGTGATTTTGTTTTATTCTTTTAGAATGACCTGTCAAATAGGCGTCAGTTGGGGAATCAATGTAAATCTTTTTTAAATTGATCCCTCTATTTATGTCCGACTTCATTCACGCTTATTTTTTTATCCGACTAGTTAATGATTCTAACCAAACAAAAGACGAGAGAAGTAACTTATTCAACGTTCATCCCCTTTTCCAAATTTTCTCTAATAGATAACCCACAATACAGCATGCTACCAAATGATATAGGCCAGGCAAGGATTACGATTAAGTATCAAACCATACTTGATCTTCATAGAGTTAGATATTCAATGAAAATCTAGATTGCTTCGGTAGCAAATGTGCCACAATTGCATGGGAACATCTTCGCCAGTGGGGAGCACCTCATAGAATATATCTCTGGATATTGCAAGTTTTCTAGAGATTTGCAGAAGCATCCATTCCGATACCTAACACAAATATAGAGGAAAAAATCAATAGGAAAATTATCTTGTTAGCTATTTAAGAATTAATTGCCTTGAATCGCAATCAGCTGTAAGATCCTGTAACTGCAATTACATCTTTGATTCTAATATATATATATATATATATATATATATATATATATATATATATATATATATATATATATATATATATATATTATGTATAATACATAGATCGATCTCTGAAGATTTAAGTCGCTATGGTAGCAATAGACTTTGAGACTAGCTTGCAAAACCTGCACAACGTTAAGGTGCCTCATGAACCAATGCCCTCAAAAAATAGCAAAGAAATGTAGAGATGTATGTGGCTTATTATACAGGTAGATTTAAACTGGTCTATACAGGGGGATTTCTTGAGAAATAAAAACGTTTTCAATCCAATAACTATCAACGTAACCATCAACTATATGAAAGAAATACGAAGAAACACAAAAATCATTTCGATTTAGAACCAAAGAAAAAGAATAAATCTAAGATGAAATTAAAGACGATATTTACCATTCTTGATTTTGTCCCATTCGTTAAACTCGAACCTCTTGTCAGTAAATTGGACCCCAGCAGCGTTGAAGAGCATACGCAGGATCTCGGCACGTCCACGGCCATTGAAGTAGTACAGTGTATAGGAAGGCATGCTGATTGGATTTGTGTTTTGGAAGTTCTTATTCCGAATCAAAGTTTCTTGACTGAATGCTAAAGGCTATCTGACGAGGTTCTTATATACTCAGGTCTGTGAGTCAACTTAAATGAAAGACCTTGCCGAATTAGCAAATTGGTGCAATTTGTACTGATGTCAGATTGCAACTGCAAATAAGATGACATCTTGCCTTTGCCTTGTAATCATTAAATGGTTAGACGTGCAACGAACAAGAAAAGTGGTTGACTTCTATTTTAAATGAGGTGCATGTAGGAACAATAGAAACAAAAGCAAAGAAAAGCGATTCGTTATTGGGTTAATGTTTGTTAAAATCTTTTAATTGTACCCAAAGATGTGTGAGAAGCCAAACGGTTAACATGGCTGGTGTCGAAATCGGCGTGCCGAGTTCAAATTCTAAGTACGATCTGTGTTCACTTCGAACTAATATCCTCCGGAAAGTCATGAATCCAACTTTTCTTACTCCAGCTGTGAGTTAATTAGCGATACTGGTAATATCCTACCCCCTGTCCAGCGAAGTGAGGGAGTGCAGACGGACAGGGTAAGGAATGTGTTCCAGAATCCTCGATGGGACTAGCAGGCCAGAAGTCGATAAGTACTCACGAGAAAAAAACGTGCAACATTCTCGATGGTATAGAGAGATAGATCACACTAACCCTGACTTGTACACAAAGGGGGTTTGGAATGCAGTCGTGTCAATTTGTCCCGTTTTTTTTAAAATTATTATTATCCTTTATATATCTTAATCCACTTCCGGCTCGCTAGTCTCGTCGAAGCAAGTGACTTCCTTATCTTATTATAATTCAACAGTCACCGTCAGTCTATGATTGCATAACTCGAAAGACGGCTAAATTCTTGGCCACCAGATTTTCTTTGGTTACAAATGGGATCGCGTGACATGTTCTAGCATATTAAAGTTTTAAAATCCACAAATAAAAAATTACATTTTGCGTACAAAATGAAATTTTGATTTATAACTTAAAATCTAGATAATTTAAAGAAGAGTTTTTAAGGTTCCCATATTTCAAATATGATATCCACTTAAAAATCTATGTTGGTACTAAGATCTTATGAGTAGATATCTGATATAACTGATACAAAAGTTCATGATGGTAATGTTTTTCGAATAAAGTATGATTCAATAAATACCTAATTTATTTCGATGGTCTCTCATTGGACCCAAGGCCCCATTTAAACCTTCCACTGGAACCAACTGAAGTTCTCATTCAGAGAGCAAAGTTTCAGTAGTTCCCTAAATTTTTCGATGTATCGTCTTCAGTGTTGTTGTTTTGGGCCCACTTTTGGGATTTATGCGCTTTAGTTGGGTCGTTTAGCTGGAATTTTAAAGTAAATTATCTCAACTGCAATAGACATAATATGATATTGAAGACATAACTTGTTGGATTTATTTACCATGTACAGTTTTGGGGAATCGCCATTAAGATTATGTATGCAAGTCATCAAAAATTCAAGATAGCAGCTATGACCAGTATGGAAATTGTAATTACAATAAAGCTGCGTAATCTAGTCTGATATCAATGATATCGGTAACAATTTTTAGGATGCAGAATACAAACTTGGAATACTAGACGAAATACCCGCTATACCGGGCGGGTAAATCGTTGCCCAAAAATGAAATAGAAAGATAGATTGAAATCAGATTGCGTTTGATTTAATTAGTTTTAAAATTGATTTGATACCACTATTTACACAATTATAAGAAGACATGGGCAATATTGAAAAAAGTTGGGTGCTAATGTAAAGAAGGATGTTCGGCTAATTTGAGAAAAAATCGTGCAATTGTAAAAAAGTGGAACTGGTATAAAAAATGTGTTAACATTTGAAAATGCATCATAGAGGGCTAAATCAAAAAAGGGCTTTGATGTCAAGAATAGATCGAGCTGATCACAAAGAAAAGTTGGGGCTGATACAAAAAAAAATGGGCTCTGATGTTAGACAAAAAAGGTAGAAAGATAAAAAGTAGAGGTATAATGTTAAAAATGAGTGCATAATTTCTAAGAAAAGGGGAATAATGTTTAGAAAAAAGGCAATATGATTAAAAAAGGAGTAACATCAAAAAGTGGGGGTGATGTTGAAAAATTTGGTATATAGTAAAAAAAGGGTATTAAGGGGTTGATGATGAAAAATGGGGAATTAAGAGTCTTCCTCGATGAATATTTCATGTTAATCGAATCTTCTCCCCTTTTCATCAGAATGTTAACATTAAAGACCAAAATAATGATTAAGATTTAGATAACAACTTTCAATTGCTATTCTAATTATACAATTATTTGCTATTCAATCTTCCTAAAAGGCGCAGCGTTTCTTTGAAAAGAAATTCCTAACTCCCCGTTTTACACGAAAATAGAATAGGTTTCACAAAATTCTATAATTTATGTTTTGCCATGTATAAAAAGCCTTCTGCAAAATTTCCGTGTTATTTTTTGAAAACTCGAAACCGAATACAGAAGAAAACTTTTTTTTTTTTTGGCTGAAAACGTTTGCATACACCAAATAATAATATTATATTCTCGCCATCCAAAAAAATAATAGAACAACCGTAGTATCAAAATTGAAAGTTACGTAAAAAAAATCCATCAAAAAATACATATGACCAGAACGAGTTTAATTCATGACATCTCCATTGTTTTCCACAGAAAATCATTTAAGATAGAGTAAGTATCTAAAATTTAAACATCATGAATAAACCCGTCGGAATTAGGCGCCAAAAACATCAAAAAAGAAAAAAAAAACATTTTCACGAGGAGTCTATTGGAGCACTAATGCCAATTATCAGGTCCGTAGTGGAAAAACGGTATTACTCAGAGCCCTATAATACGTAAACACATAGAGAAACACACGAACACATGCACATTTGAAGAAAAAGGATACAACCTTTCACTATCTTTGATTGCAACAGTTGTTCAACGATATAATTAATATATAGAATAATAACTTATATTTGTGTTGTGAAATAAAATATTACATAATATTGAATATGAACTAATACATAAAATATCAAATAACTTTAATCAAGCAAAAAGTACGACGCAAAAATTCTCAAGTCATGCCACTCAATTTCCTTTCTGTTAACGGGTCACGCCACTTAATTTTTTTTTCTGTTGGCAGGTCAAAAAAAAATCTGTGTAAGCACGCCCTGCAAATATAAATTACGATAGATTTTCACCAAATTAAGGCAGGACATGTATTTTTTAATAAATCTGAGGGTACTTCTTTATTCTACGAAAAAAATACATTTTACTCTTGTTTTGCAGTTTAATTATAAGTAAAACCGGATATTAGTTTCGACCTATAGTTTTCAAAACAAAGGCCAGAAAAAAAGAAGGAGAAACGCTGTGTCATCTTTTATCTGGTTGTATTAACCGTATCAGAAACGTTTATTGTTCATCTTAGCATAAACTGAATTTGTGACAATATATGGATTTGTAAAAGTGCTATCGAAAATATAGTTTTATGAATTAGAATATTGATATTAAGTCAGAACAATTTCGGGGGGTGGGTAGTACTGATTTCAGTTATGTGGGTCCTTCATTTTAAAAAGTGTCCGATATGAGAACTCTTCTAATGGGGTGATATAATTCCGGCCAGCTAGTTCCATACCGATCTAAGAGTTCTATCTCAAACTCTACTCCTGCCAACAAGGAACGCAATGAACAGGATATGCAAGACGTAAGCAATCTGTTCGAGGGTTTTCCAGAGGTTACGTCATGGTAGTTGAAACAAACTATAAGATGAAAAAGCCACCGAACCAGGAAATATCACCATGGACCAACTAAAAAAAGCTGGTAAAGTCATCACTGCAAAACTAGTCATTTCAATCAACTTGTGCTTCAAAGTAAGGTGATATTCAAGAAAATTGAAACACTGCAATCATAATGTTGTGTGAAAGAGAAAACCTAAAGACTTCAATAACTACAGATCGATAAGCCAATTAAACTGAATCTACAAACTTCACACCAAAACAGTAGATTACAACCAACTACAGGAACAATTAGGCTTTTTAAAAAGCTACTTGACGACTGACCATCTCCATTTGATAAATCAACTAAAAGAGGATGCAACAGAATACAGATCAGGGGTGATGTTCAAATAGTAGAAAAGGGGCATTGGGGAGTTTATGTTCATATAGATTTTCAATTTTGAACACTAAAAAAGAAAAATGCTCATCCCTCAATTTTGACTCCTAAACAATGGAAAAAACATTCCCCTCAATAATTAATGGGGATCTTAAAAACGGGAAACGTTCACCCTCGATTGTGACCAATGAAAGAGAAAAAAGTTTCTCTCGATTTTTGACCACTTAGAAGAATGAAAAGAAATTCCAAGTGTATAAAAACCCCACTTTATATCGACCCCAGGAAATGAAAGCAAACATTTTTTTCTCGATTTTGAAACTTGAGAATGAGAAAAAAAATCACTCCATGATTTACCCCCAGTGAAAAATTGAAGTTTCTCATTGATTTTGAACCCTAAAACTAGAAAATGAAAGTTCCCTCCCTGTGGTCAACAGAAATTTCGTGTTTTGGAAAAATGCATCTTGAACGTACAGCATCAAAACACTCTAATCAAAACATCATTGTTCAAAGTATTTGTGCGCCAACTATAAACATTGCGATAGGGGATATGTTAAAAATGTTTTTATTTCTTTCTGAATAAAGAACGCATTCTACGTCACATTTTTATTACCGAGAATAGAACTGAGGGGAAAAAATAGAAAATATTTTTTTATTACGTCATCTAAAGGTGAGCGATCACTTTTACCATTGATGAGCAAACATGTAGATAGACCAAATCCTAGAACTTACTGGAGAGGTTTCAAAAACTTATTTACTAAAAGCACTTTCTGGGTATCAAATCTGTACCCACAGAAAATTTCATGGATTTATGTCAAGAAGATTTTGTGGTATATACATATATATACATACAGACAGACGGATAGTCCTTTGGTGAATCATTTTAAGATGGTAAATTAACTGAGCTAATTATGTCCTCAATATCATATCATATCAGTTACCTAAGGGGAAGTTGATCCGAAAACAGTTATCATTGTCGGGTATTTTGAAATGGTTGCCATAGGCTGCTTTTTAAAAATTCATGATGCCCAATGTTCATTTTTGTAATATCTTTGTCTTATAAAGCGCCAAATTCTATGCTTCTATCTGAAAAAGGAAGTGGCTAGATGGTTTCATTATTTCATAGATTTATCGGACCATAATCTCAACGTTTTAGATGTGCCCACACATAATAGGCTTTTCGGTCGGTCGGTCGGTCGGTCGGTCAGTCTGCCCATCGGTCCCAGTTATTCTAAACTACAGGAAAATAAAACGGGGGGGTCTTATATACCACCTGCTATCATCTTATAAGATGTGATAGCTCGTCAATAGATGCAGTATCAACTGTTGTTTATCATTAACATTAATAAAAACTGTGTGCAAAAATGGCTTAATCGGCTAAACTGTTAAGTTCCCAGCTAACTTTTTTGCTAAAATGTTATAAATACCTAATTGAAGCTTAGAAGAATTTAAGCACACTCCCAAAAAGAAATTATTGATAAAAACAGTAGACTCACTTTACACTTTCTATTTCTTTTGTAGTCAGATTTACATTCAGACATTGACTCCTTATTATGTCTCGGAAAAAGTTTTCTTTTTTTTTTTTTTAATTGCTATCCTAAATAGGTTTTTGATAAATGGATTCAATTTGCAATTTAAGTTTATGCTGAATTGATCCCTTTGTTTTCGTTTGGCAGCATTCATCTATGTTTGATAAAACTTAAGACATTTTAGCGATCGCTGCCCAACAGACAGTGAGAGAAATAATCACTTCATTTATCAGTTTCTTTCTGAGAGAGACAAATCTGCAGATATTAACAAGTTTCATTTTCCATACATGTGCAGAATTATTATCTTTAAATTTCCTTTCTTTAATATTACGTTTAGGCTGATACATTTTTAGGATTTCCCAAATGTTGTTCAAAATTCTGAATTTTTTCAATATTTCAAGAATCTTTTAGGAAGTTAAGCACACGGCCATTGATTTTAGAGTTTCTCTTGTGCATTGTATCCTAAGATTTATGTGTGCGTGTTTCTGTTCTAAATTTTTGAGCAGGAAAAAAAAGAAAGAATATGTCAAGCTTCCCAGAGAAAGCTATCTACGGTTTAAGACTGTCTCGCTTAGAAGGGGTAATTACAAAGATAACCCGTCATGGAATGTGGGCTGGTCGAAATCTAAACATATATTTCAATGGACCGTGACAGGAGGGGATTGGAAAACCCCCCTCCAAAGGAGTGTTTTAATCCGTGCATATGTGGGGGGTTATAAGTGACACGCACACAAACATATGGTGGAGCATTTGTGTATGTGTGTATGTGTGTTAAGGGACAATTATTTAGCGAAAGATAGGGATACAAATACTTTTGATAGAATAAGATCTAGTGGGGGGGGAGACGAAATTAACTGGCCAGAAGCGATCGGTTGTAGTTAGTCAGTCCACATCCTGGCATTGTCTAAGCCGGGTCTCACCACCATCAACTGAAGTAAACTGAAAATTGAAATCTCTATATCGTTGTAAGAAATGGGAATATTGCATCCAGCATCAAAAATCATCAGCACCATCTGATCTATTTAAGGAAATAACTTGTGTGCTTTCAGAAAAGACAGAGACAAATTTGGTAAATAGGCTCTAGTTTTTTATATAAAAGGGACACATATTTAGAGAATGGAAGGGAAACAAAGACTTGAGATTAAGCTTGAAAGAAGACGGAGAAAAACTGTAGCCGGAAGAAGTTGATTGTGGTAAGTTCATAGCCAGGCATTGTCCAAGCCGAAGTCACATTAGCATTAGACACTTAGAAAAATTATTTAAGAATTGGATTCTGCTCTCCTTTGTGCAAGATGCAAGATAGAAAAAATGTAGCATCTAAGAGAGCAGATACCCAAGACTTGAAACATACATTGCTTTTATTTATAACGGACTCTTGTCTTCGATATGAAGCAGGTTTTTTCTCTTCAAAAGTACAGGGTTTTTCTCTTCAGATTTATAACCATGTCTCCGGCGACCATATCTGAAAAAAGAACAGGTTTTTGCGTCAAGGATTTGAATCGATTTACGCACGCAGCGCCGGTCCAAGAGAAATGTGCACTGATCAAAAAACAGTATAGTCGACATAGAATCAGTAAGCAGCTCCTTTAAGAAGGGATCAGCGAAACCCGTAATTTTCAGCCCATTAGCCGGATATCTATCTTGTTTAAGAAACCATAGTAATATCTTGAAGTCCGTATCTTAGAATTTAACATTTTTCTATATCATCAGCATCAATATATTACTAAAATATCATCTGCCTATTTCCCCTGACTAAAATATTTTGATCTGCCAAAAACATAAAAATGTTATCGACGCTTTCCTCGTTAGGAAACAACTGAAGATCAGCCATCATGGCTCTGTGCTGCACATTATGGCCCCAGATCGGCCGCTAAGATCGCTTGCCCCTGGCCCTTAGCTCATCCCAGCCGAAGATACTAAATCATTAACTGGCATTCTCCTACACACACGACCCCATGTGCCTGTCTGTTTGTGACTTATACCCCTCACATATAAGTTCAAGCATACAAATACATATATATGTATATGTGTGTGTGCTTGCGTTTACGTTGTGTGGGTGAGAGAGAATCCCACACGATGGTAATAATGATTGACAGCGTGGAAAAAACGTTTGTTTATTTCTCTTCTTTTTTTTTTTTTTCGTAAAATAGTATTACTATTCCTAGACAAAAGTTTCGGGATTCTTTTTTTCGTTCTTGTGTGAACTATGTGAATAGCTGTGCAAGTCAGTTCTTTAATATCTCTCCTACATCGCCCAAAAGGTGTATTGTTGTGCCATCCTAAGGCTTTTTCTACGATTCATATTCCGTAGGGTAAACTCTACTTCGTCTTCTGTTATGTCTGGGACATCACTGGTGTCTATTGGAGTATCATTTCGTGGTATTTTCATTTTTTTTTAAATGTACGTATTTTTATAATATACTTCAGTTATTCTTACATCTTATCCCTCTATTTGGTAATCCCTTTATTACTGTTTTGTAGCGCAAACATCTGTTATTTGTCAGTATATACTACGTTTGGAACTTTTCCATTTTCTGTTAACTTTTACGGCCTTCTTCATGTTTTTTGTCAATCTTCAGTCCAAGGATGGTGTTGACTTTGTTTTTCTAACTTGATTACAAGAACAAGAACAATCCTCATTTAATTCAGTGGAGTAAACCCTCCACTGTCCGTCTGTCTATTCTGATACATCGAATCAATCAGTTAAATATATATGCATTCCGTTACCGAGACTTGAAATCACGACCAAGTGATGGGTAGACGACTTGACCAAGCATACAGAAAAAATCACGTTAGAAAAATGTAAAGGCTCATTCTCTTCTGATAGATAAATATATTCATGTTAAAAAGTATGATTTTTTTATATAATTTGGGTGTACAAAACAAGTTGCAGTAATCATCTTCATCCGGAATAAAAGTAAAGCGGAGTTTGACCCTACAGCGGACCGGTTCTTTCTCCCTTTTTTTCTCCTCTCGTTTTATGCTTTTACATGTGTATGCGCGTGTGTGTGTAATGTTTGGCATTGACAGTTGATTGAGGTTTATGAAGGAAGTGCCCCAAAGTTAAACGGCAAAGTACACTGGAATTTAACCGATGTTTTCCATCTTCGGTTAGATGTAATCATCATCATCATCATCATCATCATCAGTCCTTCAACATCCGTCTTTGGACATGGACCTTCCCCAGGATTCGCCACAATTCTCTACCATGGGCGTTGCGGAGCCAGTATTTTCTAAATTTGTCCAGTTCATCTCTCCATCTTGTATTTTGTTGGCCTCGGTTTCACATGTGATCTCTGGGGTTCCATGTTGTAAGTCGTGAAGTCCAGCGGTTGTCTGTCATTCTTGAAACATGGCCTGCCCATTGCCATTTAAGATTTCAAATAGATTTTATGATGTCTCTGACTCCCGTTTGTTTTATTGTTTTGTTTTTTTTCTTATATACTGTGCTGCCTTGTGATCTTTCCATGTGAGGTTGAGCATGATTCTCTCATGTGCACGTTGCACATTAAACAGGTCACTGTCAAAAACCTAGTCCAACCTTGGGATAGATTGGGATAATCACTGCTAGAAGCTATCATACTATCAATATCCTGAAGATAACACGAATGAGGGCCATTGACAACAAAAGTCTTGCACATCATATTTCTCCAATACTTTCACTCTCCTATTCATGCTCCTCCACATGCCTGTCTGTATGTGACTTATACCCCTCACATACAAGTTCAAGCACACACCCACACACCCACCCACACACACACACACACACACATATATATATATATATATATATATATATATATGTATATATGTGTGTGTGTGTGTGTGTGTGCATGTGTGTGTGTGTGTGTATTGTGTGGGTGACAGAAAATCCAACACGATGGTAATAATGATTGTCAGCGTGAAAAAAACGTTTGTTTCTATCTCTCTTTTTTTTGTGAAATAGTATAATTATTCCTAGACAGAAGTTTCGGGGTTCTTTTCTTTCTCGTGTGAGAAACGGTAGTGCCATATTACCAAATGAAACTAAAATGCCTCTAAATATTGCAATATTAATTTGTATGCTATTATGTTGCAAGGTATTATTTAACCCTCATTAGAATATCTTTTTGAACATTAATGAGTAATATTCTCCAGGTATTTTTACGGTGTAAACGCCTTTCCATTCAATTCGATATCTATTGAAATATTATTAAATACGATAACGAGGGTTCTTACGTAAAAATGTCTTCCACCGAATGTTTTTGAATGAAGTATCTTCCTCATAAAAGAACCCAGATCAATAAATGAATACTGAAAGTTCTATTGAATTTCATAGCTTATATCAAATTTAACAGATTTTCGAAATACGAGTGTGTTTCTAAAAAAAAAATGGCTGCCGTAAACTATCTTTGCCCATAGGTGTCTGTCGTCATTGTCGTTGTCGTCATTGTCGTTGTCTCCATTTTTCAAGTAGATATCTTATTCTTTGATGTATTTCAATAATATATTGAATATATTGAATCGTGAAGAAATTCCCCTTGGGTTGGTAAGTTTTGGTCGTTTCAATTATTCGATTTCATGAACATAAAGAATAAGGTATATGGGAATTAACAGTTTAAGTTGAAAAAAATTACTACTCTCTATATATATTCTACTGTTCTTTGCTTAGTACCATTTGATACTTTATTTGAATGAATGTAAACCTAACTTCCTTAAACTAGAAAAATACTCAAAGTGTACATATCCCTGCCCACGCAGTACATAAACTCAATCAGGAAAAAATGGTTGGATCTTCATCCAAATTGAATGTCTTCTTCCTGAGCCCAAGGTTAAATATTCCATCGAAATTCATTGACGACATTTTGAGCTATTGTGTTAAAAGTCATGGGTGAATGCATGAATGTATGGATACGAAATGAAAAAAAATAAACTCAACCGAAAACTTTTCTCACCTCAAGGAACACACTTCCAAAGATTTTATCCAGAAATTTATTGAGAACTTTTGAGATATAGTGGGGAGTGACTCACCGGAAATTGGAAAGACTTGAGTAATACATATCTCTCTCCAACATCGTCAGCAGACGTAAGCAAATGACGTTGTACGGAAGATAATGTTCTCAGATCTGCTTTTGCATAAGGTAAACATGGTTCTCGTAAAATCTGAATTGTACTATGATAACAAATCAACGAGCATAAAGAATTTTGAATTTCATGTAAATTCAAACCAAAAGTTTGTGCAGAAGCAGGAACCAAATCAGTTTTAGGGTTTTTTTGTTTTTAGTTTTTTTTTTTTGTTTGTTTTGTTTTTTGTTGTTTTTGTGTGTGTTTTTTTGTGTTTTGTTTTTTTCATTTGGATTCAACTTAAATTCGGGTAAGTACCGTGATAAATATTAAATATCAAATAATGATATCATACATTAAATCAATGAATATTTCTTCTTTAAATCTCATTGTATACTATTTCAATCGATCGAAATTTGCTAGTCAAAGTGATCCACAATTTCTGATGACGTATTTTCATGCTTTTTATTAGTTTGTTTGTTTTTTGTTTTTTTTTCTAGGCTGTGTGTCTACCGACTTCCGCTATCTACTGGTTCAGCCATCTAATCTCAACGACTGGCAAAACTTGAGGTTTGAAATCCTGGTTCCTTTCAACAATGTAGCTCATCTTGACGTCGTTCACTACTAATTGTTATCAGGCTATCTAATTGAAGTCAATGAAATGTCTCTTGATTTCATGTATCAGGCTACCTGACGAAAAGATATCTTGGAAAAAGTTAGATATCTCAGTTTTAAATTCTGAAATAGATTAGGAAGTAGCTTACAGGCATCGAAATAGAAGCTCGCTTCACCAGGCGCAGGTGGTGAGTCTAAAAATACTTCTGTTTCTGTTGGCTGCATACAAAGCTTACACAGCAACTTTTTCAAAACAAGCAGGTATTAAATGTCTTTTTCCTCAGTTGAAAACTGAAGCTACGACCAGCCGTTACCGTCACAGAGTTACTTACATTGAATACACTGACATTGATAGGCACAGGAGATACCTTATAAAAAGTCAAATTTACTGGATTATGGATTGAACTAGGATCAAGATACAAATCTAATATGAATAATTCTTTAATTTCTATGTTTAATAACTAACCTTTATAATTTTTCTCCAGTTATAGGTGCCTATCTTCCCTAAGCAGGCATCTCGTCACTGATATATATATATATATATATATATATATTGTGTCATCCACAGACAGCTGTTTCGTTGTATTCCAACTCTTCAGTGTGGCTATAGAGCATCCATTACCCCATCCAGTACCACGAGCTAGGATCGAAACCTTCACTTGGCATCTTACCTCTGCGCCACGCAGAACTGGATAGTCAGTAAGGTTGGATTTAAGCGATGTATCTATTCACGCATATATTCCCCATCAACCAGAGTGCTCCATTCCGATGTTGGAAGAGCATTGCATAAGCTTACAATGAACGAGTTACAGCACCTAAAGAGTGTTCAACCTCTAATAAGGGAGCGTTAATTATTGTGTCATACACAGACAACTGTTTTGTTGTATTACAACTCTTCAGTGTGGCAATAGACTCTCCATTATCCCATACAGTACCACGATATATATATATATATATACAGAGAGAGAGATAGATAGATAGATATAGTTGAATTGTAGAGAATAATAACGATAAGAAAAAGTAACACTTGTGTTTATTTACAAATTTTTATTCATGCTGTTATTTCAAAATCTACTTCATCCAGGAAAGAAAAATGCAATCCAAATCAAATTCATATTGTTGCAAAGAAATTATTCTCTCTGTCCACGAAGCGAAGACGGTAGGAAATATACAATCGAATGCATTCGGACTTTCCCAGGGAGCCAAGGGGGGATAATCTACCAGGTGGTGGTGGGACGCTTCTTCAGATACGGGGTGATCTTGGGGTGGGCAGCAATGCGTTTATACAGAGCCATCAGTTTGGGGTAAGCTTGGAACACGGCTTGGTTTTCAGTCATTGGGTTTTCCAGGAAACAGTACAACATCATGTCACACAGCATCATCTGCAGAGAAAATGTTAAAGTATTAGATCAAACACAAGAAAATATTTTTTATGATTATTCGAATTATAAGTCATCTGGTATACACTAGCCGTCAACAGACTATAATATTCAAGTAATTTTGTCATTGAAATTACATAAATGCTCAGAATATAAAGATAATTTACATTTTATCACACAATTAAATCAGTATTGTGTATAATCATCTTTTTCTCACGAATAAGGAAATGATGGAATTGTCTTCTAAGGGAGGTAACCTTTGTTTGAATATTTTTCCCTTAGGAGTTTCCCGACAAAGCATATATATATATATATATATATATATATATATATATATATATATGGTGTGTCTGTAAAAGAAAAAAAAATTATCAGGGAGCCGGCAGGAACGAAAAGATGTAGTAGATGGAGAGATACTAATTGGTTTTAGTGTTTTACTGCCAAATGTTAGAACCGACAATAGCTGTATCCCTCACGTTGTTTTTCAACTGGTTCTGGGGCATTTACAAAATTCTGTTTAATTTGTAGCTTAATCAGGAAAAGCCTCTAAATCACCGTAAAATCATATTTTTGCATAATTCAGGGTAAACGAAAAATTCATTTTCCCCATTAATTGACACAAGACTTGACAGAGCTCGATAATGATCCTAAATTACTTATTTCAGGCTTATGTATTATCTGAACCAATATCACTGGCAACATGGCTTTTCCTGTAAGGAAACAAACCTTTCTAAAAAGAAAAAAAAAGGAAATCGTTAATCTCCAGAATATCAATTGCAGCCATCGCAGATGAGGTTGGACAATCTAAAAGTGTTGTTAATAGAATAACCACATGGAAAAAGGAGTTTAATACTCTAGAGTCCAAAAAATTACAAGACACCCTCGCCAACTCCAAAGAGGGAAGACTGCACAACGGTAACATTATTCTGATTCAAGTGTTTTCACATGAGTTAGAGCAAGTTTGCAAGTCTCGAGACATACTTTTTCACGTTGACTGTTCGAAGCTGGATTGAAATCTCGCTCCTCTGAAGTCTCGCTACTCTGAAGTCTCGCCCTTCATCAGTCGTAAGATGGAGCATCTTTAGTATGCAACATAAGATGTTCTTTTGACTCATGAACTATGGTTCCGATTCTTTTTACTGGTGAATCTTATTTTGACTCCCTGAAATCTGATAGTAAAAAGATTATAAGGCTCATTGCAAGCGAATGACTGAACCCAAATATGTCAAAGCAAGTCTGAAGTCTATAGCTGACCTTTGTCCTCAGGATTGGTTGCACGTTTAATGCAAGGGTCTATAAAGAACTTTCCGACAACATGTTGTTCATACTTCTGCTCACTTGAGTGGCCCATTTTCATGAAGGACAATGTACCCAGTCGTACAGCCAAGAAAGTTAAGGTTTTCCTGAATCAGGGAGGGCTTCAAATAATGACCTGGGCTGCCTAAAACCCTTTTCTCAATTCCATTGAAAATGTACAGAATTGAATGGGAGAAAGAGCCTGACGTTTAAGTAAAGACACCAAAGACTAGATCATTTTAGAGAGAATTAATTGATTCATATGGAAAAAGATGTGGTTAATGTGTCAATTCTTTTTTATTCATTACTTTAATATCTATCAGTAACGATGGAGTAAATAGTATTATTGTTGCAATTCCTTGCATTTCGCTCATCATCAGACTTAGCTAAGTTGAATATAAATACAAATAAAAGTTGTCAGGGCAGGTTAGCCTTAATTCCTGACCTCTAACGATCCCTTTTTCTACATTTTCCCAAAAGTATTTTGCAAATGAGGAAGAAAGGGGTTGTCAGTTGTGAAAAATGATTTCCTCGCGTACCTGGTCTCCCATGAAGAACTGGCTACCACCATTTTTCATTTCAAGGGTTCTCTCAAGGAAAGGAAGGATTCTGCGACTGGTTTCCATAAAGTTACGTTGCAATTCCTCCTGAAAAATAAAGATAGAATTATAATGATTAATTTCAAATCTTTCATAACAAAGAATCAATTGAAAATATCCAGGTGCGGTCCTTGGGTTTCTGGTGCTTAGGACTAGCTAAACTTCTCCAAAGTAGGGTTTTATATAAAATATCGTCAAATTGGTAACCAAATTGTCAGTATAGGTTTCTTCAATTTTCAATTTGGTCTAGCTGGCTTGCTTTCAGGCTGGCTTGCTTTCAGGCTGGCTTGCTTTCTGGCTAGCTATGTATCTACCACACGTACAGATTGCACCGACGGAGCTACAGGGATTGATATTTGAATTGTACTCTTTGTCTATATGGAGACTTTTGCAGGGGTCACTGTCCACCAAAATGCCAGAGAAGTTACTCATTCATTGATTAGCCTTTCTTCCATTTTTTCAATTGATCCCGCCCAGCAGGGTACGCTGCTAAAAGATGTTGGTACTTGACAGTTTCTATTGATTAACTAACCAAACATTCTCCAATACAGCATCAGAGATTCAGATCATCATTTAATTCATTATTACTACCATCCCTGGTTACAGTTATTGTGAGCACCCTATCTCACCAAACTAGCTAAGCCTGATTGAGTTTGACGTTGGTCACGAAGGTTTTGGTAGCCATTCGTTCCTTCGCTATAACAGAAAGTATTTAACAGTCAGATAATCCTGAAAAGTCTGACTTCACAACTGTTTTTATCCTATTTATTTCATTTATTTTCCCATTTGTATTTGGAAAGTTATGGACAGACATACAACACATTGTGCCCCAGGCAACTGCCAGTGTCGCCAGTCCCAAGGAACGGCCTAAGGTAAATCAAGAAAGGGTTCAACTTTTAAACAGTTTCGAGGAAATAAAATTATTCCTTACTTACCGCCATGTCAGATTTACCGCTCTCTTCACTCTGAAAAAAAGGAAAATAATAAGAATGAAAAATGATTTCTCTCGTCTAAGAATTGAGAAGAAAAAAATCCGTAATTCTATACATACACACACGGATACACACACAAACACTTGACCTTATAAAGCAGTCATTACATACTGTTTAGAAAGCAGCCAACGCTTGTGTCAGCTTATATCTTTTATTTAATGTATTAATGTTTATTTTATCATGACGTTTTTGCTAATCCATTACATGTGTAGATATGAAATGTTGAGTATATTCGAAATACCAGACTTACCATGAAGCGACCGTTCTTGGTGTGGAAGTACCTCATGTAATCGTGCATGATTTCATAAAGACAGTCGCAGATGTAGTCAACCCTGAACATGTCCATGTTGTTTTTGCCGTAGAAACCTAGAAAGAAGAAAGTCCTTTTTCTTTGAGTATGATTATACGAATAACAAACATTATGAGGTGTTAAGACTTGACTTTTGGTGATAAAATATCAATAAAACTACGTTTACTTTTGAAATTGTAAAGCAGAGCTTCTTAAAGTATTCACTGAAATCTTTAATTTTCAAGATTCAAGTCATTCTCTACTGAATGTTTTTATGTTATTGGTAATGTTCGTCTTATTTTCTCTTCCGTATGAAACAAATACTAACCCATTTTTAAGTGCTTATTTTATTCAACGTTAGATTATCCTGAAAATATGTAAAGAATATCAAGAGTGACAAAAAAGTAAGAATAAAATTTCTTGCTAGTTTTAAAGGAAGAAAGTTTCATATCATAAAGGATTAGGATGCTCCTGTATTCTTGAGACATATTTCTTGGACCAAGGTCCAATTTCGTTCTCCAGAGCAACCAGCATTACTAAATCAATATACTGAAATGACTTCCATTCTTTATCCTTAATTCTGCTCCTAAGGCTTATATGTATGGCTTTTATGAATGAATAAAAAACATCTTACCAAATTCTCTGGCCAAGTACCTTGCAATGGCCATGGTTTCGGGCATCTTGTCCTTGCCATCGATCTCCAAGACAGGAACGCAGGAGCTGGGCATTTCTGAAATTTAAAGCATAAATATAAATTTGAAAAAAAAAAATAATGATTCCATACGAACAAATCTAAATATTTCGTTTACACGACAAGTTATTATTTTTATTAATTTAATCAACATGCAACTTCACTATTATCATCACAGTTGGAGGCAGAAGAGATAGATTCATGCCTACACCGAGGCGAACAGGATGTAGATCTTAGTATCAGTTTGAGATCGGCCTACTGATTCCATTCCCTGCTCTGTTAACCGTTTGGCCAACGGCACACATCCCACAAGTTCTTGAGAATATCATGTATTACATGACCACATGATTTATATGCACATGTTCAAATTCTCTTGAAAGCATGTGTTAGTTCTTGACCATTAACAATCCCATTCTCCCTGATTTTAATTCAATTCTATAAAAAGGCATGAGCAACACATTTACGTTATGAATAAAGAAAAACTCTCGCTCTGTTGGAAATGGTGGTTTTTATTTCCTGACCATTGGCCATACATTTTTCTCTGATGTACAAAGCATTTATATCATAAAATAATAAGCTATACATTTTCATTATACATATAATAGCCCTATTCTATAACTTCTTTACTATTGATAATTCCTTTTTCTATTCTCCTATCAACTCTTGTTGGTTGTATACAAGGGATTACTAGATATATCTTAAAAATGAAATAAGGAACTAGTTTGAACTCATGCAAGCCACAATGAGTTCATTAAAATCGCATCTTGAATCATTCACTGTGGGACGTCAAAGTGAAGAAGTGCTATATCTTTCAATAGAACTTGAAAACATATTCCATAGTCCGAGTGTTCGTTATACAATGACAACATTTTAGCCCATCCAGCTACTTAAGCTAGGTCTTGTAAAATCAAACTTCACGCCTCTTAAGTTTATTACTCAATTGCTAAAGGATATTATGTAAGAAGATATGGAATAGAGATATGAGGATAAAACAGTGGTGCTACTAAATCTGACCCCCTCTAACCATAAGTTTTCGTGACTAAATTTGTTGCAGATGTCGACAAAACCACGACCTTCGGGACAAATTCGCCCTCATTTCACCCAGACTGCTGCCTTAATTTAATACGAGATGTTTCATACAAAAATAATCTTGGTTTTCTTTTCTGTTTTTTGGTTAGTAAACAAAAAATATCAAATGATAGAGCCTAAGTCTTGTTTTTGCAGTGGCCTCAAACGAATGATCTTTTTCATATATATATATATATATATATATATATATATATATATATATATATATATATATATCATTCGTTTGGGTTCTTAGATTGAGTATTAGTCAGTAAAAACTGTCACCTAGTATGTCAACATGGGGTTTTCCACTTTTTAGGTTGTTCTGTCTGGATAGCTATGCACGTATGTATGCATACTTCGTGTGTAATGGTCGCACTAATAACAGAGCTAGAGTGCTGAAAAAATCCAACGTGCACTCAGTATTATGTCTGAAAAAAAATTTTTTTTAAATTCTTTTTTCGAATAGATCCCTTGCGGGGTATTCAATGTAAGTTTATTGTAAACTATTGTCTTAATTCGTATCCAAATGCATTCACACTTTTTTCAACAGAAGTTTAGCGAAAGGTGATCGGAGTATTTTACTAATTATACATTTTCTAATAAACTTAAAGTATTATACACACTACAGCCTGTTGCCAAAAGGTGTTGGTCAGCTAAAGCTTCCTTTTGACCGACTAAATAGACTTTTTTTTAATTGGCTACCAGTTGTTGCGATTATGCAACGTTAGCATGGCAACAAATTCTCCATGGAGAGGCACCTGGATGAATAAAATACTTCTATCAAAACGGTCAGCTTGTTTTTCCCTCAGAGGATTGTAGAAGTATTCATTCCGATACCAAACATAGAACAATTAATTGAAAGAAAAACATTATAAAATTATTTTACAAAATATATCATAAAACACAAAGTTATCTCGCCAACTGTTCCAGAACTTATCACCTTAAAACAGTTTCTGATTCATTGTCAACTGTGAGAAAACGTAATCCCGAATTTGTCTTCAACTCTAGAATATCTAATATTTACCCTACTCATTCTGATCAAAGGCCACTGAATGGGACACTTTGAAAATCTTATCAACAAATAAAAATAGTGATCGGAACTATCCCGTTAAAACCATATTGAATTGCATAATGCCATCCAAAAATAGAGTGGTGTTAAAACAATTTTACACTTGATGTATCATTATGTAAGACTATTCCGTATTCATTCAATGGTTATATTTCTTGACCAATGTTACACAAAAAACTATGGACACAAACGTGGTGTATTATATCAGCAGAATTTATGCTTGTCAATATTGGAACGTTTTCAGAGAAATAAAAACGAATTTAATCCAGTATCAAACTTGAAACTATAACCAGAAGGAGAACTATCAAAAAACCCAAACATAATTTCGATTAAGAACCAAAGAAAAATTACTTATCAAAGATGAAAGTAAAGACTATACTTACCAGTCTTGATTTTGTCCCATTCGTTAAACTCGAACCTCTTGTCAGTAAATTGGACCCCAGCAGCGTTGAAGAGCATACGCAGGATCTCGGCACGTCCACGGCCATTGAAGTAGTACAGTGTATAGGAAGGCATGGTGATAGGGTTGTGTGTTTGGGAAGGTCTTATTCAGTACCAAAGTTTCTTGATTGAATGTTGATGGCTACTCGACGAGATTCTTATATACTAAGCTCTGTGAGTCAACTCAAATGAGAGACACCTTGACCAATTTTCAAATTAGTGCAATTTGTACTGATGTCAGATTGCAACTGCAAATAAGATGACATTTTGCACTTGCCTTGTAGTCATTAAATGGTTAGACGTGCAACAAACAAGAAAAGTGGGCAGTTGTCCTCTATTTTAAACAAGGTGCATGTAAGCAAGATAGAAAAAAATCCAAATAAAAACGATTCGTTATTGGGTTAATGTTTGTTAGAATCTTTGATTGTACTCAAAGGAGTGCGAGTAGCCAAACGGTTTGCAGGACTTGAAATGCAATCGGTGCGCCGTGTTCAAACTCTGACTACAATCTGTGTTCACTTCGAAATAATATCCCTGGAAGAAGCATGAATTCATCTCTTCTTACCCCAGCTATGGTTAAATTATTCATTTGCGTCGGGGAATGTAAATAGAATGTGTTCCAGGAGGGTACAAATGAGGGAGGGGCTCACATCTAATAGATCCCTTTATTCTAGATACTATTTATCAGTTATTCTTATCATGTTTAATTTCTTCAAAAAAAATCAATTTTCATTAATTTCTTTCCACAATTTTGTTTTTAAGCTTTTGGGTAATTTTTGGCTATTTTGGAGAAGATTATTTGGAATTTTGATAAAAGATAAAGTTATGAGATTTTGAAATATTATTCATACATATATGCAGATTATAATGAGAGAGAGAGAGAGAGAGAGAGAGAGAGAGGTTTTTGAAAGGCCAAAACCTTTCTTTGTTTTATTTTTTAATCAAAGAATCATCAAACATTTGAAATTTAAAAAAATAAAAATTTGATATAATCAAAAAATACTTCTTGAAGAGTCTTGTCAATACATTACTCTACAGATTAGCGTGTTTCATGAAAATCGATTCATATGTAAGTCTTATCAGAATTTTAAAGATATAATTTCGAAAAAAAATCGTTTAAATTTTTCATGACTAAAATTCTCATACATTAAAAAAAATTAATTTATCCTTCATTTTATAAATCATTTACAGCATTTATGTTTTGCATGCATCATTCACATTATATATTTATTCATTATACAATATTATATGATACAAACAGATTCTGTAGTAAATAAAATATGCTGCCTGTTTCTGCATGGTTTTCATCGTACGTTATATTTTGTGCATAAAAGGCGCCACACATAAGATATGTTCCTCAAATTTCTCCTTATTATATACCATTCAAAAGGAAATCAACTTTTCGATACGATAATTGAAAAAAAAACAAGTGTCAAACTTTGATCAAATTAGGTATGAGTTCGACAGGCCCATCAAGCCATAAGTGGATTATAATAAGTGCACATATGGAAAAAAAACAGTGACATCGTCGAAGGTACAAGCCTAGGAATGACTTTGACTCTGGCTCATACACAAGGCAGGCTGAGACGGTGGCTGCATAATTCCATCCTATTTATATTTCATCCTTTATATAACTTGAGAAATTTGTCATAATCCACTCCCAGCTTGCTTATACTGTTGAAACAATTAATATCCTTATCTTACAGTAATTCATCAAAAGTGTGTCATTCTGTCCGTGATCGTCCAAGTTAATGACGGCTAGGGCTATGACCACCAGATTTTCTGTTGTTTCTGATGGGAACATATTTCAGCAAATTAATTTTTGAAAAATACAGATTCAAAATCACATTTCAAGGAAAAAATTTAATTTTAATTTACAACTGATTTTTAAAGAAGACTTCAATGATTCACGTGCACTATCCAAGTGGCGATCCCCAAGAACTATGTATGGTGAATAAATTCAGCTAACCATGTCTTCAAAATCATATTATATCCGAATTTGATCGGAAAATCTGTAAACTGTTGTCGCAAGCAGTGATTCTAAAATGGCTCCAATGGGGGACATAATGGCTAAATATTTTCTTTTTTTTTTTTCAAATGCTTTCGGCTATAACTATGCGAAATTGTTATTTTTTTTATCATAAAATGCATAAATATTTGGGACCACTATTGTTCATTTTAAATGTTGTCAAAAGTTCATAGACGAAGAAGATTCATTATTTTATAGATTTTTTAGGCCATTCTCTTTATGTTTTTAAGTGTATCCAAACATCTCTATTAGACGCGTTCGGCCGGTTGGTGGGTCGGTCCGTCTGTCGGTCGGTCCAAGTTACGTTGAATATCAGGAAGTGGAGAGAGTGCCTTTGTGATTTATTTACCGGTGATTTATTTCATCTAATGCTAAAAGAACCGTGTGAAGAACATTAACCTTTACATGATCTTCAGCAAGATAAAGATCATGTGCTACAATCACATCGGAAATAAACACGCAACGATCCAAATTGAAGATGCAGAATTGATAAAAGTAAACCACAAAATCTACCAAAGACAGCAAATCTCTATGAAACCGACAAAAGAAGAAGAAATCAAACAAAGAATCACTCTAGGATAACAAGCTTTCAGCAGAGCAAGCTGAACTTTCAAGAATAAGTAAGTCCCATTAGTCCTTAAAAAAGAGTATACTACCGATGCATCCTTCCAATAGTCACCTATGGAGCAGGAACATTGAACTTGACTGAGAGGCTAACCCCCAAACCATGCCACACGCACGTGAAAAATTCATGCTCAACCTCATAGAGAGATCATAATTTAGCACAATTAGGGGAAAACAGGATTCCGAGAATATGAGAATCCATTTGATAACTAAAATGGCAGTGGGCTGATGGAGAGATGTGGTGAATCCCCAGGAAGGTCTATGTCAGGCGACAGACGATAAAAAACGGATGATAAATGATAATTATGTCATAAGAAGTGTGATGTCATCAGTAAAAGACATATCAAACGTTTGTTTTGTACAATGTTACCAAGTACTATCAATTATCAAGAACTACAACTGTCGGAAAAATGGCTAAAAACAGGTAAACTCTTCAATTTCCAGCGTACTTCATACCTATATACTTAAAATATATATGTATACACATATATATATATATATATATGTGTGTGTGTGTGTGTGTGTGTGTGTGTGTGTGTGTGTGTGTGTGTGTATAAAGCCACCTCATAAAAAAATAACCATACACCTAATTCCAGAACAAAATTGAACACTTGCTCGAATTTAAACTTACCAATTGTTTTTAAATGCTAGATTTTCGGGTGAACTATCCCTTCTTCTTTTTCCCTACCCACTATCACTGCTACTACTCTGACAACTAGTAATGCTACTATTACTTTGTTTCGAATATCTCTGAAAGCGGAAATCATAGCTGTAGCCGTATGGATGTTCGATGCATCTTTGAACTTATGGTTCCTGTTTCATAGTAACGCTATCTGCGGTTCTATTATGAACAAATTTTATTATTTTATGAGGATGTTTTTATACAGTCTTCAAATTCCCTCATTTTTTATGTGTCTACACACCTCCATGAACGCTTTTTGGTCGACCTGTCGGTCTGTTAGTTGATCCTAGTTATTTCAACAACAGAAATTTGAAGGGAGAGTAGTGATGTCATTAAAACTATACTATCCGTTCAATTTTTGGCCAGCTGTAAAGTATGTCATAATGAGAACATCCAAAATCTGCATTAAAGTGTGATGTCATTAAAAGAATACTATTCTGATCATTTTCTGAGCAAGCTGCTAATGATATCATGAGAGGATTCCGGTGTCTGAATTTTTGTATTTGAAAAAAAAAATGGAAAACTTGGCTCAAAACGCCAAAAAATGACCCTTTACCACTTTAATTAAAAATGATATTTGCAGAATATTTCTGTAATGCAGTATCTTCCAACAAATTAACTCAAAGGAGAACTACATGCTCCTCTTTTTCCTGTAACTTTTACTTCAGACGATGGATCCAAATTATTTTAATATTATATTTCTGCTTATATATCATTTGGTCTTTTTAATGCTGTTTGCACTTATGTGTTCGTATTGTTTGATTATTCGATATTAATTTTCTGGATCTGTGTCATTCTATTTCTTTCAGACAATATGTTTTTTTACTTCCTAATGCTGTCAAAAGTTCGGATATGAATTGATTCCGTTGCTCCAGAGATTTTTAGAACGATTGTCTTTAAATTTCTTTTTCTCAAAAGTTACGTTTGGGCAGGAATATTTTTCGGAGTTTAGAATCTACCTGGTTTGAATAACCCTAGTCTTTCCCTTGAAGCAGGGGACGTCGAAGTCAAAATTTATGATTTTTCAAAATCATCTACAACGTGACACTCTGATTGGTCAGGTAATATCACATGACATTTATAAACGTGATTCCGCGCAAAAAGGAACTCTTGTATATTCGATTTATCTTACTTTTATTAAAATTGTTTTGATCCTTCAAAAGCATAAAAGTATCATCAGTGCTTTCAGTGTGAAGGAACTCCAAATCCCATCAATCGTGGCATCAGACCGTTAATAATGACTGCAGATCACCCGCAGAAATTATGCACTCTTGACATTAGATATCAAACCATCAATTGGCACTTTCCTCCACATACATTTACGCATACATGCACGCACAAACACACACACACACACACATATATATACATATATATATATATATATATATATATATATATATATGGTTGCGTGTGTCAATAAGTATTGACAGTGCAGAAAAGAAAAGATTGATGAAATTGTTAATTTACATTTCATCATTAAAAAAACTTATGCATTCCGCCTCATGAGGACTTCTTCGGTGTTTAATGCAGGACCTGTGAAGAGTATTGAAAGTTACATTTTGAAAGTAACAGCACTGGTTTGTGGACTACGTTGAAGACTGCCGAGTGACCTATCATGTTCAAATAAGTCAAATGATATTTCATAATGCACAAACACCAAACAATGGTGTGTTGTATTTTATTGCCCTTTTTATCAATTGGTTTATTTTGTATAGGTGGTATATTGTTGAATAGTCGCTCCTGAAGGGTAATTGTTCGCGCGACTAATATCCATTTGGAGTGCCCGTTAGAGTGTGTGTGTGTGTGTGTATAAGTATTTTTGTGAATAGTTTATATATATTTGGTAATATTGTACGAGAAAGGTATTTATCGGAGTCACGAATATCTCTATTTGTGAAATAGGATAACTATTCCTGGACAGATGTTTTACTGTCATTTTCTTTCTCGTGCTTGCATTATAAATAGCAGGGCTAATCATTTGTGAAATACCCCTCCTATGCTCTAAACAGACAAGCTTCAACTCTCATCGAAAATGATGTTAAAATACAAGAGGGTTAATTTCATTCTAATAGATAAATACTTTTATGTTGATAATAGTTTGTTTTTTCCCGAATTGTAATTTTTATTTACTATTTGTACGATACAAAGGTCGCGGTAATCATCGTCAGTCGGAATAGAAGTGAAGTTTGACCCTGCAGCAGTCCGGCTTTTTCTTCTTTTTTCCTCTCTTGTTCTTTTTCTTTTGCGTGCGCTTGTGTGTGTGTGTGTGTGTGTGTGTGTGTGTGTGTGTGTGTGTGTGCGCGTGTGTGTGTGTGTGTGTGTGTGTGTGTGTGTGTGAGAGAGAGAGAGAGAGTAAGTAATTACTCAGGGCAGGCAGTCGTTCAGAGTTTATAAAAGAAGTGACCAAAAAATAGACAGAAAATTTAACAGAAAATTATCACCCATGTGTTAACCGAATTTTTCTTTTTTGTTTGGATGTAATTCTGGTTATCATCAAACAAATCACCTTCAAAAACTTAACCTACTAAAGGCTCTCATGATATCAATATACTAAAACCAGAGCTGAAAGAAAGACACTGAAATAAGTGTCTTGCACAGCGCTAATCTACAACAAAACTAAAATGCGGCTAAACTTTAAACCAATATCGCGGTTTTAAATGTTACAGGACATTAATTGACCCTCATCGGAGTAATTTTGAAAAAAAAAATTGATTTAAATTTGCTGGAGATATATCTATTTATAGAGCGAACACCATTTGATTATGTTCGATACGTATCTTATAAGATTAAGTAAGTTGTCTTCTTATGTGAAAAAAAATTTTTCACTTAGTTTTTTAAGTAATTTCATGATCTATGAAAAAATTTGTTGAATTTCATTAATTAGATGAATTTTCGTATATTCTCAAAACTAGGCAAAATTCTTACCTTTTCAGGGGGTGTACATTAATGCCCCCCCCAAAAAAAAAATTCATGAAATAGAAAAATCGATGGACGGAAATCAGATAGCATTAACTTTTTTTTATAGAGAACTATTGAACAATAAAAAACAGAAGTAAAAAAAATAAATTCAAATCGTATCGTTATTTCTATCATCTTAGTTGTTATTGCTTTTTATCGCAACCAAACTTGAGCTCGGCACTTTTCAGCAATGAGTAAATAAATTAACAGCGTTGATCAGAGTAAAGAATAAGTCCCAGGTGGGATACGAACTCACAGCCCCCTCATCTAAACTCACTTTTCATTTGTAATAAGACAAAATCTAAACCGACTTCTATTTCTAATAAAATATACTTGGATAGAACTGAACAACCATTTATTAACAAACATGACGATAGGTTGGTTCAGGGTGTCTGTTGGTGAGTTTGATTTTGACTGACCCTCGCCTCTGTGTTCAAATAATTCAGTGGTGAGAACGGCCGTGCTTCAAGTGAGACTTTCTTTGGCATCGAGGGTTTCATCTGGAACATATTCCTTATTCCTTCATTTGATGTTAATTTATTCACCCACTGATAAAGGGATCTCGGCCTGGGCTTTAGTTGCGATAAAAAAACAACAATAATTAAGATGAAAGTAATTCAAAAGAGAGTAATAATCATAATTGTAATAATAACAATATCATTTAAATTGATGTATTCAATTAAGTGTTTCTTTCAGTAATTCTCTTTTTTTAATTAAATGCTATCTGATTTCCATTAATCTACCTTTGCTATTTTATAAAATATTTTTGCTGGACATCAGTTTACCCCACCCGTAAGCCTGTGTATTAAGTTTAATTAAACCAAATTGTTACTAAGTGAATAAATCAAATTGTTAATTTTTATTATTTGTGCTTCGTTTTTTATATTGATTTAGCCAAGATGTGAAATCTTATAATCGGAAAGTAGATGAATCAAACTTTTTGTAGATAGAATATATCAAAAATAGTTTACGTATATCATTAAATTTGAAAAAAAAATGTATAAAAAGTCTACACACATAATTTACAAAATGTGACCATCAAGAACTTTTGTACGTCATTTTTAAAATCAAAAGTTGATATTAAGATGTACGTAAATTGTTTCATTCAATTGTGTTTGGAACAATATTTTAAAAGACACTTTCCTTTGAAGAAGTATACTTATCAGCTGTTCCCTTTCTAATACTAGGGTATGCTTTCAATGTTAATACATCTTTTCTTGAAGGAAGAATCATATATGAAACAGAAGACACTAGCAAAATCTGTTTAAAGCGAAAGACAAATAGCAAGTTCTTTCAGAGCCAGATTTCTTAGAGAAGGGGGCAGTAAGAGATATTTCTCGATGTTTTGAAAGGGAGAGATTTTCTCTCTTAACTAATTGTCTCCCTTTTAGTCTCTCACCCTTTCAAGAAGCGATCTGAACACCTACCCTCTATTTGCCTCTGGCTAGAAAAGCTATCAGTCAGTCGAATATTTAGTGCCTCAGGCAGAAAAATTGTGTCTGTTTCAATATAGATTTCTGATTGTGACTCGATTAACGCCCTACCCCTGAACAGGGGGTGGGGGTACCTAATGAGAACCCACGTAGGGTTTGCATGAATACTTGCAGAAAATTGAATGGGGTTCTATTGAGTATTTTGTACTGTACGCTGTTACATATTGACAGATGACATTTGATGAATGAGAATTCTGTGTGTCCCATGAATCCTGGGCATACTGTTCTGTTTACAGACTTGAAAATTGGCATCAGTACTCCACTTTAACCACTCTACAAAAGTTTCGGCTTTGCTTTTTTTTTTTTTTTAAAGAGTTTGTTTTTTTAAATTTTAGGGGCCTTTGGTAGGTTCATAAATAACATCTAAATTCTCAATAATCTAGATAATTATATATATAATATTTTATCCTATTCTAAATATACCCCAATGGAAAAACTAGTGATATCATAAAAAATTCATTCCAATCATATTAATTCTTTGATGAATTGTCTTCAAATTTTGACGCTACTTTAGTTCAGTAACTGACAGTAATGGGGAGGTAATTTAGTTTTTGTATGTTCTTTTGGTTAAAATTTGTTGCAATTGGAGGTTAGAATATATCAGAGATTATAAGATAAAAAACTAGGAATCATATTATATTTGCCCTTGCATTGTATTCGAATAAAAACAGTAATAGATATCGAATATCAAAGAATTGAATTAAATATAAAATTAAGAAATATTTTGTAATCGTAGCTCATTTTATGCCTGTTTAATCAATCCATAATTTGCTTGTCAAAGTGATCTACGATTTCCGGAGACGTGTTTTTCGTTCAATGTTGTTGTTATTTCAAATAGGCTGTCTGTCTAGCGACTTTTGTTGCTATGATATCTGCCCCCAACCCACCGACTGCCAATACTTTTGGCTTGAAATCTCAGGTCACTCGAACTCTTTAGCAGTAGCTCAGATGTATGTTGTCAGTTACTAAATTTTACGTCATGCGATCGAATTGCTGCCGTGATAGTGTCTCCTAATGTTACGTATCGATTCGGAACAGCGTACCCGACGAATAGATATCTGCAGATAAGTAAGACATTTCAGTTTTAGATTTATGAATGGAGTAGCTTATTGAAGCAGAGATCAAAACGAACGCTCCTTTCACCGAGTCGAGTGGGATAGCCTCAAA
>OY735237.1:20438103-20473103 GCA_963457665.1 Thysanoteuthis rhombus
ATCAATCAGGATTTAACTTTTGAATTGTTTTGAGAAAAGAAGATAATCCCTTACTTACCACCATGTCTGATTTTGGCTTGTCTTCAGTCTGAAAAAAAGGGAAAATGATTAGAATAAAAAATTATTTTCAAAAATATTTTTCTTATCTAAGTACTAAAAAGAAAGAAAATATATTTTGGTAAGTCTTCAGTCACACATATACACACAAATACATACAAATACAAACATACATACACTGTAACACTTATAGAAGTAGTTATCATATACTGCTTAGAGAGCATTCAAGATTCGTGTTGTCAAAAGTATTTTCTTATTACCGTTCATTTTACTTAAACCTCTTTCTTAATCCATTTCCATGGATAGTGTCTTGAAAGATGTAGATATGAAATATTGAGTAGATTCGGAATAACTGACTTACCCTGAAGCGTCCATTTTTCTCATGGAAGTACCTCATATAATCGTGCATGATTTCATAAAGACAATCACAGATGTAGTCAACCCTGAACATGTCCATGTTGTTTTTGCCGTAGAAACCTAGGAAAAAGAAAGTGCTTTTTCTTTGAATATGATTTTACAAAAAAAAAAACATTTAGAGGTGTTACAACTATACTTTTGATGCCAAAATATCGTTAAAAACACGTTAAAACAATTACGTTTACTTCTAAAATCTTACTTTATCACAATGCTTCTTGAACTACTTCAGCATCATTCATCTGTGAGTCATAGATTCCAAATTCCATTCGACATCAACTGAATCCTTTTTTTGTTGGGTTTTTTTTTTTGCAATTATTGTTTTATTCTCGCTTCCGTATGAATTTGTATTTAATTCATCTTGTCATATGAGTCAAAAAATAATTCATTTCTAAGATGTTTATTTCATTCAACTGTTTGATTATTCTATGAATATGTAAATAAGACTGCGAATAACAAAAAATAGAATAGATTTTCTATTTTACATACTGAAAGGAATTCAATTTTTTGATTTTCATTTCTATCTCCATGGTTTATACGATGAATCATGAACATCTTACCATATTCCCTGGCCAAGTACCTGGCAATGGCCATGGTTTCGGGCATCTTGTCCTTGCCATCGACCTCCAAGACAGGGACGCTGAAGCTGGGCATGTCTGTAAATTATTATGTACAAAGATAAATATAGCAAGGATTTCAAACCAACAAATCTGAATATTTCTACAATATAACAAGTTCTTACATAATTTCTTTAGTCAACAAGCATCCGATGTAGCGTCACTCACAACACCATGATATATGTATATGTTCAGATTATCTGTTCTTGGTTATCGTAAACAAAATGGAGCCAAAGTCTCCTTTTTGCAATGGCTTCATACAAATCGATATTCGAACACTTCTTGTTTTTCTATTAATATATACAAAACTGAACCACAATTCAATAATATTTTCTCACCTCCAAAAGATTTTCATAGTTCCTCTTGGTTGATAGTACATACTACCTTATGTAGGTATGTAATTTTATATTCAAAAACATAACATAAAAAAAGAAAAAAAAGAAAAGTAGCCGGTTCTCCAGTCTCGTATTATCATTGTTTTTTTTATTCCCTTCGGGCCGCAAGATATATACATATTTTCGAATCTGTACCACAAAGCACACCAGCATTTTGGATTTGGCCTGCCTCATAAAACCTTTGCCGCCCACTAAGTTAAAGGATGTTTCTTGATTATCTGAATTCCCGAGTAACGTAAATATTATTAATATTTATTCTTTTGACCTTCAAGAACCAACAGTCTATATCGTATCAAAAAAGCAAGGAGTGGATATATTCTATGTTGCTTGAGTTCTTAAGTTATATATAACAAACCGTCAACCAAAACTGTCAATAAAACTATCAAAATAGGTTTCTTCAGTTTTTAGGTTGGTCTGGCTGGTTTAATAGACGTGTGTGGGTGTACATGTCACTGATATTAGTGGTACTGATAGACGTAATGGATTGAAACAATTTAAAGATATATCCTCCATTATTTCTATTAAAAAAAACTTTTGTTTCATTTTAAACTCTCACCCATGAGTTTTTAGTGAGAGATTCGATGTAAGTTTATGCAAAATTAATCCCCTAATTTGTGTCCAACTGCATTCAGGTTATTTTTAATCAGACTGTTAGTGATGCCTGACAACCAATTGTGGAAAAAAATGATTTATTTCATGATCACTCATTTAACCGATTTTTTGGATAAACCAACCTCTATACAAGATGTTGGTCGGCGGAAATTTCAATTGAATGACTAACTACACCATCTTTTTTTTAGAGAATTAGCAACCCAGTGAAACCCAAAATCGCTATGGCAGTTGTTGTGAGAAACTAGTAACAATTTCTCTTCGGGGACACAACTCATATCCCCATCAATACTTGAAGATTTTTAGAGAATCTTAGAAGTATCCAATCCAATACCAATCATGCGACTATCATAAAAAAAAGAAATATCAAGAAAAACAAGAATCATTTTGATTAAAAACCAAAGAAAAGACAATATTTACCAGTCTTGATTTTGTCCCATTCGTTAAATTCGAACCTCTTGTCAGTGAATGGGACCCCAGCAGCGTTGAAGATCATACGCAGGATCTCGGCACGTCCACGGCCATTGAAGTAGTACAGTGTATAGGAAGGCATTGTTGTTGGGTTTGTGTTTGGGAAGGTCTTATTCTGTTCCAAAGTTTCTTGAGTGAATGACACTGGCTACTCGACGAGGTCCTTATATACCGAGTTCTGTGAGTCACCCTAAACGAGAGAGACCTTGTCCGAATTGCAAATAGGTGCAATTGGTAACGATGTCAGATTGCAACTGCAAATAAGATGACATATTGCATTTGTCGTGTAATCATTAAATGGTTAAACGTGCAGCAAACAAGAAATCTAATTAGTTGTCTTCTATTTAAAACAAGGTGCATCTAAGCTCATTATAAATTAAAAACAAAGAAAACAATTCGTTATTGGGTTAATGTTTTTTTAATTGTATTAGTGTGGGTAGCCAAAATGTGAACAGGACTGGAAATGGAATTGCCGAGTTCAAACTCCGACAACGATCTGTGTGTGCAAACTGAAAGAGTAGGGAATATGTTTAAGAAAGGTTCTGTTTACAAGGTTCTGGTGAAGCATCGACAGGCTTAGTAAAGCGGCTGTCGATTATGTTGTAATAACTTTTAACATCTCATGATATAACCCTTCAAGATCTTCGATGAAGCACCCAAACGGACAACACTGATATCAGCTTATACACTTCTTTTAGTTATTAATAGGGCTATGGAGCATATCTCTAGCATAAGTAGATTTCAAAAATTACATTTTACGTACGGAATACATTCTTAATTTAAAACTAGAAATCTATATTTTTTAAAACAATCATAAGTTTTTTATATTTTGAATTAGACATCGTGTAAAACTTCTACATTTCCGAAAATGAGAGTACTTGGAATATTTTGCGTGGATATTCATTTTAAATGCAATGCAAGAGTCCATGACGGTGATGTTTTTCAAAAAAGGAATGAATCAATGGAAGCATACTTCAAATCTTTGTTCTCTTATGGAAAGATATATCTGAAAATAACATTCATTGGCGAGTGTTCAGCTATTCCAATACATTTTTCGAAGCATTGTCATAGCAGTTGATGTTTTGGGCTTACTTTTCGGCATATGCGTTATTGAATAGTTCTTCTTAGCTGAAAATTTCAAGCCAATCGCGCATTTTTTGATAGAAGCATACAATTAGGTACTCTTATAGCCATGACTATTTTTAAAAGATAGACATTGAACTATCATGAATTTTCAATTTGCCGCCCTCTGAGAACTGTTTTCAGATCAATTTCCCTGATGGCAATAGATAGGATATGATATCGAGAACATATTTAACTGAAAATATTTTCCATGCATAATTTGGGGAATTTCTAATTGGATGATACAATCAGGTCATTGAAGATTCAAGGTGGCTGCCATGACTGGTATGTAAATTGTAATTGCAATAAATTTGCGTAAACTAGTGTTATATGAATGATTTTGGTACCAAATCATGAGTTTGTTATGATACAGAATTCGAATTCAAGATTGGTAAAATCAACCAGAAACTCCCTTTTATCTCATAATTCGAGATAATGATGATGATGGTGAGCATGGTGGTGGTAGTAGTGATGTTTGTCATAATGGTGGTGGTAGTGGTGTGGATGGTGATCATGATGATGGTAATGATAGTGACTCTGATTGTGTATTTGATGATGTGATGATGATGATATGATAATTGCAATGATGTTGATGGTGATAGTGATGCTCGTTATGCTGATGATAGTGATGGTGGTTACGATAATAGTGATGATGGTTGCCATGATGATTGTGGTGATGATAGTAGTGGTGGGGATGATGGAGGTGGTGATGATAAGCATCGCCATCTCCACCATTAGCAGCAGCATCACCAACAACAACAACCAACCACCGCAACCATCCTAACTGCCAGAATCACTATCATCATCACTACCACTATCATCAAGACCATCAACACCAATACCGTCAAAATGACTATTATCATCTTTACTATCATCGTCATCAAACTGCATATCAATACCGTCACTGCCATCATAAGCATAAACACCACTAATATCACCACTACCAGCATCCTAACCCTGACCGTAAATCCCCATCTTTATCACCATTCCCAGTATCATCACCACTACCATCACCACCAATACCACCAGGTCGATAATCACAGCTTCAACGATCAGCACGACCATTATCACCACCATCACCACCTCTGATGATAAGAAAATTGATCTGAAAACAATTGAGCTAGCAGTTGTTTTGAAATGGCTGATATGGGTACCATGTGCAAAATAGATGATAGCTCAATATAAAAACTCAATTCAATGCCTTTGTCAACTAGTGTACCATATTTTATTTATGTATCAAAAATGCATAATTATTCGGTCAACTGGCCAAATTATTAAACATTCTAAATGACGTCCAATGTTCATAGATGAAGTTTCATTAGTTCATAGATTTTTCGGACCACTTTTTTACGTTTTTATGTGTCAACATATCTGTATAAGACACTTTCACTGGTCAGTCGGTCTGTTGGTCAGTCCCATTTATGCTAAATGATAAAAACTGAAATGTTCTATCTACCAGTTGCTATGATATCATGTGAGGCTTGATGTTGTCAATAGATGACGTATATTGTTTCGTGTAATGTTGACAATTAGTGTTATTCATTGATAGTTAATATCGCCTAAAATAAAATTGATCGAAGAAGTTTTTAATTCCCAACTAAATCTGTAGCTGAAAATGCTACTTATTCAAAGAACTTTTCAACCATACATCGAGACCCCAGAACAAATCATCAATAAAAAAAAATTGTACTCTTTGGGTTGAATTCACTATTTTTTTGATTTTTTTTTTATTTATTTTTCTTTCTTTTTTTTTTTTTTGCAAGATTTTCGGATGAAACATTCTCAACTTCCTCTTCTTCCTCCTCCTGCTCCATTTACATTAATTAATAATGCTTCTGCTACTTCGCTTAGGATCCCTTTCTAATGGTTCTTTCTCTTAATATTACATTTCAGCAAAAATAATTTTCCGGTCATACAAACTGTATCTAGAGTTCTGAGACAAACACTTTTTTTCCGACTACTGTCTTTGAATTTCCATTCTTTCAGAAGTGTCTGCACGTCTCTATTAGACGCTTTTTGGTCGGTCTGTCGGTTGATTGGTCTGTCCCAGTTATTTTAAACAGAAAAATAGGAAGGTACGAAGTGCTGTGATGTCAGCAAAATAATATTATTCCGATAATCTTTCGACCGGCCGCTACTCAAGTTATAATAGAATATAAAAGTTGTGACGTCATTTGAAAAAAATACTATCCCAGTCATTTTTCTTCACCTTCTACAAATTATGTGATATTAGAATATCTGGTCCGAATTTTTGTATTAAAAAAAGACAAAAATTGCCAAAATGGCAGCAATTGTTATTTATGGTTGTTAATGATTGTTGATAATAATAATATTTCCATATTGCAAAATCATACGAGCATGACAATCAAGTGAATTCTTCCCCCTTCCTATTCCACGCCTACCTCTGCCGTTTTTATTCCTGATGACGTACACATCGTTGATACTATGATTCTTGTTTTTCAAATGATATGTTTTTGCTGATGTATTATTCGATTTAGATTTATTAGATGGAGTTTTCATTACACCAAGGGTTTTCTGAATATGTGTCATTATGTTTGTTTTCCTAAGATTACATTTCAGCCTATACCTTTCCGGCCTTCCTAACGCTGTCAAAAATTCAGGCAGGAACAATTTTTTAGAACTATCATCTTTAAAGTTCCTATTTTGATATTAAATTTCGGTCGATATATTTTTCAGATTTTCATTTGTTTTTCGAAGTTCTGAGATGTTTTATGAATCTGTTAGAAAATTGAGCACAAGACCATTAATTTTGGAGTCCTTCCTGTGCATTGTAAGATATATGCAAGTATGTGTGTTGAGTGTGCGTATGATAGCGTGCTTGTCTATTTGAGATTAGGTATGTGTATGTGTTTCTTGTTTATTTCTCATGCTGTGACAGGCAGGGAAATTTTGAACTTATATGTGTTCATACCTGTTAAACGAGACACACACACACACACATATATATATATATTTACATATATATATATATATATATATATATATATATATATATTTATATGTGTGTATGTGTGTGTGTATGCAAGTGTGCGTGTACGTGTGTTTTAGGAGACACGCATTTATGGAAAGATAGGTTTTGGATAGACTGAAATTTCGAGAGAGGAAGCAGAAATAAACTAGCCATAACAGATTGCCCGAAGTAAGTCAGTTCATAGCCTGGTATTGTCCAGCCTAAGGTCTTGCTATCTTCGACTCGTACAGAATTTAAATGAGAATTGAAATTCACACACAGTTTGCGTGAAATTTAAAATGAAACTAGGTGTGACAATCCTCAGCACTGCCCACCGTGTGCTTTGAGAAAATAACGACGCAACAAAATAAAACATGTATTACTTTTTTTTATAAATGAAATCTGGCTTTTGCATATTAAGTGTAGCGTTTATTTGCTGATTTAGAACCAAACCTCCAGCGACCCGTTCGAACACAGCGGGCTTTCTACCTCAGTGAATTGCATTGTCTCATGCACACATCTGTCAGTACAAGGAAAATGCACGTGCTTGGTGAAACAGTATAGACGCCACTATAAGAAAGGTTCGAACGAACTTCGCCATTGTACAACCTGACCGAAATGAATTCCGTTTGACGCAGAATTGGGCATTTCGTTCGACTGATCGAACTTGATTTATTTTGACGCAGCGCTGTGATTCACAACAAAAATAAATAGGAAGGAAGTAGTGAAATGAGAAAAACTGAAAAACGATGGCTGTGAAATTATACAAAAGAAATGAAAATCATAAAAAGGCAGATATCTTAAAACCAGAACAATGCTTGCAGTTAAATGAACTCTGAGAAATTTCCATTTGAAATATAAGATGAAAACTACTAAGACCAAAAAATCGTAAAGTGAAAATGAAAAAGTCACGTTTTTTCCCGTCCTTTTTCAATTATAGCAAACATTTTTCTCCTACTGACTGAACGCAGTGAGTTTTTGTTCAACGTTATTTCTGCTATCTGTGGATAATGTATGTGTATTACACTTTCAAGGTGTTTCGAAGCCGTATTTTCTATATCTTTTATAGTTCGATTTTTCTGTACGTTACTCACAATTTCAGCTAAAAAATGCTGTGACTGCCATTGACGGTCCAAAATGTTTATTAATTTTGTATCTCTATTAAACCAAATTATTTACGAAGAGGATTTGTCCTGTGAGGTCTCGATTTAGCCTCTACTAGGTATCTTCCTAGTACGTGTTTCAAGCGAGAAAAAATTCCTTGACCCGTTAATTGTGGTGAACATTTCAAGCCAGGCTTTTTAACACATAATTTTTTCCCGTCACAACGCAACTAATGTGAGCTGATGCAATGAAGTACTGTAGAAAGAGATGTATAACAAGATATTATAAGTCTGACTAGAAGTAGAATAGAATGCGTGGCACGTTGACTTTGCAGTATTAGTTAAACATGATTTTTCGTCAAATCAGAGTTCGACTGGCCACCCGTACCGACAGTTGAGCACATTATTAATTGGGTTTATCTGCAAAATAATTGGTTTTCTCGGAACTCAGTGCATTGTTTCAATAACTGTGTCGACTAATATGCTGAAAGCATCCTACTTCTATGGAACTGGCCATTCTGAGTCTACATCACGTCGCCAGACAAAATCTGGTATTTCCTGAGATGAGCTTTTATTGCACTTCAGGAATTGTTTTATCCTTGATTTATAAGTTTATATTTCTTTCTTCTTGGTTATGTATACTTGTTCATTGTGTTATATTTGGCATCGCACATGTGCATTGGACGGGTTCATGACGGTCATAAAGTATGAAGAAGTAGAAGGAATGTTTATTTTCTTTTTGTCTGTGTTTTCTAACTCTTTCACCTTGTACAGTGAATTTATTTCTCATATAAAAACATTGGCCTTTCTAACCAGTAAAAGATTTCTAAAACCCTTAAGGTCTACGGATATTGCCAACATTTTTTGATCTTATTGATGTACGTTTGGAATATTTCCTAAAACACCTTGTTTTGGAATTGATTTTCGTGAATTTTATTATTCGTGTACGTTATTCCATTGCTGATACCTTTCAGACATTCATAACAATCACTCTCTTTGTATGATATTGTACTAGTATTGTAAAGCTGCAATGTCTTTTGTCTGAAATCGTGTATGTGAATTGTACAGGGTTTTTAACATGGTGATAACTGGAAAGACTGCAGGCGGCAAAACAAAGATTTTCTGTATAAATCGAACGGTGGTGCTGTTGATTTCTTGCTGTTGGTAACATTCAAAAGCAGGATACAAAATTCAATTCATTTTGGATTAATACTAAATTGCGTATGGCTTATAGAAAATAAGGGTGTACATTGCTTACATAACAGTAAAAGATATTGGTTGGCATATTGTCTTGAGTATTTGAACACTTTTTTTCTTCGGATAAGAATCCAAAAGATTTTGATTTTTTTTTACGCAAGGCACAGTGCCAGTAATTTTTGAGTTTCATTTATGTATCGTAAAACCATTAATTTTGGAGTCTTTCTTGTGCATTGTAAGATATGTTTGTGTGTGTGTGTGTTGAGAGTGCATGTGAGAGCGTACTTGTCTATTTGAGTATGTGAGTCGGTATTAAAGTATGTGTGCGCTTTCATTTTCTGTTATGTCATGCTGAAAAAAGGAAGAAGGAGAGGACAAGCAGCTTTACCTCTTCCCGGAAAAAAGCTATATAAGGTTTTCTGGAGCCTAGATTCGATTGGGGTAATTGAGAGGATTATCTGTTTAGAGTGGAGTCTAAATATATGCTTTAATGAACTATGGCAAGCGGGGATACCTCGCTACCCTCGACTCTCAAAGAAGTTAACTAAGAATTGGATTTCACATACAGTTTGTGAAAGATGCAAAATGAGGAATATTGGATCTAGTAGCCAAAATAACAATCACTATCCAATCTGGCAGAGGGAATAACCCGTACGCTTCAAGAAGACAGACAACAGAATAATACATGAATATCTGTTTTGTAAATGGACTCTGGTTTTTAATGAGAAGCAAGTTGCATCTCTCCAAAGGTGCAGTATTTTCTTCCGCAGATTTATCACCATGTCTCCGGCTTCCCGTGACAAAGAATTGCATGACTGCGCATGCGCAGTGCCGTTGTAAGAGAAATTTGCACACAATAAAATAACATAGTTGAAATAGTGATTGGCCTATTCAGAAGAAAATGGTGAGGCAAGCCATTTATTGGACCACTGGTAGGATATCTATCTTGTTTAAGAAGCTATGACGATTCTGTGAAGGAGGCAGGCCTCCAAAAACGACAATCTTCCACTGCGTCCGTATCCTTGCTAACTCAAATTTAACATTTTTTTCAAAATGATGAGCCAAAACCACGACACTCTGACTGGCTAGGTAATATCACGTGACATTTATATACACCTTCCTACATGAAAAAAAAACTTGTAGGTTTGATTAATTTCCTCTTATCAAAATTATTTTGATACCCCGGTAACATTAAAGTGCGATCTATGATTTCACCTTGAGGGAGAACCAGAATCTTAGTCATCATGACACCGTGAATAATGACCCCAGATCATCTGCAGAGATCAAGTGTTCTTGACCACAGCTTGTCCTAGCCTGAAGCCATTAACTGACACTCTCCAACACTCACGTGCATACACACTCACTAACATACACATTTATGTGTGTGTGTGTGTGTGTGTGTGTTCGTTGTGTGGATGAAAGAAAATCGAAGAAAATAGTAAAAATGATTGACAGTGCGGAAAAGAAAAGATTGAGGAAAACGTTTGTTTATACCTTAAAATTTCTTATTGTTGTCATAAAAACCTGATGCATTTCGTCGAATTAGCCCCATCAGGGGTATGCAGTGAAGAACATGCAAAATACAGACGATCAATATAGAAAAAAAGAACAAGGGACTATATCCCCAAAATACATTCAAATCAAGTTGGAGACTACCGTATGATCTACCCATTCGAATGGCTTCTCATTATCTATGAAAGCCAGACAAAGTGGTTTGTTGCAATCTACTACGTTTTTATGATTTTGTTTATTGTGTATAAGTGGTTTATTGTTGAATAGCCACCCAGTGCCGGTTTGTATCATTTTCATCTGAGTTCTTCCTAGTCTGTACATAAGTATTTTCGTGAATTGTCCAAATATTTCCAAATGTGTGATAGGAGAGTAGGTACCAGGTTCATGAATATCTACTTTTTATGAAATAGGATTACTTTTCCTTGACAGAAGATTTGAGGTTATATTTCTCGTGTACAGTGTATGAATAGGTATGCTAGTCATTTTTAAATATCTCTCCTACATCGTCAAAAAGGTCTGTCGTTGGGCCATCCTGGCTTGGGTCTTTTTTACGTTTTATATTCCATGCTATAAACTCTGTTTTCTGTTATGTCTGGAACATCATGAGTATTAGTTTGTGGCGCTTTTATTTTTATTTATAATGTACAAGTTTGTAATATAATCTTCAGTTTTTCTTAAAACGTAAATAGCTTGCCTAGTCATTTCTAGAATGACACCTCTACGTATTGAAAAATATCTGACGTTAAGCCATCCTCGTTTAGGAGGGGGGTTCTGAGTTACAATTTTTGCAGTTCAAACTCTATTTCTGTTATGTCTGGGACATCACTGAAGTCTATCTGAGAATCAGTTTCTTGTTCATTCATTTTTTAAGTGAACAATTTTCAATAATATTTTACAGTTTCTTAACATCTTGTCCCTACGTTTGATAATTCGGCCATATCTCTCATTTGGAGCAAACATCTTCTTTTTGCCATTATAATCCACGTCTCACACGTGTTTTAGAGTCTTTGCTCTCCTCTTAGCTTCTACTATTCTCTTCATATTTCTGTCAAACTCTAGTCCAAGTCTGGAGTTGACTTTGTTTTTCTATGTTAACAACGAGAGCAAGAAAAAAGGAATAATCCTCACCTAATTTCGTGGAGTAAACTCTCCGCTGTCTGTCTGTTCCGACACATTAAACCAAACCATTAAAAGGAATTAGTTTTCCTTCAACTTGATTTGGAATCACGACTGATTAACGACTCTCTTACTGTGTAGTTCAAACTGACAAGTTTCACCTACATTCGAAGATCGTGTTAGAAATACTTCAACTTATTTTGTTTTGATAGATAAATACATTTATCCTAAAAGAATGAGAAAATATATTTGTTTAAGTTTTATTCATTATAAGTACGATACAAAAGTTGCAGTAATCGTCTCCAGTCCTAATAGAGATAGACCCAGCAGGAGTCCAGCTTTTTAATATTTTTTTTCCCTCTCGTTTTTTTTTTTTTTTTTTTTTTTTTTTGGTTCACCCTTCTGTTCAGTTTCGTTTTCTTCATTTAGTCCTCCTTAGTTTTTATTTTATTCAACATTTCCCTTATTTCTGATTCGTTCAAATGTTGCTTTCGAGTATCTCTTTGTGTTATCATTCCCGTTCGTATTGCCTATAATCTCAGTAATCTCTATACATCTGCTGTTTCCCTAATTATATTTTCCAGATTCTTATTTTGCTATTTTGTAAAGCCTGAAATCTGTCCTCTGCCGTTTCCTTAAAATTGATAATGATCTCTGTATCCTATCAGGGCATATGTCAACTGATTGGTCCTCATGGGATAGTAAATGCAGTTGAGGGGTTTGATAGGAAGGTTTGCTGGTAAGATGGCAGAGGGTAGCACCATCGCAATTGTCATGAAAGGAGGCGGGAAAAATCATTGTAGTTTTCATGAAAAGAGGTGAGAAAAGCCTTTGACCGGGAGTGGATATAATAGCAGATGATATATATATTTATATATATTATTGTGTAATCCACAAACAGCTGCTTCGTTGTATTACAACTCTTCAGTGTTGCTATAGACTAACCATTATCCCATCTAGTACCACGAGGCAGGAGCAAAACCTTAGCTTCAGACCCGGAGGCTGGTATCCTCCCTCTACTCCATGGATATATATATATATATATATATATATATATATATATATATATATATATATATATATATATATATGTGTGTGTATGTGTGTGTGTGTGTGTGTGTGTGTGTGTGTGTGTGTGTGTGTTTCATTTTCGGTTGGATGTAATCTGGGCAATCATTAACCAGATCACCGTCAAAGACCTAATCCAACGAAGGGACGGATGTGACCCATCACCGCTAGAAATGATATTATAATATCAATATCCTATAGCCGGCGGTGATAAGAGATATTGGCAAAAAATCTCTTGGACATCGTACATCTACAAAGTATTCTAATAAACAAAATTTTCATGATATCAAATCATTACCTATTTTCATCAATTCATTTTTTAAATCTTTTTTTATTGCGCAAACACGTTTCAATTATGCTTGTTATTTATGGAGATCTCATCATGAAAAATATATCTATACTCAGATTTTTTTTAAATGAATTATCTTTTTTCATCACAAAATCACCAATCAATGAATAAAGACGGAAACTTTTATTGAATTTCAACAATTAGATTTTGAAAATGAGTGTATATTAGGCACTGCAAGTATCCCAATTTATATCATACGCGTTTTTTTTATGTGTCCGGTAGAAAATAACCGCTGCGGGCTATCATTCACTCTAGGTTATCTCCCGTCGTTGTTGTTATATCTTTTTTTTTTTTCCTTTTTAATTAGGTGATTTTTTTTTTTCAATTAGGCGACTTCATTATTTGTTGATATATTTCATTGGAAAGTTGTACGTCTGGATGGTAAGTTATGACCGGTCTGTTTGTTCAGATTTTACAAGCATAAAAATCGGGTATCTCTGGGTTAACAGTTCTAATAAGCAATGAATTACTCTCTCCATATATTTCAACTTTTCTGTCGGCGATCTTTTTACTTGAAACCTTCATTTGAATAAATGTATTCATGGATTTCTGAAACTAGCAAGTCGACAGTGTATACCTCCGCCAGCGCAGTACATTGTCTCAATCAAAAATTACCCTTGGTTCACTCAAAAATGGAGATATCGTGTTGACAGTTATAAGCGAATGCATAAATGTATGGAAACAAAATGGGAAAAGAAAAATATCAATCGAAAAGGCAAACCTGTATCCATCCCAAAATGTGACAACATTTTTGTCACTTCACTTTAACAAACTTTCATCGAAATTATTGAGAACTTTCGGAGATATAGAGTGGTGAGACAGACGGAAAGATGGAAAGGCCTGGGGTAATACATAAACATCTCCAAATTCGTATATCTCAGAATTTTTGAGATGAGGTATTATTATTATTTCTATTGATATTCGGCTCATTCCAACAGGTTTAATGACAAAACCCCCAGTACGATCGAAGCGAGCTCAACTGGCTGCAGAAAAACTAGGTCATGCCCTAGTACGAGAGAGAATATGCCACAACAGATGGAGAAAAATGCAGCTACAGTATGAGATCGTTACTCGAAAGCAAGCGCTCCTACACCTAGCGCAGACCGAAGACAGTGCTAGAATCGAGAACTGTCTCCAAAAGTCGTACATGACTGAATGCAAAAATGTGAAGATCCAACAAATAAGGAAGCTAGCAAAGCTGAAAGAACGATGCTTAAAGTCCAAGAGCGATAATCCACAACCCGTAAAGGCAGTAATCAACTTGAGTCAACGGATACTATCAAACTCTGAAGAATCTATACTAAATAAAGGTCTCAACTTCGCAATCCCGAGTAAACGAGTCCCTTACTTGGACATCATAGCGTACAGTGAAAATTTGGCCAACATAATTGGGGAGGCTGGCTACTGCAAGTTAAAAACAGATCCAACTCTGAAAACCGAGAGGAAGCTGTCGCAGATCCTAAGCAAGAACAAGGATCACTTCCCCCAGTAACCTACAGACAGTTAACTCAAAGATATAGTAAGCCACCACATATGTACGGCCTCCCAAAGATTCACACGGTAGGTACTCCATTACGACCTATAGTAAGCTGTCGGGGCTCAGCATGCCATCCACTGAGCAGGTACCTGGTGAGTATAATCGACCCGCTGGTGGGTAAGACCTCATCCTATGTAAAGAACTCAGCTGACTTCGTAGAAAAACTTAGAGGGGCTCCAATTCAGACACAACGAATGTTGAGCCTAGACGTGGTGAGTCTCTTCACACGAGTTCCTACATCCGAAGCACTGTCAGTAGTTAGGGATAAATTAGGTTCAGATCCCACATTGGATGAACGTACCAGCATCCCCCTTAACAACCTAATGGAAATGCTGATTTTCTGTATAGAAACAACATAATTCCAACTGGGGAATGAGATGTACCAACAGGAGGAAGGCTTGGCTATGGGATCACCGCTATCACCAGTGATGGCAAATATATACATGGAGTACTTTGAAGAATTGGCCTTAGGAACATCGCCACTACGGCCAAGCACGTGGCTTCAATGTGTAGATGACACCTTCGTACTATGGCCACATCTGGAAGACCCACGGTTACTACTTGAACATGTGAACTCAATCAGAGCTTCTATACAGTTCACAATGGAAAAAGAGAGTAACAATAAATTAGCCTTCCTGGATGTACTGGTAACAAGATCAGAACAAGGTTTCAATACATCTGTGTATCGTAAGCCAACGTTCACTGGTCGATATCTCAACTTCGCCTCTAACCATCCATACAGCGTTAAGAAAGGGGTCGTCCGATGCTTACAGCACCGAGCAAAGCTAATAAGTTGCGACACTGACACATACCTCTGTGAGATGCGTAGCATAAGCAAGAATCTCCAGAGAAATGGTTATCCCAAAGGCTTAACTGTCACCACTAGTGAAAGGAGAGTGACGGAGGAGGAGGATGACAATCATAAACCAACTACAGTCTGTCTCCCCTACCTTAAGAATGTGTCTGAGAAGATCCGGAAGATCTGCGCCCCATATAATATCCGGGCCGCATTCAGAAGTAGATCAACGCTACGCAGCTACCTCTCCCGCACCAAACCACCCACTGAGTTATCGAACACCAATAACTGTGTATACTCAATACCGTGCAGCTGTGGGCACGAATAGGTGAAACATGTCGCCCCTTGAAGGTTCGGGTGGAAGAACACCGAATAGCAGTGAGTAAAGGTGAAACCAATAAATCGGGTATAGCTGACCATGTATGGAAAGAAAAGGGAGACCACCTACCCCTCTGGAACAAGGTTGAGATAATTGATCTGGAAGAACACTGGAAAATTCGGAAATTGAAAGAGTTGGCCCATATGCTAGTCAAACAAAAATGCCTCAGTAATCCTAGCATTGAAATGAATACCTTATGGGAACCTCTAATAATAAAAGACAGAAAACAATAACATTAAAAAAAAAAATCATAACTGTCACCTGAGGTTTAAGGCTCCTAAAAATTAGCACCTGTTGTCCACATGGACACATAGCGCAGTGGTTACAGCATCAGACAGGCATTACTGTTAAGTAATCTGATGGTTCTAGGTTCGATCCTAGAATGAGACAGTATAACAATACTAGTAACGCTAAAGAGGGGAGTACGGTCAATATACCCCCGTCGGATAAATAAAGGGTTCGGTTCGTTACTTCCCAAAATCTACCAGATGATACCTGACGAAAGCCGAATAATACCTGACGGCCGAAACGTTGTATGAAAAACAACGAAGTTGAGGATGGTCCGAATATCAATAGAAATAATCTCCAAATTCGTTAGCAGGTGTGAACAGATGAGATTGTAATGGAAAGAAAATGTTTATATATATATACATGTATGACTAGCATGGTACCCGTCAAAAATGACAGTTACCATTTTTACTGTATTGCAGTAACAAATCATCGTATATACATGATACAATTATTTGATCCCAAGGGAAATTCTAACGTTATAAAGTTATTGTACAGAATCAGGAACCATGTTTTGGTGTGGTTCTTTTTTTTTTTTTTTTTATTTCACTTTCATTTTAACGAACGTAGATATCAAAGATATCAAAGATAGAGTAAGGTTCTACACTTTATATTTGCGAGTATGTCAGGCACTCCTGACCATACCATTTTGTCTACAGACTTGCTAAATGACATTAGCACTCCACGAGGCTCTTCTCAGAAATGTTTATTTGATTCTTAGTGAAAAAAAAATTATTTGACCAATTCGGGTGCCATATCTTGACGGGGTTGATATTCAATAATAACGTCTAAAATCGGGTAAAAAAAAAAGTCAAGAAGCATTTAGATTATCCACAGTCTAGATGTTTAATCCTATTTAGATGTTTTCCAGTGGGAAACACCTCACCTGTGATGTCATAAATAGATTTTATTCTGACCATATTTAATTTTTAAGGAATTTTCTCTTCATGATTTCAAATTTTGATCCTATGGTTGTTAAATAATTGACCATGATGGCGAAGTTTTTAGTTTCTGTGAGTTCAATGGGTTTAGACTTTGCAGAAAAAAAGAGGATAAAATGAATTAGAGATATTTAATTGAAACAAAGTTTGAGTAGTATTATATTTGCCCTCGTATTGTAGTCGAAAAAATTCTGCATAAAATATCAAGAATCAAGTTAAGGAAATTAAATATAAGATTAAGAAGTATTTGTGATTGTAACCCATTGTATGGACATCACGAATCACAACATGGATCCCCAAAGATCACATGCGTAATCAAGGGCGACGTAATTCCAAACGGAGAGATGAACTAAACGAATTCAACAAATACTGGCTCCACGACGCCCATGATAGAGAAATATGGCAGATCCTAGGGAAGATCTATGTCCAACGATGGACATTAAAAAGACTGATGATGATGTATGCTTTTTCAAACCGTCAATAATATGATGGTTAAAAAGACCATGATATATTTTCGTTTTTCTTTTTCTTCTTTTAATGATTGGGCTGTCTGAGTAGAGACTTACGGTGCTTTGTTATCAACTCCCCCAACCCACCCAAACTAACCGACTGACAATGTATTTGACTGGAAATCCCGGTTCATTACTATTTTGTAGCAGTAACTCAAGTGTAAATTGTCAACTATTGAGGATTCTGTGACGCGATAAAATTGAGGTTGCAGCAGTATCGATTTGAATTAGCAACACAGATGAAGATGAATCTGCTGAAAAGTTAAACATTTCTATTTCGGAAAAAGATTAAAAAGTAACTTACAAGAGCGGATAACAAGAGAAACGCTACCTCCGTTACATTGTTCTCATGAGATCGGGTGGGGACTGTTTCATAAGATATTTCATTTTTGTTCTAAAATGTTTCATCTTATTTTCAAATAATTCTTTTGTTAAAATGTACTTTTGTGTGAGCATATGCGAATTACATTTGTGTATTCGATCGTAGGTACGTTACTTGTTTATAAATAATACATATATATACATATATATATATATATATATATATATATATATATATATATATATATATATCAATGCTCTTCCAACCCTGAAATAGAACACTCTGGTGGATGGGGAATTGTGTTTTAGTAAATATATCGATTAAATTCAACCGCACTGACAGTCCAGTTCTGCGTATGGGTAAAATGCCAGCCTCTGTGTCTGAAATAAAAGTTTCAATCCTACCTCGTGGTACTGGATGGGGTAATGGATAGTCTATAGCCACACCGAAGTTTTGTAATACAAGTATATATATTTATATATTTATATATATATATATATATATATATATATATATATATATATATATATATATATATATATATATATAGGTGTAATAGAGAATACTTCTCAGACGCCAAAGGAATCATAGAAACATCTCAAGTAGATATGTTATGACAAGATAAAGCGTGGTCGCTCTGATTCCCCCACAGTCAAACAATAGCCAATCACAGCCATTTAATTAAAAAGATATTAGAAGAAAGTAAGTGGAAAGAGGTTGGATGAAAAAATGAACTTATATAAAGGTTCTAACGGTGGAAGTAAGGATAGACAGTTTAGTGACGTGAGAATAGAGAGGAAGAAGGAAATAAATAGGTGGGTAAAAGTAGATGACCATTTAGTTCCGGTATCAGATAAAAGAAGAGGGTAAAAAGATTCAGTGAAATAGAGAGCGATAGAAAAAGGACCTTAACCTATAAGTTAAGGGACCAAATGTTGTTCACCGGGGAGTAGCTAGTAGAGGGACAGATACGCAGGTAGCCACCGACCCGGTCTACGGACCACTGGCCTGATTGAACAGACTCTCAGTCCCTCTCCCTCTGGCAAAGACTATCGATGTTTTTTAGTCAACCGGAATAAAAGAAAAAATAATTGTTTGATTTTGAATTCTGACATGAGTTTAACGTCTTTTGTCCCCTCTTTCGCTGAAACTTCAATGTGCATACGTGGAATAGAACGTATTACGGTACACTTACATCAAGTGGACATGGCAGGGTCTTTAACAATTCCTGCTCTTGTTGGCTACCCACAAAGCAAATTTTCTCCTGTCTTCTTTTTATCGTTAAAAAACTGAAACTACGATCAGCTGTCATATAATCATCATCATTATCAGTCTTCCAATCTCCGTACTTGGACATAGACCTTCCCTAGGATTCGCCATATTTCTCTATCCTGGGCGTCGCAGAGCCAGTACTTTCTGAATTTATCTAGCTCGTCTCTCCATCTAATACTTTGCCGACCTCGATTGCGCATGTGATCCCTTGGGATCCATGTCGAGAGTTGCTATGTTCATCAGTTGCCTGCCATTCTTGCAACATGGCCGGCCCATTGCCATTGGAGATTTTTAATGGATTCTATGATGTCCCTGACTCCTGTCTTTTCCCGGATGTACTGTTCTGTTTTGTGGTCTCTCCATGTGAGGCCCAGCGTAATTATTTCGTGTGCACATTGCATGGTTCTCAATTTGCGAATCTCTTGGTCAGATTCTATGTTTGAGCTCAATAAGTGACTATTGGGAGGATACATTGGTTGTATATTCGTCTTTCTAGGATTAATGGGATCTTCTTATTTTTGAAGGTTGAGCTAGCTCTGCCAAAGGCTTGCCATCCTAGTGTGATTCTTCATTTGATTTCCTCTCCTTTTGAGGATCTCATAGAGATTCTTTGTTCTAGGTAGATAACACCAAGATCAAAATCGATGTCCTTAGTTGTATATTTTACGTATTATTTGAATACATTAAGATTTAAAGGCGTGGGAGAGCAATGCCTTATAGAAGTTCAAAATAAAATATACATTGTTTTAAATGCATTTGGGTAAAAAATCTACTTTGAATTGGAGACATTTTACCTTTATATTTAATAATCAACCGTCGTTGTTTTGTTTTTTCCCCCAGGGTAGGCAGTGCCTACCTTGCCCAACCAGACGCCCGAACCCTGATATATGAATGTGCTGAGAATGAATAAAATAAAGAAAAAGGGTTTGTGTTTATAAAATTTTTATTCGTATTGGTATTTTAGAAAAATGAAGTCAACTTCATTCAGGAAAGAAGAAAAAATGCAATACAAAGTAAAGTTATATTATTGGTATGAAAAAATATTTTCTTTCCACGAATAAAACACAATATGAAGCGTCAAACGCGTTCGGACATTTTCAAAGAACCAAGGGGAGATAATCTACCAGGTGGTTGTGGGACGCTTCTTGAGGTAAGGGCTGATCTTGGGATGAGCAGCAATGCGTTTATACAGAGCCATCAGTTTGGGGTAAGCTTGGAACACGGCTTGGTTTTCAGTCATTGGGTTTTCCAAGAAACAGTACAACATCATGTCACACAGCATCATCTGCAGAGAAATATAAGAGTATAAACTCAGATACAAGTGAATATGCTTATAATACTTACAATTACAAGTCATTTATTTACACTGTTTTAAAACGGATCAAGTGTTTACAGTAACGTACAAAACATGAGGTTCGCCGATAAGGAATAACATTAATTGATTGTTATTACCGGAACAAACTACTTAGATAGATAATCTTAACAACGTATCACAAAAATCAAGGTATGTTTTGTTCAATTTATAGCTTAATCGGGAAAAGAAAAGCCTCAAAAAACATCAAAACTTATTTTCGTATTATTCAGGGTGACCAAAAGTCAAAGAATTCATCGTTCCTATTTATTGGCATCGGTGTTCACGGCGATCGATAACAATTCAAAATTATGTTCTTCGGGTTTGCATATAATTGGAAGCCATATTGGAAATGGCTTCTAGAGAAAACCAACCATGCTCTCAAAAAAGAAGGAAATTGTTGATCTCCACGACAGCGGAATATCATTTCCAGCCATCGCAAATAATGAAGGGCAATCTCAGAGAGTTGTTCAAATAATAATCACAAACGATTGTTTAGGTTTTGATAATCTGGAATCCCCAAAAGAAGTCTGGGTGACCTCTCAAAGCTACAAGGAAGGAAGACAGCACAATGTTAAGAACATCCATGGCAGACAGATTCAAAACTGATGCTGAGATTCCACATGAGTTAAGAGAGAGATGCGCTTTGTAAGTGTCGGAAGACAATGTTTTACATCGACTGAATAAAGCTGGGTAAGAATCTCTGAAATCTGCAATCAAGCCTCTCATCAGTCGTAAGAACCTGGAGGAGCATCCTCAGCCTTATACAGAACCTTCTTTGGACTCATGAATAATGGTTCGGGTTTAGTTTAGTGAGGAATCTAATTTCGGCTTATCGGGATATGATCATAAAAAGATTATAACGCTTTGTGTAGTCGAGTGGCTGACCCTAAAAGTGTTAATGCGAGTCTGAGGTCATCTCTGCAGCTGACGTTGGTCCTCTTGGCTTGTCCGCAGGGCGAGATGAATTCTTGAGTCTATAAAGCATGCGTGGTATGCTGTCCGTTTAGTTTGGGATTTCGCCACCAATTTTCATATAGGATAATTCATCTTATCATTAAGCCAATAAAGTTAATGTCTTCATGAACAAGGAAGGGCTTTGAATAATGACCTTGCCTGCCTAGAACCCTGACCTCAATCCAATAGAAAAATCTATGGAAGCTGATAAGAGAACGTGTGATTTTTATTTGTTTCAATTTTTTATTACTATCTTTGTTGCATGAATTTTAAGTTTTTGGTTATTATGGATGTTTGTTTGTTTTTTGCTCAATTAAGCCAAAACTTTTACGAAAAATAGCCATATAGTCTAGCAATATCTGTACAAAAACCAGTCTAATCCATATCAATCAGTTATAACAATGGATTACCTATTATCATGATTATACAGCCTTTTCTTATATTTTGCTCGCTACTGTATATCTGATCAATTTAGGGAAGTTGAATATAAATAAAAATAATTAGTTGTACATGTAAATGCTATCTTATGTTACAATGGGTAACCTTAATTACTAGTCATTGACAAACCTTTTTTTTTTCACATTTCTGCAGAAAGTATTTTGAAATAAGGATGAAAGCAATTGTCAGTTGTCAGAAATAAAATCCTTACGTACCTGGTCTCCCATGAAGAACTGGTTACCACCATTATTCATCTCAAGGGTTTTCTCAAGGAAAGGAAGGATTCTGCGACTGCTTTCCATATAAATACGCTGCAGTTCTTCCTGAAAACAAAAGGTAGAATTATGATGAGTGATTTTAAATATTTCCTGACCAAGAATCAATTATATATATATATCCAGTGCCTGACCTTTCCCAAGATTCTTCAAACCTCTCTATCATGGACGTGGAGGAGCCAGTACTTTTTGAATTTGTCTCGCTCGTCGGGCCGTCTTACTTTCTGTCGGCCACTATTTCCCGTAACATCCCTGGGGATCATTGCAAAGCAAGAGACGAGAGAAGAAACTCAATCATTGATCACAATTTCCTTCTTTCTACAATTGATCACCTGCAACATGATATGCTTCCAAAAGACGTTGGTCACGTGACGTTTTCACTCGACTGACTGGCTAGATCTGTTGTTAATTTTTTTGACAGTGGGAAAATGAATTCATGTAGAGAATTGGAAAATGTATTACAATATTCAGGTATAGAGAAACAGTTCCAATAAAGCATCAGTGTTTCAGGTCAACGTTTCATCCAACTTTACATCCCTTCCAAATCTACAGCTATTATGAGCACTCTATCCCACCAAACTAGCTAAGCATGACTGAGCTTGTTGTCGATCACGAGAATTACATTATAAATTGTTTCTCTTAGTTCCACCACAGCCTTTATCTAACAATCAGATATTCCTAAAAAAATCCGACACCAACGAATCTTCTTTTCTTGACAGATTTTATCCAGTTATCTCCCTTGGATATATCGGGCATCTGTTTTAGTAGTTTCGACAAAAACATTCTGTACTTACCACCATATCGGATTTACTGCCTTCACTCTGAAAAAAAAGAAAATAATTCAAATGAAAAATAATTTCCTAAAGTATTTTCCTCAGCTGAGAATTGAAAAGAAAGTATATTTTGAGAATTCTTTATACACACACACACACACACCACGCACACACACATGCATACACACACACACAACAACGCATTCACACACGAGGGCACATTAACACATATAGGAGCAGTCATCATGGACTGTTTAGAAATTATTGAACACTCGTATTAGCTAATGTATTTTTACATCAATGTCCATTTCATTATAACCTTTTGCCTTATCCATTTTCATAGATACTGACTTGAGAGATGTGGGTATGAAATGTCGAGTAGATTCAAAAATAACAGACTCACCCTGAAGCGTCCATTCGTCCAGTGATAGTATCTCATGTAATCATGCAAAGTTTTCTGAGTAGTCATTATTCATAATGCACCCGACGCTCGTAATATCTAATGTATTTTAATATCGATGTTCATTTCATTATTCGAGATTCATGTTGTCAAAAGTATTTTCGTATTACTCTTCATTTTACTTTAACCTTTTTCCTAAACTATTTACATAGACAGTGTCTTGAAAGATGTAGATTCGAAACAAATAACTCACCCTGAATCGTCCGTTCTTTTCGTGGAAGTACCTCATGTAATCGTGCATGATTTCATAAAGACAATCGCAGATGTAATCAACCCTGAACATGTCCATGTTGTTTTTGCCGTAGAAGCCTACAAAGAGGAAAGTAATTTTTCTTTGGGCGTGATTTTACGAATGAGAAATATTTTGTGGCATCAAAACTAAACTGATGATGACGAACTATCATTTAGAATACCATATCTATTTTCAACGTCGTACCTTACAGAAATGCTTCCTCAAATATTTGAATGCCGTTTACCTTTGTGTCTTTGATACAAAATTCCATTCATTTTCGACTGAAGTTTTCTTTCTTATTATTAATTTTCGTCTTATTCCTGCTTTTGTATAACTCTGTATATAATTTATTTCTTAACTGTCTATCTTACTCAGCTTTTTGAACATCCTAAAATATGTGAAGATCAAAAGTAAAAGAAAATTAGGAATAGATTTTTTTTATTTCACATAAAGTAAAGTTAGTTTTATATGATAAATGACTGGGGTGTTCCTGCATTCGTAAGAGAAACTCCTCGAACAAAGTTTCAATTTAGCTCTGCGAAGCAATCAGCATTACTGATTCAACATAATGAAATGAATTTAATTTCTCAATTTCCTCCAAACAGCTCATAGAATGAAGCATGAACAACTTACCAAATTCTCTGGCCAAGTACCTGGCAATGGCCATAGTTTCGGGCATCTTGTCCTTGCCATCTACCTCCAAGACAGGAACGCAGGAGCTGGGCATATCTGTAAATAAAGATGTGTGAAAATTGATAAAGAAAATATTTGTGATTTCAAACGAACAAATGTAAATATGCTTACTTCAGAACAAGAGTTTGTTTTTTTATCTATTTAGTCAGGATGCATCTAAGAGTAGTATCACTCTATTCATCATTATCATCATAGCTGAGGGAGGGTAGATTGATTCATGCCTTTACTAAGGCGAAGTGAACGCAGGTCTTAGTATGAGTCTGAACTGTTGCCATCTAACAATCTTTTCTTCCTGATCTTTCTTGCAATTCTACAGAAAAATCATGGTCAATACATTCACATTGTACATATAACAGTCCTGTTCCGCCAGTAGTGGTGGCTTTTATTTAACGACCATTGAAAATACCCCTTTCTCTTATTTTCAACGCATTGCTATCGTAAAATCATAAGCAATGTATTTTCATTATACTTATAATAGCCCTATTCTCTCAATTGCGTTCAGACCGTTGACGATCCTTTGCCTCCTGATTTTCCTATCAACCATGGATTGTTAGAGAGTAAAAATTATGGATATATATTGAAAATGAAAGGACGGACTGGTCCACCAATAATCCATCAAAATTGCAGATAGGATCATTTACTGTGAGGTGTCATGGTGAAAAAGTGTCATATCTTTCAACAAAACTTTAAAATGCAGGTAATGTTCTAAGTCTTACATGGAAGACATCTTGATCAATTCAGCTACGGAAGCTATTTTTTAGATTTAAATTTTCAAGTCTATTACTCAGTTGCAAAACAAAACTATAAGTCGTGAAGATATGAAATAAGGACGTTATTATAAAACTGTGATATCACTAGATCTTACTCACTTCAAACGATAGGTTTCAGAATTGGTTGCAGGGACCGGCAAACCGTGCCAAGTGGGCCAAATCCAGTCCCATTTAATCCAGTCTTCTGACTTAGTAGTATATTCATCATTATTTTTAGCTAGCTTTTTCCTAATACTATTTTTGCTTTTTACCGCTAATAGTATAGAAATAATAAATAGTTCAAGTCTTGTCTGATGATATTTTGGGCAACTCATAGAGTCAAGTAGACATTAAAAGTGCTCATCTTTTGACCTTCAAGAACCGACAGTCTATATTGTATCAAAAACGTTTATATATCTCAAGTTACTAGAAATCAGAAATTTAATATTAGAAATCAACCAAAACTGTCAACTCGGGTTTCTTTAGATTTTTGTTTCAGTCTATTTGGCCGAACTAATGTTGCTAAAGGGCAGAAAGAATTCAAATGTGTTCTCCGTATTGTGTTAAAAAGAAAACATTCTCATTTTTTTTATTTTGCTTTTTAACGCCACCAATATAGGAAGCGAGTTCAAGTCTTGTCTGAGGCTATTTTGGGCGACTCATAGAGTCAAGTAGACGTTAAAATCTGTTTATCTTTTGACCTTCAAAAACCAACAGTTTATATTGTATCAAAAATGTTAATATATCTTTTGCTACTAGAATTCTGAAATTTGACATTCGAGCTCGTTAACCACAACCGTCAACATAAGTTTCTTTAGTTTTTAGTTTTGTTCTATTAGGTCGAACTGATGGCGCTAAAGGGCTGAAAGAATTTAAACGTGTATTTGTGTCTAAAAAAAACTTCTTGCTTTTTAATGAATGCCTTTCCCCATCCTGAATGAATTTTCCTTATATATTTTTCAACTCAAAATAGTGATTACTGCTCCCAAAAAGTCGGTCTAATTATCTTCGTCACTCATTTTCTCAATTTTTCAGTCGATTACCCACAAAAAGGCATGCTGCCTGAGGTGTTGGTCAAGTGAGGTAACTAACCACACCTGTTTTCCATAGAGTTGTCTACTCTTTAAACACTAAATCGCTACGGTAGCTATTGCACGACACGAGTATACGAACAACTACTCCATTGATTGGTACCGCATAAAATATAATATACTTTTAATACTGCAAGTTTTCTAGAGAATTGTAGAAGTCTTCATTCCAATACGAAGCATGGAACCATCAATAGAGGGAAGAAATGATATAAACGCAAAGTTATCTCGTCAGCTGGTCCGGGACTAAATACCTCGAATAACATTCTGATTCATAGCCGACTATTTGATGATGTAGTCAAGGATGTGACTTCAATTCTAGAATTTATATTACTTACTTAACCCATCCAGGTCAAGGCCCATAGAATGCGCTACTCTCTGAAGATCTGACTCGCTACGGTAATGGTAGTCTTCGAAACTAACTCGCCTAAAACTGCTGAACGTTGCGGTGGTTATAAACCAATGCTTGCAAAGAATGGGGGAAGCATTGGAATGATTTTGCAAATGCATTGTATAAGAAAAACATTGAGTGAGACTGCTTTATATCAAACATTTAGTGGCTATGATACTTGACACAAATTACACACAAATCGATCTATATACACGAGGCGTATTCTGTTGCTAGATTTCGAAGCCTTTAGGAAGTTTTGAGAGAAATTAAACGTATCCAATCCAGTACCAAACATGAAATCATCAACCAAAAGAAGAAATATCAAGAAACATAGAAATCCTATTGATTAGGAACCAAATGAAAAGAATTAATCTAAGATGAAAGTAAAGGCAATATTTACCAGTCTTGATTTTGTCCCATTCGTTAAACTCGAACCTCTTGTCAGTAAACTGGACCCCAGCAGCGTTGAACAGCATACGCAGGATCTCGGCACGTCCACGGCCATTGAAGTAGTACAGTGTATAGGAAGGCATGGTGATAGGGTTGTGTGTTTGGGAAGGTCTTATTCCGTTCCAAAGTTTCTTGAGTGAATGACACTGGCTACTCGACGAGGTCCTTATATACTGAGTTCTGAGTCAACCTAAATGAGAGAGACCTTGTCCGAATTGCAAATAGGTGCAATTGGTAACGATGTCAGATTGCAGCTGCAAATAAGATGACAACTTGCATTTGCTGTGTAATCATTAAATGGTTAGACGTGCAGCAAACGAGAAAAGTGGTTAGTTGTCTTCTATTTCGAACAAGGTGCATGTAAGCAAATCAGCAATAAAAAAAACAAAGAAAAAACAATTCGTTACCAAGTTGATTTTTTTTTTTAAATCTTTTGATTGCAGCCGAAGAAGTGCAAGTGGCCAAACAGTTAGCAGGAGAAGAAATGGAATCGGTGCGTCGAGTTCAACTTTGTAAGGGAGCGCAAAGTCACAAAGTAGGGAGTGTTTCAGAAAGATTCAGTCAGCAGAGATCTCTTGAAAGCACGGCGGGTTTAACATTCGATTATGATAAATACTCACGTAAAATGATCCTGATATATTCTTGATGGTACAAGCAGGTGAAAGACATTGACATTGACTTGCACTTGAGGGGGTTCAGGGCGGTGGTCGCGTCTTCTGTTATCCTTTGTATAAATCGAGCACAATTCATAATATCCAGCCGCCATCTTGCTTGTATATTGGACACAAGTAATTTTTTCATCTCACTATAATTCATTAAATTTCCATCCGTGATAGCATAAATCAAAGATGGCTACAGCTCTGGCTACCAGATTCTTTTTAGTTACAAATGGGAACACAGAGCACATTTTAGCATACATACTTTTAAAAATTCACAAATTCAAACCTACATTTTAGGTACAAAATGAAATTTTGATTTATAACTGGTAATCTAGATTAAAATAGTATTGGATATTGAGCCATCGCGAATCTTCAATGCGTTGCGCTGCAGCAACTGTTTTCAGATCAATTTTCCTAAGGGCAATGGATATAATATTGTATAGAGGCCATGATTAGTTTGTTTACTATGTATAGTTTTGTGGAATTGACATTATAATAATTCATGCAACTCATTGAAAATTCAAGGAGGCTGTTATAACGATTATGAAAATTTCAATTACGATAAAGTTGCGTTAACTACTTTATGATACAGAATTCGAATTTTAAGTTTTACAAATGTCTAGAAGCTTTCTTCCGTGTGACAATCTAAGGTGACCTCCGTGTGTGGGGTCTGCACAACAAATACCTTCACTGTGTAGATAGGACTGATATTACTGATTATTACCATGTTGGTGACAGCGGTGATGCTCGTGATAGTGATGGTAGTGCTGATGATGATGGTGGTGGAAATGATGGTGGTGGTGTTAATGATACTGGTGATGATGATGTTGGTGGTATTGGTTTTCAAGGTAGTGGAAGTGTTGATAGTCATACTAGCTGTGTAGATGGTGATTACGTTGTTGGTATAGGTAATGGTGATGATGATAATGTGATGGTGGTGATGATGGCGATGGTGGTGATGAGAGTGGGGGAGTTGATAATAATCACCCTCACCTCAACAACCAACGCCTTTATGATCACCACCGCAATTCCATCATCGAAACCAGCATATCATCATAATCTCCGCCACCGTGACAACTTGCGTCAATACCATCACCGGCATCACTATCATCACCATCATCCCCATCACAACCATCATCATCACCACCATCACAGCAATAATCACCAACACCGCCATCGACATCATCACCACTTCAACACCCCATCACCATGACCATCATCATCAATATTATTAACCTCATCTACACAGTGAAGACAGTCGTGGTGTTGATACCAGCATCTGAAACCTGGTCGTTAATCACCATAAGTATCATCACCACTATCACCACCATCACTCACACCATTAATACAAAGATTGCCAAAAGGACTATTATCTCCAACACCACCACCGCCACTATCATCTCTACCACCACAACCATCATCATCGTGATCACCATTGCCACACTCACCATAAGCATCGTGTCATGAAGTAGTTGCATAAGGCACAAGGTCAGTATTTTTTTAGCGATATTGTAAGTCGAAAATATGAGTGTACTCGCACCCATGATAAGATTCTGTGTTGTTGTTCGGTTCCCATCCCTTCCCCATGCGAAGATGAATGGAGCCTGGGGTCAAAAGCAGTTGACCCCTTCCCCAACATAGCTAGCCAGCGAAGGGACGACAAGGTGATTAGTAGTTATAGGGGGGATAAAAGACCAGAGAAAGGGCTAGTTTATGTGTATGTGTGCGTATAAGCGACACACATAGATATCTTTAGAATTTAGAGAGAGAGGTAAGAAAAGTAGGTATCCATTGAGAGATAGGGACGGATTTTTGAGTAACTAGTTAGGGTGGATAGCAGTCTTTACTGACTGCAAGGTCAATGGGAGAGTATTGTGTCTCTTGAAAAAGGGGCTAACATTAACTGAATTTTGCATATCGTTTGTGCAAGATCGAATACGGGAAATGTTGCATTTTAGATGAATCAACCCTTCAACGCCGTTTCATCTGATCACACTATCAAGAGAGAGAGAGAGAGAGAGAGAGAGATATTTAAATATAACAGGGGTTATTTTCATTATCCGACTCTCCTTTCTTGATATGGAACCACTTTACATCTCTCCACAAAGGCAGTATATTCGTTTAAGGAGATAAGTCATAATGTTTTCCACCGACTGGATGTGAACACGATATACTAACCTTTCTCTCGCTCCTCATCATTCTGTCACTACCAACGCAACAAGTGATACTACTAAAAGGCGTTTAAAATACCTTTGAAATCGAAAATCATAGATATGGATGAATTAATGGTGGATGCATTGTTGACTGATGAGTCTCTTTTTTTTCTGACATCAAGTTTCGACGGATATATTTTTCGGCTGTACTAATGCTGTCTGATGTTTTGAAATTAACTAGTTTAATTATTCTATATGCCTTTTCAGACTATCGTCTTTGGATTACTTTTTTAAAGATGTGTCAATACATCTCTATCAGACGCTTTTTGTACGGTCTGTCGATCGGTCGGTCGGTCCCAGTGATTTTAATCAACAGAAATTGGAAAGAAAGAAGTATGACATCATAAAAAGAATACTACTCCGACCATATTTTTTTAGCAGCTTCTAAGAATGTAATAATGATATATTTGATGTCCGTTTTTTTTTTGTTTTTTTTTTTTTTACTAAAAAAAATCCCCAAAATGGCCATATATGGCTAAGTAAATTAACCATTTAAGGCTTTATTTAAAATGATTCTTGCAGTATATTTCACCAGTGTAAGAATTGAGTCTTTCGTAGAAACTACTTGCAATTCCTCCTTTTCCTCCTATTACTTCGACCCATTCATTAACAATTACCAAGAGTGGTGAACTCACCGATGAACTTATGGTTCTTTTTTAAGTATTACTTTTTGGTCGATATAATATTCGGTCTTTCAAACAATGTTTGAGGTTATGAGATAGTGTAGTTTCATTATTCCATTGATTTTTGTCATTACGTTTGTTTCCTTAACATTATCTTTCAGCCAATATTTTCCCAAGCCTTCCAGATGCTGTCAGAAGTTCAGAAATCGACAATTTTCATCAATCCATATATATTTTAGTCTATTGTCTTTAAATCACCTTTTCTTACGTTATGTTTCGGTTGATATATACTTCCGACTTTTTAATGATGTCCAAATTTCTGAAATGTTTAGCTATTCCCTAAATATGGTGGAAGGTTACGCACTGTGCCAGTAATTTTGGAGTCTATGTTGTATATCTACACATGAACTTCAGTAAAACGAAAATCATGTGCAATAATCATGTTGAGAATAAAAAAATAACTGTCGAGATAGAAAATGCAAAACTCGGCAAAGTAGATCACTACATCTACCTTGGACAACGAATCTCCATTAGAGCCTCAAAAGAGGAGGAAATCAAGCAAATAATCACTTTGGGTTGGCGAGCCTTCGGCAGAGCAAGCTCAATCTTCAAAAACAAGATAATCCCAATTATCCTAAAAAGAAGTGTATACAACCAATGTATTCTCCCGATAGTCACTTATGGAGCTTAAACATGGAACCTAACCAAAAGACAGGCCTACAAACTGAGAAGTATGCAACGTGTGCATGATAAAATCACGCTCAACCTTACATTGAGAGATCAGAAGACAGCACAGTACATAAGGAAGAAATCGGGTGTCCGTGACATCATAGAAACTATCAAAAAACTAAAATGGCAATTGGTAGGCCATGTTGCAAGAATGAAAGACAACCAACTGACATCATGTCTCACGACATGGATCCCCAGAGATCACATGCGAAGCTGAGGCCGACAGAACACAAGATGGAGAGATGAACTGGACAGATTCAGGAAATACTGGCTCCGCGAGGCCCATGATAAAGAATTGTGGCGAATCCTGGGGAAGGTCTATGTCCAACGGCGGACGTTGAAGACTAATGATGATGATGTAATATATATATATATATATATATATATATATATATATATATATATATATATATATATGTGTGTGTGTGTGTATATTGTGTCATCCACAGATAGCTGTTTCGATATATTACATATCTTCAGTGAGGCTATAGACTTTATCCCATCCAGCACTGCGGGGCAGAATTGAAACCCTCACATCGGACCCGGCCGATATCCTACCTCTGGACTACGGAACTGGGTGGTCAGCAAGTCTGAATTTAAGCGATATGTTCTTTAACGCAGAAATCCCTCATCCACCAGAATGCTCAATTCCTATAGAAGAGCATTGCATAAGCTTACAATGGATGAGTTACCTCACTTAAAGAGTGCTCAACCTTGAATAGAGGAGCATTAATTATTGTGTCATCCACAGACAGCTGTTTCGATGTATTACATCACTTCAAAGTGGCTATAGACTTTATCCCATCCAGCATCGCGAGGCAGAATTGAAACCCTCACATCGGACCCGGCCAATATGTATGAATAATATATATATATATATATGTGTGTGTGTGTGTGTGTGTGTGTGTGTTCCGGGCAGGCGTTTAGAGGAAGATTGGGGCACTGTTTCTTGATAGATTAAGAACTTGAAAGGGTAAGAAGATATAGAGTAGCCAAAGGATACTGACTGTAGTAAAAGACAAAGAAGTTTGATAAGAATTAAATTTTGCATTACAATTGTGTAGGATCTGAAATGGGTAAGTTTATATCGAGAATCAAGAATCATCAGCCCAGTCCGATCTGTTAGAGAGAATAATCCGTTCGCTCTGTAAAGAAGATAGACTCAACAAAATTAAACATTGATTACTTTTAATTACAAGTTGACTTGCTTTTACCTGAGAGCGATTGGGTCAGTCCACAGCTATTGCACATCTGGTGTAGTGTTCCTTTGCAGATTCGTCACCATGTCTCCAGCAACTGGCCTGAACAAAACAACGTGCTTCCCACATCAGATAATTACATCGCTACATCTGCATAGCAGTGGAAGCCAGAGAGATGAACTTGCATCGGAAAACAACAGCCCATTTGAGAAAGTATCAGGGGAAACGCGCCATTATTCAACATGGTTAGAATGGATGGCATTTGCTGTGAGATTGGACATATCCTCCGATTGATCCAACTTGGTTGATTTTGACAGGGCGATATGAGTTTAAAATGTACACTAGATCGAGGAAATTTTTCCATTGTGTTGTTGGAGAGCCAATGACAGCAAATCATTTCAAGAAGGGAAAGGTGGTTGATTGTTAGCAAAATTGAAGGGGGAGAAAACGGCGTAATGAAAAATAATGAGGGAAACTGGAAAAATAATACTATAGGCTTCTATAGAAGAAACAAGAATTTCAAAACTAAAAAGATACTTGTACTTACAAAAAAAAAATGAGAAATTTTTTTAAAACTATATTTAAGACGAAAAGAAATCGTAAAAACAGAAACAAACACATAAGATTTCTACCCCATCCTTTCCAGTCGTTGCATTTTTTCTTCTGGCTAAATGTTGTGGGTCTTTGTACGAATATATATATATATATATATATATATATATATATATATATATATATATATATATATACATATATATATATATATATATATATATATATATACATATATATATATATATATATATATATATATATATATATATATATATATATATATATATATATATTGCTATACGTTTGATTTTGTCCGATACATTACTCATGATTTTGGCTTGAGGTAGTTAAAAATGCTAAAACTGTGACTAACCAGTTCCCCCCCTCTCTCTCTCTATCTATCTCTCTATCTATCTATCTCACTCTCTCATTTCCTCTTCCTCATTAGGATCATTATCATTTCGCCAGCCTCCCGGCTGATCCAATCTTTACTATTTTTTCCACCGTGACTAATCACTGCACTAAAAGTTGCTCATTTTAGTCCATCGACGTCAAGGCATCTCACATAAGCACCGCTACTCAACCTTATCCTCACCATTAGCTCAAAACTCGTATATAACTTTATCTCTCATGAATGAAATTGCAATGATTTTTACGTCACAAAAGTCGCGATGATTTGTTTTCTTATTCCCGTGCATCGGAGAGGGCACATAGGCTAGACTTCGAGTTTTTACTGTGTTTTATATAGTCTGTCCATCGTGAGTTTTTCGAATTCATAGAATGGACCCAAAATACATCGCCCATAACTTGGCAGTACGCATTAATATCCGATCTCCCTAACCATTCCTCGGTACGCTCCGTCCTATGGATTCATAGTAGTTCAGTCACCTCAGCTCCAATACACGACAACAACTCCGGCACAAAGCTCCCATCTTTTGTGCAGAAGCTATATCTCAAAAATCCCCCCTCTTCTCTTAATACGATCGTATCAATGTTTTCTCATGTGTCATGATGATTTGTCTTCTAATTCCCGTACATTTGAGTCTTGTATCGTAATAACAGTTTATGTATCCAATGTACGTTTTAATTGTTCATCTAAATGCTTGTATGTGTCTTCCTTACTCTGTTTGATCTCCGCACCGCAATCATACCCAGTGCATATATTCTCCCTGCTGTCAAGGCGACCATACATCCCCTTTCTTCACGTTCAGAAACACAAACACAACTAAATAGGAGCTAACAATCTATCATTATCATCATCATCATCATCATCATCATCATTCTTTTATCCATTAAAAATCTCAAATGGCAGTGGGCTGGTCATGTTGCAAGAATGGTGGAAAACCAATGGACTCACGACATTGATCCCCTGAGATTACATGCGCAACCGAGGCCAGCAGAATATTAGATGGAGAGACGAGCTAGACAAATTCAGAGAGTACTGGCTCCGCGACGCCCACGATAGAGAAGAGTGGCAAATCCTCAGGAGGGTCTATGTCCAACGACGGACATTAAAAGACTGATGATGATGATGATGATGATGATGATGATGATGATGATGATGATACATGCGTCGGTGAATTCTCTTCGGTATGATTGTTAGATAGAAGAGAAACGACAAATCATTCATATTTTCTTTCGAACTCTCATTTTATAAATCGAATTTATCTCTTAAATAACAACATTGGCCAGTGGTTTGTAAATCGACACTATCACCTCTTTTTTTCATCAGCCCAGAATTCATTAAAATATTGTGGTCTACAGATATTGTGGACATTTTTGATTGTAGCGTAGAATTTTTTCAAAAAGGTCCCAATTTGGAACTGAGTTTGGTGAATTTTCTTGCGCTTTTTATTTGTGTTCGTTTTTTTCGTTCCTGATGTTATTTGGACATTCTCAACGATCACTCTTTGATATGATGTTGTACAAATATTGTAATGCTGCAATATTTTTTCGCTGAAATGTTATGAGTAAATTATGTAGGGTTTTTGATACGGTGATAACAGTGAAAATTGAGAGTTATAATAACAAAGATTTGCTGTATTAAAAGAACGGTGAAGTAGCTGATTTCTTGCAGAGGATATCATCAAATGAGCGGTGCGAAATTAATTTATTTAGGC
>OY735237.1:20475603-20490603 GCA_963457665.1 Thysanoteuthis rhombus
CTTCTTCACAGGTTTCCAGTGTAGAACGTGTGAAGTACAGACGATATATAATGAAACACACACACACACACATGTTTGTTGACTATGTCCCAGAAACCCATTCCCCATACATTCGCACCGAGTTGAAAACTGCCGTGTGATCATCTGCGTCAAATGCTTTTTTCATTATGTACGAAAGACAAACAAAGTGATTGGTAACATTCTACCGTTTCATATTCATCAATTGATTAATTGTGTAAATGTGTTGTATTGGTGAATGACCATTCCTGAAGCATACCTCTTTGCATGATTGATTTCCGTCAAGAGTTATTAAGCCTGTGCGTAAATATTTCCGTGGAAATTTTATGTTCGGTAATATTATAATAGTGAGGTAGTCATCGAGGTCAGGAATAGGATTACAATTCTTAGACCTACTCTGTGTGAATAGATGTGTTAGTCATCTGTGAAATACGTTTCCTACATCTTCCAGAAAGTCTGTCGTTGTTCAATCCTCGACTGGCGCTTTTCAGCGTACTACTTTGTTTCTCGATAGTCACCTATGGAGCTGAAATATGGAACCTAACCAAGAGACAGACCTGCAAACTGAGAAGTATGCAACGTTCGCATGTTCATCGACGAACGTCAAAAGAATGATGATGATGATGATGATGATGATGATGTGTCTATCAGAGTATTAGTGGTGCGTTTATAGTTTGAGTGTACAAAATTCTATCATAGTCTTCAGTTATTCTTAACATCTTGTCTCCACATTTGATGAGTCTGCTATTTCTGTCCTGCAGTGCAAACATCTGTTGTTTGCCAGTATAACCGTCGTCTCGAGCGTTTTTAAAACTTTTTCCTTTCCCTTCAGCCTCAATTATCCTACTCATGTGTTTGTCAAACTCCAGTCTGAGTTCACTTCGTTTTTCTACCCAAACAACAAAAACAAGATATACAACAGGGAACGATCATCATTTTAAAATTCTTCATTCGTTATAATTCTGCTTTTCAGGATCACCCTGTGTTATATTTCTGTTTTTATATTTGTTCCTCTTTCCCCTTTGTTACTTCAAAGCCTGAAATCTGTTCACGCCACCTTAAAACCTTTAATATTCCTTCTTAGGGCATAAAATTAATTGATGGATTCCCATGGGACACTAAACTCAGTAAGAAAAAAGATTGAGGGGTGAGATAGGAAGGTCCACTGGTAGAGCATGGTAGAGGGAGGGCAATTACCCACGCCGCGGGATGATATGGGAAACGCCTTAATGGGTGATGGGAAATTTTGGCAGATGATGATGTGTGTGTGTGTGTGTGTGTGTGTGTGTGTGTGTGTGTGTGTGTGTGTGTGTGTGTGTGCCTATTGGGAATGGGACGAATTCGGGAGTAAAAGTATGTCAAGACTTCATTATTTAATTTGAAAATTGACAAATCCCTTATCTAAAATACTATACATATTTCTTTGAGGTTTCTTATCTTCGGCTGCATGTGTGTACTTTTCAGTTGTAAAAGGGTGAGGTTTTCATAGAAAACGAATTCAGCATCAAATGCTCTCCTTTGAAAGCAAAAATGAAAATCCATGGGAGGCCATAGTGATGGACCCGAACCGTTTTTTTTTTTTTTATGTGAAGAAATATATTTTGGTTTGGTTGGATCTTTTGTTGGAAGCAATAGGAGCAATTATGGGTATTTCGTTTAGTTGTTTTAGTCAATAGGTATGGGTATTATTATGGACTGTCTGTCATATTCATTGGGAATGTAAGTGATTGTCCAGTGCTAAGCTACCTGGGTATTTAGTAAGGCGATATAGAGTCCTTGCATATATACGTTTACATGTCAAATTGCTCACAAACACATGCATGCCTGCATAACCTTACAAGATGGATATCAATGGTCGGATAGAATTATAGTTGTGTTGAAAGCATGTCTCTGCATACGGCAGGGATTTAGTAATGATATAAGTGAAGTATTGGAAATTATTTAGGAGTATTCTGTTGGTGGGCTATGGGGTCCAGGTTATTTTTGTGATAATAAAGTTGATGTTGGGAAAAAGTTAGGGGGCGTCTTAGTTATGTATGATAGAGTATGAGTTAGGAAAATAGTTATTATTTCTAGCAAATTTCTTAATAATGTAACCTTCTGGGTTGAACGAAAATTAGAGCAAATGTAGACGACGGATGAACAAAATGGGAATTAGGTGGTGGAGCAGTTACTTGTGCCTTTACGTAACCTTTTAGCTCAATGGTGAAAGCAACGCTACATTGAAGCTGTTGGTCACTGGTTCGATTCCTGCAGCAGTCCCTTTTTCTTCAATTGCTTATTCTGTTTATCTTGTCCAGGCCAAATGATACATTCACTGTGTTATGATTGTGAATGGTGTTTCAAAATGATATAATGCTAGTCTTGTAGGAGATATTGGTAACGGAAGTCTCTCATACGGTAAATCTACAATATATTCTAACAAATATAACTAAAATACCGTTGAACAAGTTATTGCTCAGGCTCATATTGCATTTTTAAATATTGAATAATATAAGGACATCATTAACACTCATCGGACCGATTTCTTCGAAGGATTAATTGATTTAGATTCTTCAGAGATTTATCTTTTTACAGTGTGAGCAACTTTCAATCATGTTCAATAGTCATTGAGATGTCAAGGAATTAAATAAAGGGAGATTCTCACACAAACATATATGTGCACCAGGTTTTTTTTATTCCATTAAAAAACTCTGATCTATGGAAAAATGCTAAAAGTTTTCAATTTTGTTGGATTTTGAATTCACGAGTGTATACTTGGTACTGAAATTTTGTGGGCTTTTTTTTTTGTTGTTGTTGTTTTTTGTTGTTTTAGATTTTATAAGCATAAAACTACATCAGGGCTATATACTACATAACCAATTACTACTTTCACCATATATATCACCTGTTTTCTGTCAGGAACTTTTATACTTTGAGATTTTATTTAAATAGATCTAAACATGAATTTCTAAAACTAGAAAGCTTTCAGACAGTGCACATACCTGCCCCCAAAACAGTCCCAAAACTGAATTTATTCTTCCTTAGCCCATGGCCTAAACTTCCATACAATTTCATCAATTTATATTTTTAGATATTGGAGATATCATGTCGACAGTCATAAACGAATACATTTATGGAAACAAAATGAAAGAAAAATATATCAATCGAAAAGCATCTCATGAATCCATCCCAAAATTCGAAGATATCTTTCTTAACCCACGGCCCTGACTTCCAGGAACTATCATCGATATCCATCGAGAACTTCTAGGGGTGTAATGCGGACAGACAGACCGTTATGGATGAAAATGTGTGTTCTTTTCCTTTTATATAAAACTACGATGGTCCCCGGCAGGAACAACGGATAATATGTTTACTGCAACAAATCGGCAAATATACATTTTGGTTCATTTTAGTTTGTGAGTCAGTTTGTTTTGTTTGTTTTGGGTTTTTTTTCGGTTTTGTTTTATATTGGTTAACTTTGTAACGATAAAGAATAAAATATATAATCGATTTTTAGCTACAAAAAATAGGCATTGCATTATATTCGACATTGTGTTGTACTCGAGTAAATACTGTAATAGATATAAATATAAAAGAATGACATCATATTTTTAAATTGATAAATATTTTGTTATTGTAACCATTTGTATGCTTTTTTTTTAACCCATTAATCATTTGCATGTTGAAGTTATGCACGATTTCCAGTCACATATTGTATTGTTTCTAAGAGTTATAAATCGATGTGTAATTAGAGTAAGAGACGAACGGGAATCTACACAAAGGTGAGATATTTCAGTGTGGAAATAATTTAGCAAGTAGCTCACAGAAGCAGACAGTGAAAGGATCGCTTTCTTCAGCAAATAAAGATTGGAGAAACTGGGATCTAAAGAAAAAAACGTGCTTCCCTGAGCTACATATAGCCGCTACACGGATGCATTTTTATCCTGGGAAGATCTTTCCCAATGTTTTTTCATTGTTAAAAACTGTATCAACTAATCAGTTGACTGGATGTCTCTTTCATGATGTTAATCCAATTGAATATACTGGCATTGAAAGGCATTGGACAGCCATGACTTATGAAAGACCAAAATTCAATCCATCGAATTATGCATTGGATTAAGTTATTAAGATAAGGATATATAATCCAACATATATTCATTGAATTTCGTGCATCAAGATTCAAATCTACTATGAATTTGAATTACTTTCCTCTTCATTTATAATGATTGATAAATAATTAATCACGATATTTCTGTCAGGGTAGACAATGTCAACATTGCCTATCCGGACGGCCCGTTTCTGGTATATAATGGATAAACAAAGAAAGAGATAGAGAGTAAAATAGAAAGAGAGTGAAAGAGAGACGACAAGCGAGAGATAATATGAATGCAGAGAATAGAAAAAATTAAGGAGGAATTAACACGTGTTTATTTACAAATTTTTATTCATGCTAGAATTTTAAAATGTTGAAATCAATTTCATTCAGGAAAGATGAATGCAGCACAAAGCAAATTTATATTGCTGTTACGGAATTATACTTTCTGTCCACAAAGAAAAGACGATGTGAAATATATCATTAAACGGGTTCAGAATTTTCCAGAGGACAAAGGGGAGATAATCTACCAGGTGGTGGTGGGACGCTTCTTCAGGTAAGGGCTGATCTTGGGGTGGGCAGCAATGCGTTTATACAGAGCCATCAGTTTGGGGTAAGCTTGGAACACGGCTTGGTTCTCAGTCATTGGGTTTTCCAGGAAACAGTACAACATCATGTCACACAGCATCATCTGCAGAGAAATGTTAAAATATTTAAATCAAACGTAAACAAATATGATTATATCATTTAGAATTATAAGACATCTAGTTTAGCCTTTCCGTGAAAAAATGACGACATATCTGAATAATTTTGCAATTGTAATTTCGAAAATGTTCAAATATAGAGAAAATGAAAGAAACTTATTTATTTGAGAAATTATCACAGAATTCAGATGACATTATTTACAATTATCTTTCTCTCCAAAATAAGCGAAGAATGGTTTCTCCTAGGGGAAACAACTCTTGTGTGAAAAATCTTATCCCCTTTGGGAATATATATATATATATATATATATATATATATATATATATATATATATAAATTTTGTTGAATCTATAACTTCATCAATGGAAAGAAATACCCTAAATAAGTATAAAATCATATTTTTGCATTATTCAAAATGATCAAAATTTGCAGAACGGTGTTCATTTTTTTCAATTTATTTGCATAAGTGTTAATGATGTTCGATAACTATCCTGAATTACTTTTTTCAGGTTCACATCTTATTGAAACCTCTTTGTAGCTGACATTCGGCCTTTGGCTTGTCTGCAGTGCAAGATGAATGATGGACACTGAAAAGAATATCTCCGTCAACTTGTTCTAACGTATGTCCATTCAGTTGAAAATCCACCAGCCATTTTCATGAAGGATAATACACTCAGTCATACGGGAAAGGAAGTTAAAGTCTTCATGAACCAGGAAGGGCTTCCGATAATGACCCAGCCTGCCTAAATCCCTGACCTCAATTCAAAAGAAAATATATGGAAATTGATTGGAGAGCGTGCCTGACATTTAGATTAGAGAAAAGATTGAACAATCTTAAGAAATTGATTGAAACTGAATGGAACAAGATCGATCCTAGAATTCGTGAAAAAATCAATTGATTCATGTGGGAATATTTTCGCTTGTAAGAAATAACAAAGGCCGCCACGCAAAATATTAGATATATGAATGCGTCATGTTTTTATGTTTGTGGCACAATTTTTTGGTTATTATTCATGTTTGTTAGTTTGTTTGTATTTTTTGTCCTTTCAATGAAGCCATAATTTTACAAAATATAGCCGTGGAGTTGAACAGTAAGCTGTAAAAAATTAACAGCGTAATATGAGGGTGGATTAATTCTTATCATACTATGCTCGCAACTGTATATTACACAGAGTTGAGAGAAGTTAAACATAGATGTATACAAATAAATAAAAAGTTGTACGAGTAAATGCAGTATTATACCAGTGAGATTAGCATTAATTTTAGACTACTGATAATCAATCCCTTGTTTAAATATCAGTAAAATTATTTTGCAGATAAAGAATAAGAGGATTGTCAGTTGTTTGAAATAATTTCCTCACGTACCTGGTCTCCCATGAAGAACTGGCTTCCACCATTTTTCATCTCAAGGGTTCTCTCAAGGAAAGGAAGGATTCTGCGACTGGTTTCCATAAAGTTACGCTGCAATTCCTCCTGAATAGAAAAGGTAAAATTATGATTAGCAATTTCGAAATTTTTTTTCCAGACCAAGAATCAATTAAAATACATCCAAGACCCTTAACTAACACTCAGCTTAACATTGGTGTTCTCCAAGATGGTATATCATAATAGAAATCGTCACAAAACATCCACAATTCGTTTCTTCAGTTTTCAAGTTGGTGTACTTGGCTGCCTATCTATTATGCGTACAGATCTCACCTATGAACCAAGACGGCTGAAAATTCAAAAATATACTTATCAAGTACAGAAGAACGTTTAGGTTTTTGGTTTTTATGATTATCACCCTAAAAAGGTTCTATGTTCGGTTCAGTTTACTACGTGATTTCATGATAAGTTGGTCCCTTAGTTTGTGCTCATCAGCATTAACGCTCATTTTCAAAATAATAGAAACATTTCTAATGATCATTACAAAGAAAAATGCGAAAGAAGTAACCACTGATTTTCACATTTTTCTAATTAATTACCCGTAGCATGGCATGCTGCCAGAAAACCTTCGTCCTGTGATGTTTTCTATTGAGTGACTGACCAATCATGTTATTTATTTGTCTTGTCGTGAGAAAATAGATAAATACATTGAACTGGAAATTTTATCACAGTAATCAGGTATAACGAAAAGGTTCCGATAAAGCATCAGTTTCAGGTCATCATTCCATTCATTATTACGGCCCCCTTCTCAAACTACTGCAATTGTGAGCACTCTGTCTCAACAAAATAGCTAAGCCTGAGCTTATCAATCACGAGAATTTTGTTAACCAATTGTTTCTCATAGTTTCACGACAGCAGAAAGCGCTCAATAGTCAGATATTAATAAAAATCTGACTTCACTTCAGGGAAGTTTTTCATTTTAGCTGATTTTATCCTGTTCAATTTATTCCTTTTCCCATTCGTATCTGGGAATTCTTTCTCAGAAGTGGTACCTTGAGCAACTGCCAGCACTGCTAGTACCTAGGGCTTGCTTTGGATTTTTCAAACAAGGGTTTAACTTTTAAATAGCTTCGAGAAAACAATTCCTTACTTACCGCCATTTCGGTTTTACCGCTGTCTCCATTCTGTAAAAGGGAGAATAATTAAAATGAAAATGGTTTTATATATATACCTAAGTATTGAAATGAAATAATGTTCATTTCGATTATTCTTTATACGCACACACACATACACACACACACACACACACGTGTTCATACACACATGTGTACACACACATACGCTTACTCAAAGATACAGACAGCATAACACATACAAGCAGCCATTATGTACTGTCAAGAAAGCAATCAACACTCGTATAAGCAACTCTTTTCAGTATTAATGTTACATTACTATAGTCTTTTTGCTGATCCATAGATAGTGTTTTAAAAGACATAGGTATGAAATGTTGAGTAGATTCAGAATAACTAACTTACCATGAAACGGCCATTCTTGGTATGGAAGTACCTCATGTAATCGTGCATGATTTCATAAAGACAGTCGCAGATGTAGTCAACCCTGAACATGTCCATGTTATTTTTGCCGTAGAAGTCTAGGAATAAAAAAGTAGTTTTTATTTGAGTGTGATTTGACAAAAGAGAAACATTTTGAGGCATTAAAACTAAACTATTGATGACAAAATATCATTAAAAATACATTACAACGATTGTATTAACTTCTAAAATCGTGCTTCTCAAACTATTTTAGTTTCATTCACCTTTGAGTCTTTGATGTAAGATTTAATTCATTCTCAACTGAATCTTGTGTTTTTGATGATTTTCATCTCATTTTCGCTTATATAAAATTGTATATAATCATATTGTATAAATCTGTGTATAGTTTATTTTGTCACATGAGCAAAAATCATAGATTAACTTATCTCTTGAGTGTTAATTTCTTCCAGCTTTTTAGACATCCTAAAAATATGTAAACAAGACTAAAAGTGACAAAAACATTAAGATCACATTTTTCTTTGAATGAAGTGAGGTTAATTTTATATCGTGAATGACTTGAATGTTTTTGTATTCTTGAGACAAACCTCTCAACCAAGTTTAAATTTTGTTGCCCGAAGCAACCAGCATTACTGAATCAACATACTGTAGATTATACCATTTTTTTTTTGTTTTGTCTTGTTTTCGATTCAACTTTTACGGATTAGAAGCAACAACTTACTAAATTCTCTGGCCAAGTACCTGGCAATGGCCATGGTTTCGGGCATCTTGTCCTTGCCATCGATCTCCAAGACAGGGACGCAGGAGCTGGGCATATCTGTAAATAAACATGTGTGAAAATAAATATAGAAAATAATAAAGATTTCAAACGAATAATGTAATCGTTTCTACTACCAAAAAAATTTCCTATTTTTATTTATTCAGTCAAGATGCATCATTTGAGAAAGAGAGGGGGATGGATTCATGCCTTAAAGGCAGAGTGAATGTAGGTCTTAGTATGAATTTTAACTCTTGGCCTCTAATAATCCCTTTCTTTTTTATTTCTTATGCATTTCTGTAGAAACATACTCAGTACCTTTATATAATGAATATAACAGTCTTGTCCTGCCAGTAATGGTGGTCTTTATTTCCGGACCATTGTCAACATGTTTTTCTCTAATTTCCAATGCATTCCTATTGTAAAACCATTAGAAATCTATTCGCATTATTCATATAATAATATATATATATATATATATATATATATATATATATATATATATATATATATATATATATATATATATATATATATATATATATATAATAATTACTCACAATAGCACCCGTCTTTATTCTTGACTATCGACACTCCCTTTTCTCCTGATCATCCTATCAACCCCAGATCGTTGGATAGAAACGATTAATGGAATTATATTCAAAATGAAAGGTGTCACTCGTCCGGGTCATATGCCAGCAATAAATAGTTCTTTAAAATTGTTGATAAGATCATTTACGTTAGGACGTCAGAATTATAAAGTGCAATATATTACAACTGAATTTGGAAACCCGGCGCATGTCCCCAGCGCTTTTTTCCCTTTATGGACAGAGTCCCAACCAATTAAGTCATGGGAGCTATTTCTCAAGTTTATACTTCTTGTTACTCAAGTTTATAAATCAGTTTGTGATTCTGTGACAGAATCAATTGCAGGGGTCTCTCAGTCCATATCCGGCTTCATTACAGCCGATTCGCTGCTTTATTTGATAGACAATAAAATTCAGTATAAAAAAATGAACCAGGTTCTCATTTTTTCAATGGCCTCAGACGAATTAAATTCTTCACTGCTAAACAGGTTTTAACGCAATGCATTTTTGCTTTTCTCTTAACACAAAAACTGAACTACTTCTTGACTTATTTTGGCCTTCGCAAAACGATTTTCTTGTTCTTCTTGGTCGGTAGTATTTTGAAGTTTATGTAGGTATATATTGTCATATTTTCAAACATAAAGTGATAAAAAGTAATTGTATCTATAGCCTTGAATAATTATTGCTTAATCTTTGTTCGCTTTGGCCCGCAAGAGATACAAATATTCCCAACCCGTGACGCTTGAATAAAAGGTATATCGAGTTTGGTCAGCCCCAGAAAAGTTAGCCGACAATCAAATTAAGTCATTTCCCCTAATATTCGGATAAAGAGACATACGTTTCTGAACAGTTTTTTTTCTTCATATAATTGTTGCTTTTTAATTGTAACCGATGTGAGAAGTGAATTTGAGTCTTGTGCAAAGCTTTTTTAATCAACTCTGTGAGTCAAGTAGACATTAGGAGTTAATTTTTTCAACTTTCAAGAAATAGTGTACATTGTATCAAATAGATAAGTAATGGATACACTTTTGTTACTTGGATTCTGAGATAGAAACTGTCAACCAAAACTGTCATCAAACTTCAGTTTTCAAGTTTGTCTGTCAGTCTGTCTGTCAGTCCGTCTGTCCGGCTGGCTGGCTGGTTATACACACATGTATGTATTTATGTATTGTGCGTATTGGTCGCATTAATGGAGCCAGATGGTTGACACAATTTAAAGATATACTCAGTGTCCGGAAAAAATATTCTTGTTTTATTTTTTAATGCCCCCCACCTATCCCAAAATAGTCATTTCGGGGTTCTCAATGCAAGTTTATTCATCCCTTAATTTATGCCCAGCTGCATTTGCACTTTTTTAAAATAAGATATTCTAGTGATCATTTCCCCCGTTGTAACATTTATTGACTTCCCATGTTCTTGGAATTTCAATTGATCACCCACAACACATGCTGCAAAAAGATGTTGGTCTGGTGAGGCTTCCTATTGAGTTACTAACTACACTTGTTTTTCACAGAGTTGGTTATCCAGCAAAATCCTAAATTGCTACACCATGTTAACAAACTCTCCGTAGAGAGGATTCGTATGAAATACAATATACCGGTCAATACTAGAGATTTGCAGGAGTATTAATTCAAGTATCCAATATGGAAGATCTTCAGCAGCTCCAGGTCTCGACTCATTATCGGATTCATTGCCAAATTTAAGAAGTAGTTAAGAATGGTCTCAATTCTAGAATCTATATTACTTATTTAACTCATTAGGCCATAGAATGGGTCAATCTCAGGAGATCTGAGGTGACAATAGTCTTTGAGGATAGCTCACTAAAACTGAGTGTTGGTTCCTTATTCACAGATTTCGTCATAAGAAATGAGGGGAGTATTGGGATAATTTGGAAAAGCATTGTATTTGAAAGGTAATCATAAACATTGTCTGAGATTATTTTATAATCAGAATTACACACAATATAAAGAAAAACACTTGGCATATTATATTAGCAGATATCAAAACCCTCGATATTGGAAAACTTTTAGTATGTTATCCTGTACCAAATATAAAACCTCCACAAAAAAAAAATAATTTGAAAAATAGAAAAAATCATTTCGATTAAGAACCAAAGAAAAATTAACCTAAGATTAATTTTAAGACAATACTTACCAGTCTTGATTTTGTCCCATTCGTTAAACTCGAACCTCTTGTCAGTAAATTGGACCCCAGCGGCATTGAAGAGCATACGCAGGATCTCGGCACGTCCACGGCCATTGAAGTAGTACAGTGTATAGGAAGGCATGGTGATAGGGTTGTGTGTTTGTGAAGGTCTTATTCCGTACAGCACTTTCCTGATTTGAATGCTAAAGGCTATTTGACGAGGTTCTTATATACTAAACTCCGTGAGTCAACTTAAGTGAGACACACCTTGTCCAATTAGCAAATTAGTGCAATTGGTAACGATGTCAGATTGCAACTGCAAATAAGATGACATCTTGCTTTTGCCTTGTAATCATTAAATGGTGAGACGTGCAACAAACAAGAAAAGTGGGCAGTTGTTCTCTATTTTTAACAAGGTGCATGTAAGCACATTAAGAGAGGAAAACAAAGGAAATGATCCATTATTGGGTCAATGTTTTTTCTTAAAATCATTTACTTGTACTCGAAGAAATGTCGGTGGTCGGATGGTAGGAAGAACTTGCAACGGTATCGGCGTGCCGAGCTCAGAAGTTGACTTCAATTTGTATTCACTTTAAACTAATACTCGGAAGAAAGGCATGAATCCATCGTTCTGTTTTCTCTGAGAGTAAATAAGCGATCCTGATGAAATCTAACTTGCTGTCAATTGCCGCAAGGGAATGCAAACAGACGGGGAAGGGAATTTGTTCGAGTAAGGTACAATTAAAGGACCAGCTCACACGTAACAGATCCTTGTGTCTCATCTACCTTTTCTCAACTATTTTATCGCATTTAAACCAATCTTTATTCCCTTTTATATTTTCAGTTTTTTTTAATTCTAAGGTAATTTTTGTGTATTTTTGAGGGAGTACACTTTGAATGTTAATTAAAGATATGACACTTTAATATAATATTCACACATATTTGTAGATCATATTTGTCGAGAGAAATTTTTGAGAAAGGCAAATTTCGTCATGGGGGTGTACTTTTCAAAGAATCAAATGATCATCGAAATCGTGGATCACTTTCATTTACATTTCTGGAAAAAAAGTACCTGTAGAAGTGTTATGTCAACACGTTCTTCTACATAAAGGCGTTTTTTTTTTCATTGAAATCATAGATAAGTGAAGAAAGTGCATCTAAATTTGAGAAATATAGTTTTAAAGAAATCGATGCCAAAGTTTTCATAACCAAAAAAACATACATGATATTACATTAATTTATTCTACATTATTCAAATTATTTCCAATTTTTCTTTCTTGCGTACAACAGATACATTACATATTTATTCAGTATACAATATCTCTATGATATAAACAAATTTTGTAATAAGAATATTATTGCTGTCAGGGTTTGCCTGTCTCATTATATCTTATACGCAATATATAAACTGTGCTAGGCAAAAGATACTTTCTTAAAATGTCAAATTATGATATACCATTAGGAACGAAATTGACTTTTCTATAAGATATTCGAGAAAAACAAACATGTCAAAATTTGTGATTTCCCTCCTAAACAGGGCTCGGGTGAAGCCTCGACGAGCCTGGCGGACCAGATATTAATTGTATCAATACATGAAATAAACTGCGACATCCTTGATGGCCAAAGCAGATGGGTGACATTGACACTGATGTGCACACGGGGGGGGGGGCGACAGTGGTCGAATCGATTTGTTTCATTTTTTATTATCCTTCATATAACCCGAACAATTTATGATAATCCACTTCTGGCTTGCTATTCCCGTCGAAGCAAGTAATTTGCTTATCTTGATATAACTCAACAAATATCTGTCCTTTGCTCAAGGACAGCTGGGTTTATGGCCTACAGAATTTTTATGGTTACGAATGGAAGTACAGAGAATATTTGTAACAAATTAGTTTTTGGAAATTGACAATTTTAAGATTGAATTTTATGCACAAGATGAAATTTGATTCATAACTGATTCAAGAGAAATATTTTTCCGTATTTCTAATAATATATATTGTATAAGATCTAGATCTCAAAAAAATGTGGGGTATCGAAATTTTTTGAGCAAATATTTGATGCAAATGCATTATTACAGTTCATGATGGTGAGGTTTTTCGAGTAAGGTTTGATTCCATAAATATGTGCTTCAAACCCATGATCTCTCATTGGGGGCAACATTCCATTCAAACCTTCCGCGGGAAATAGCTAAAAATGCCATACATAAGGCTAGTTTTCAGCAAAAGTTCCCAAGCTTTGTCTTCACCGTTGTTGTTTTGGGTTTGATTTTCGATATTCATGTTCTTTGAAAGACCTCTTAAGTGGAAATTTCAAGCCGTCTGTTTATTTTGTGATAAAGCTTAATGTTTGGTACACTTATAACCAAAGGCCTTAAAAAAAAAATTCGATATTGAGCCATCATATTTTCAATACTTTGCCCTCTGACAGCTATTTTCAGATCAATCCTCCTAAGGGCATTGAATATAATGATATTGAAGGCAAAATAACTGAATTTATTTACCATAAATGTTTTTTTTTAATTGTCATTTGGATAGTTATTGAAAACTCAAGTTGGCCACAATGACTGGTATAAAAAATGGATTTACGATACAGTTGCGTGAACTAGTCCGTATAATACATGCTTCACAAAAAGAGTGTGATTTGAAACAATACTTATTTATATCAGACTAGTCTACACAACTTGATTGCAAATACAATTTTATACTCGTCATGGTGGCCATCTTGGATTCTCAATGATTTGCATGCATTATACGAATGAGAATTCTCGAAAAGGATTTATCAGGAATAAATTCAACAAATTATATCCCCAATATCATATTATATCCAGTTATCGCTAGCAGTCATCTTTTATGCCTTTGGTTATAAGCATAACAACATTTTTGCTTTTATCATAAATAAAAAAACATTCGGCGCATCTGTCTCACTATTGTACATTTTTAATGTTACCAAAGGTTACATCATGTAGTTCCATTATTTCATAGATTTATTTATATGTGCACACATCTCTATGAGACGCTTTTTAGTGGTCTGTCGGTGAGTCTGCCGGTTGGACCCAGAAATTTTTATAAACAGAGAGACGAGCAGGGGTATCTACCAGCTGCTATTAGGTCATAAGAGGAGTGATATGATCACTATATGGCGTAGCAAGCGTTTGCTTTCTACAATGTTGTCAAGTATTGTTTATTAATAATAACCAAAATCAGTTTGCAAAGTGGCTAAACCTGTCAAAACTTTACAACTTCTAGGTAACCTTATTTAAAGCCCATTTATTGAATAGGATAACCATACATTGAGATTTCAAAACAGATTATTGATATTAATGGCGCGCTTGCTTTAATTTAAACTTATCAATCGCTTTTTTTTATTTGTAAGATTTCTAGGTGAAACGACCCCACTTTTCTCTCCCCTTTCATCCTTCTGGTATTCCAATGAAATACTATTATTCTTTCGTTTTGAATACCTTTGTATTAAGACATAAAAGATATGAACGCATGGATGGTGGACGTATCGTTGAACTTTCTGAATATTACGTTTCGGAAGCTGTTGGATGGTCGAGTTTAATTATTGTAGATATTTTTTCAGACTACTGTCTTTAAATTGCGTTTTCTAGATGTGTCAATAAATCACTATTAGACGCTTTTCGGTCTCTCATTCTGTCGGTCGGTCGGATTTATGCTCCACAACAGAAATAACAATGAAGGAAAAATAAAGAATACTATTCCAATCAATTTTTCTGACCAACTGCTAATGGTGATATAATAGAACATCCAAGGTCACATTAGAAAGTGTGACGTC